>CAMAPE010000035.1:2410000-3010000 GCA_945859875.1 Cuscuta europaea | reverse complement strand
TTTTATTATTATTAGAGTATTGTTTTCTCTCTCTGTTATCCAAGAACTTTGAATACTTGTAATTTCAATTTCAAAAATTTAATTGTTGGACTTGTTTCTCATTTAATTTCAAAAATGTGATTTTCGGACTTATTAACTATATTTATAGTTCGAGATGCATTAGTGTATTTGAGATAATGTATGAACTTATTCGTAACTATCTTGATAATGTGAAATAATTCAATGTCATGAATGGTCAGAGGATAATACATGTATAGTTTAAGAAAAACTATAATTTTTAATTTTTATAAATACACCTCATAATTTTTAATATTTATAAATACACCCCCATAACTTCTAATATTTATAAATATATCCCGTATTTGTATCCCACTTATTTGGTTTTGTCGTATCCCCGTACCCGGTTCCGCGTTTCCACATACCCGCATCGGTGCCACATAGATCAAAAGTAGAAATAAAGTAAAGTAAGAAACTAAATTTGGAACATACTCCATCGAGGTCACCATCTAACTTTGTCCCGTTTTACCTTTTCCGTCTGTCCCATTAAGTTTGTTTCATATCATATTTGGCAATATTTGGGTGGTTACAATTCATTTTTACTCTTTTCATACTTTATCAATTCAATACTAACTACATAATTCCATTTTTTCTTACAAGTTGTGTCACATCCCCTTGTCCCAAAATTGTGGGACAGAGGTAATATCAAATAGGAAAGGTGGGAGTTGATTTCAGGACGAAGTAAGTATATGTATATATAACTAAGACAAGGCCGGATTCTAGTTTGAGAAGTTTGAAAAGAGGAGGCGCTAAGGGTCTGTTTGGTAACGACTTCAACGACTGAAATGGCTGAATCTGTTGAAATGACCGAATATGTTGAAGCGAAAGTGTTTGATGATATATGGGCTGAAATGACTGTTTGGGTGTAGAGTTACCACAAAGGGTATTTGTTTGTCTGGTTAGAACTCTTAAGAATATAAATACACTCTACCATCGAAGCATATAAATCCAGATAAGCATGAATCAAAGAAAAAGCATTTTGCAAGGCTAATTTAATTAGTTGGGTCTTAAGAAGAATTTGAGGCAGTTTGGTCATCACGTTAAAATCTAGTCGCCCAACTCATTACGCATCACTGTCTATTCTCTAGATGCCAACCAGTGAAATATATACTATGAAACGATTTCAGAAGCAATACTTAAAACAAGCGAATGAAGACTGTTAGAAAACCGGACCGGCTCAGACCTCAATCACCACCAAGCCCAAAGGCTTGCTCACACTCACCACCAGGGATACAACCAGGGAAGACAGAAGGGCGACAACCAACTAGCCCTCACACAAAGAACCCAGACCCCAGCCCAGAGAACCCACCGGAGCAACGGATAACCCACCACACTACCAGACTAGAGTGAAGACCCCAATAGGAACCCCAAGGTCTCACCGGAGCAAAGCCGGAGCTAAAGCTCAGAGGAAACCGGCACTCTCTCACTCTAGGTCTAGGGTAACAGAACTGAAGGGGCATCGTTTAGAGAGAAGGCGGAGAGGCAGAAATAGGAGGATTCCAGAAGAACCAGCCAAATATAAGGGAGGGCCACACGGGATGGGCTGGGTATAAGACAAACGGGGGACGGATGGGCTTGGTCGGGTAGACAGCCCAATTGGGCCAGGACATTAATTAGGAGACCAACTCCATAAATGGGGTGGACCAAAAGGCAGCTCATGGATGGCTCAGTAATGAGGTGGACCAATACCACAACAATCTCCACCTTATTGGTCCCCCTGGTGGTGTAGAGCACAACGTGAAAGGGAGAATCATCATCGCCGGCTTTTCTTGTTTTACAGTTCTTATCTAGCCACAATCTAAATAGAGAATACGCTTACAAGACAACAATTTTTCAAAAGTGAGACATTTAGTCCCCATATCTGCAGGGTTAAATTCTGAAGGTATCTTGGACAGCTTTATCCAACCTGCATCCACAATATTCCTAATAAAATGAAACCTGACATCAATGTGCTTGGTCCTGTCATGGAATACAGGATTCTTGCACAATTGGATAGCAGACTGGCTATCAGAGTACACTGTCACAACCTGCTTAAGAAAACCAATTTCAGTTAGCATTCGTTTAAGCTAAATAGCCTCTTTAAAGGCCTCAGTGGCTGCCACGTATTCAGATTCAGTAGTGGACAGTGCAAATATAGGTTGTAGTTGAGATTTCCAACTTATGCAGGAACCACAAAGAGTAAAAATGTAGGAAGTAGTAGATTTTCTATTGTCCCTATCATTTGCATAATTGGAGTCAACATAGCCAGTAAGTAAAATGCCAGTTTCAGTTTTAGAAAACACAAGACCATGAGAAGGCGTACCCTTAAGGTATCTAAGGAGCCATTTAAGGGCAGTCCAGTGAGACGTACCAGGGTTTTCCATATATCTACTTAAGCAACTAACAGCATAAGCTATATCAGGCCTTGTGCTTACCATGAGATACATGACTGACCCTATAGCACTGGAATAGGGTACAGCTTTCATCCTATCTATCTCAGGAGCAGTCCTTGGGGACTGATCCTTGCTTAGCACAAAATGGGGTGCTAAGGGAACATTCACAGGTTGGGCAGAGTCAATTTTGAACTTTTTCAAGACCTTATCAAGATAGGAGGTTTGGTTCAGGGTAAGGGTACACCTACTCCTATCCCTAAGAATATTAATCCCTAGGATTCTCTTAGCATCTCCAAGATTTTTCATAGCAAAGTTTTCACAAAGGCACTTTTGAACTATCTTAATAGCATTCACAGAGGGGCTAATGATAAGCATGTCATCAACATAGATCAACAAGAAAACAGGTAAAGAGGCAGTATTCTTAAAATACAAACAAGGGTCAGAATCAGACCTTTTGAAACTCAGGGAAGACATACACTGGTCAAACTTGATATTCCATTGTCTGGGAGACTGTTTCAGGCCATAGAGGGCCTTCCTAAGTAGACAGACATGTCTGGGGTACTTAGGGTCAATAAAACCCTCAGGTTGGCTCATGAAAATCTGTGTATCTAGTTCACCATGCAGGAAAGCAGTGGTAACATCCATCTGCTTCATCTCCCAGTCATTATGGGCAACTAGGGCAATCATCATCCTAATTGTTGTGAATTTTACTACGGGAGCAAAAATTTCAGCATAGTCTACCCCTTCCTTTTGAGTGAAACCTTTAGCCACTAACCTAGCTTTAAACCTAATGTCATTTGGTTCTTCTTTAACTTTGAAAAGCCATTTGCACTCAACAACAGAACAATTAGGAGTCCTAGGAACTAGGGTCCAGGTTTTATTCAACTTAAGAGAATCTATCTCACTTTGCATAGCACATAGCCAATTTTTAGATTCTCTAGAGGCAAGGGCTTCCTGGTAGGTTTTAGGCTCATTCAACTCAAGAGTTTCAAAAACAGAGAAAGCAAATAATGAAGTATCATACAGGTGAAATGCATAGTCAGTCATACTATCACAAATCCTCTTAATGTTTCTTCTAGTCCTATCTCTGGCTAACACATAATCATCTAGACTCTCATTCTCAACTTGGATCTCTCCAAGTTCTTCATTATCAGCAAAATCAGATTGAACAATCACATCATGCAAATTTTCATCATTACCACTGGGTTGCTCCACCTCACTAGAGGTGGAGTGAGTGTCATGCATAGTGTTGGTCAAATCAGGAGTACTGGACTCATTCACCAGAGGGGCAGCAGTGGTCTGGATAGGCTCCACCTCACTAGGAGAGGTGCCATCATGCACAGTTTGAGGGTCAGTCACATTTTGAACTACGCAGGGAAAGTCACTTTCATTGAACACAACATTTCTGCTTATAATGACCTTAAAACCACTCTGGTTCCTATCCCAGATCCTATATCCTTTAACACCTTCAGGATATCCTAAGAAAATGCATTTCTTAGACCTAGGGTCCAACTTATCAGTCTGTTGATGTACATAGGCAGCACACCCAAACACTTTTAAGTTTGACAAGTCCAGGGGTTTCTTAGAGAAGACAGACTCAGGGCACTTACCTTCTAAAGGTACAGAGGGGGATCTGTTTATCAGGTAGGTGGCAGTATTGACAGCTTCTCCCCAAAACTTCTTGGGGAGGTCAGAAGTGGCAAGCATACTCCTAACTTTGTCTAGGAGGGTCCTATTCATTCTCTCAGCTAAGCCATTCTGTTGGGGAGTATAGGGCACAGTCTTGTGTCTCCTAATCCCACTCTCAACACACAACCTATCCATATCCTTATTGCAGAATTGTAAGCCATTGTCAGTTCTAAGGGTTTTAAGGGTTTTAACCTTACATCCAGTTTGATTTTCTACCATAATTTTCCATTCTTTAAACCTAACATACACATCAGATTTATGTTCTAACAAACAGACCCAGACTTTCCTAGAAAAGTCATCAATTATGGACAGAAAGTACCTCTTACCCCCATGGGTAGGGACACTGGAAGGACCCCATACATCTGCATGTATGTAGTCAAGGACAGCTTTAGACTTAGGCTCACTAGAATAGCTAGAAACAGGAAACTGAACCCTATGTTGTTTACCTAGGACACAACCCTCACAGAAAGGTATGGGTGACACCAAGTCATTACCAAAACATCCAGTTTGTTTCAAAATCTTCAATCCTCTATTACTCATGTGACCCAGTCTTTGGTGCCAAAGCACAGACTTGTCACTGAGTACAACATTAGCATTTTCAGAAAAAGGTTTGACATGCACAACATAAAGGTTATTTTGTTTCAAGGCTTTAAACAAAACAAGGGAGTTTTTCAAAATCTTCATACACCCATTTCCCCATTTACCCTCAAGACCACATTCTTCAAAAACAGAAACAGAAAGCAGGTTGTGCCTAAGATCAGGGACATGTCTAACATTTTTTAATTTGAAAACAGTTCCATTTTCAAACTTAAGACTTATGTCACCCACACCATGGACCTTACACTTCTTATTGTCAGCTAGGGACACATAACCAGAATCACAAGCACTATAAGAAGCAAACAGATTTTTAAAAGGAGTCATGTGGTAGGTACAACCTGAATCTATTAGCCATTCAAATTCAGTTAGGTTGCTTAGGGCAGAATTAGCATGATCACAGATCATGAACACTTCTTCACTAATTTCCTTATCAGTCACAGAGTTGGCCTGTTCATTTCTTTTGGGTTGGGTACAGTCCTTTATGAAATGATCTGGGTTCCCACAGTTATAGCACACTCTTTTCCTAGACTTATGCCTTTTCTTGCTAGGTTGTCTACCATTCTTATCCTGATTGTCCTTTTTAGGATTTTTAGACCTGCTTTTAGACCTTCCCCTAACAAACAAAGCTTCCCCAGATTCCTTATGATGGTTCCTAGAATGTTTTAAGTCAAGTTCTTTACTTCTCAGGCCATTAATAACAATATCAAGGGTTATGTCATCCCTTCCATATTTAATGGCAGACTTAACATCATTATAAGTATCAGGTATAGCATTCAATAAGACTATGGCAGTGTAGTCATCTATATGTTTATCCCCAGCCTGCTTAATGTTTTGAATTAGTTTGTTAAAAACATCTAGGTTTTCATCAATATCTTTTGATAGGTCAAGCCTAAACCTAAAAAACTTTTCCAACAAAAACAGTTTGCCAGGAAGGGAAGTATCAGTATATAGAGACTCAAGTTTATCCCAGAGGTCTTTAGCAGACTCAATGACTCCAACCTTTCTAAGGACAGAGTCAGACAAGTTTAAATATATGGTTGAGCAGGCTATTTCATTCATTTCAACTTGTTTGGGTTTTTCCTCAGTTTCTAAGTATTGCCCAGTAATAGCTCTATGAACTTTCTGTTGTATTAACACACATTTTATCTTCTGTTTCCAAATGTCAAAGTCAGTCTTACCATTAAAAGGCATCATACCATACTGGTTTGAAGCCATGATAACAGTCACAACACAACAGCAGAGATACAGGTAATAAGAGAGCTTAACCCTGATGGTTTGGGTTGCGGACTAAGTGACCACACAGTTCCGGGGCCACTGAAGTGGCTGGCAGGGAATCACTTAGCCCTAACCTCAGGTGCCCTAGCCAGTCAGGGGTTAGGAAGCCACACAATTACCAGAACTCAACACACAGAAGCGGAAGCAAAGTTGAAAAAACTAACTGAGCAGAGAAATAAAACAAAGATAATACAGCAGGAAAAATAAGTAGGGCACGATACAGCAGGTTCAGAGGTTATCACACAGAGGATAAATTCAACACAGGCAAGTTCACATATATCAGTGACCAAGTTCGACACGGATTGGACCACTCATGCACTGTATCACCAACCTAGGGTTTCTGCAGGTCTTATCTAAATAAGATCTACACATGCAATGGTTCAGAAACTAGGGTTTCTAACCGGTAGTTCCTCAACCTAGGGTTTCGGAATACCCATGCATCACAGAAGCCGGTGGCACTCTGGCAGCCCAAGGGTTAGGGTTTGAGTTTATACCTGAGCGGGTGTCACGGAGAGACAGCCCGACTTACCTTCTCCGATGGCATCTTCAGACGTTACCGATGTGGGAGTTCTCCGGTGAGCTTCCGATGTCCGAGAGAGGCAGCAACGTCCATGCTCTGATACCACTGTTAGAAAACCGGACCGGCTCAGACCTCAATCACCACCAAGCCCAAAGGCTTGCTCACACTCACCACCAGGGATACAACCAGGGAAGACAGAAGGGCGACAGCCAACTAGCCCTCACACAAAGAACCCAGACCCCAACCCAGAGAACCCACCGGAGCAACGGATAATCCACCACACTACCAGACTAGAGTGAAGACCCCAATAGGAACCCCAAGGTCTCACCGGAGCAAAGCCGGAGCTAAAGCTCAGAGGAAACCGGCACTCTCTCACTCTAGGTTTAGGGTAACAGAACTGAAGGGGCATCGTTTAGAGAGAAGGCGAAGAGGCAAAAATAGGAGGATTCCAGAAGAACCAGACAAATATAAGGGAGGGCCACACGGGATGGGCTGGGTATAAGACAAACGGGGGACGGATGGGCTTGGTCGGGTAGACAGCCCAATTGGGCCAAGACATTAATTAGGAGACCAACTCCATAAATGGGGTGGACCAAAAGGCAGCTCAGGGATGACCCAGTAATGAGGTGGACCAATACCACAACAAAGACTTTGAGTAAGATTCTGAAATCTAAAGCAGCAGAACAGCAGAGAGAGGCACACCCGAATTTGTAAGAACGTTGAATTGATGACAGGACCGTCTAATGAATTCGGAGACCCCTGTTTCAAACGTAAAATCGAGGCCCCACATTAATATAAAAAAGTATCAAAAAAAATTCAATCCAAATACATATACTTAAATTAATTGAATTCTCATTAAATAATGTAATAAAAAATTTCTAAAATTGAATTAATATTTGATTTAAAGCAACACAACTCATTATTCAAGCAATTTGAGTAAAGAAAACTAAAACGACCAACGAAAAAAAATGGTGAATCTATATGTTTCTTCCTCACTAACTGTGTTTTACTGATCAATATTAATATATGTAGTATAATATTACGGAGTATTATATAATACTAATAAAATTTTGAAATTTTGGGGTCCCGTAAATTTGGGGACCCTGTTCTGGATAACCTATTCTGGATAACCTATTGAACCCCTAAAAAACGGATCTCATTGATACCACCGAAACAGGTTCCAAATGTAAGGAATTAGACTTGAGACTATATCCAAATGTATAATGTTAAGGTAAAGTCCATTTGTAACAGGTTCAATATTTTTTTATTAACTACGGGTAGTTCTATTCACAATTATCAAATTAAGATTTACGAACAAAAATTTTATTATTAATATTTTTTAATTCATTTGGATCATTGATTTCGAAATTCGGTCTGGTTCGAGCTTCGACAAGTGCATATCCCTTTACAATTGAGTTTTTTTGAATATCCATCTAAACTTTTTATACCCCTCCGGTCCCAAAAAAGTTCACTCGCGGTTTAGGATGCTTGACTGACGATAAAGCAACTCGATCTCTGTTCACGTTCGGATTATTTTTAGTAAATAAAAATTACATATTCAGAAACTACATTAAAACCGCTACAAAATCTGATCAAGAAAATTTAAATTTGATAAAAAATTGATATATAAAGTAAAAGATTTAGAGTGATTTAACCTGACTAATGAATAGTGAGTGTGAATTTGTTTTGGGACCGGAGGTAGTAGTATATACTCGAGCTTGACCTCCTAAGTGTTGTTAATTATTACTCCGTATGATTTTTAGTATTGAAGTGTTTGCATTAGGGCTGTTAACGAGCTGAGCCGAGCCCGAACACCCAAAGCTCGAGTTCGGCTCGATAAGGAATTAGTGGTGTTCGGGTTCGAGCTCGAAGCTCGGCGAGCTTTACAAATGAGGCTCGTGCTCGGCTCGATAGGCGTTTGATGTTCGATCCAAACGCTCGATAAGCTTGATAAATATGCTCGAATTTAAAATTTTAGGTGATGCTCGTTAATAGGCTCGTGCTCGAATGGTTCGACAAGTATTCGATTCTTTAATAATCATATTTAAATTCATAAAATAATACTAATTATATTTAAATTTTTAATTATATTTATAATTTTAGGGTGTTCGATAGGCTCAAGTTCGAACCGAGCCGAATACTACTATGTTCGAGCTCGACTCAATTAATTTTTCGAACTTAAAATTCAGCTCGGGTTCGTGTTCGAAAGCTCGTTAAGCTTGGCTCGTTAGGTTCGAAACCGAGCTCGAACTCGAATAGTTCGATAAAAGCTCGATTCGTTAACCGTCCTAGTTTGCATTACTCAGTACGTATTATTATTATATTATTATTATTATTATTATTATTTATAATTGATTATTGTTAAGTAAAATACTCTATGAGCTTTTTAATTCGGTTCTCATCCTCTTATCTGTATAATAAAATCCTCTTTTAGTCGTATTAATAGCACATCATTAATTTCTCACTTTCTTTAATAAATTAATATAATTTATTGGACGCTTATTTGGAAGTTAGGCTATGTTTGACAGTCATAAGTTTCTGCTTTCTAGCTTTTGTACTATTTAAAAAGTCTTTAAAAGTTTCTAGTTGTATGTTTGGCACGCCGCTTTTTAAAAGCTTTTATACAAATGAAAGATCCTTTTTGAGATGCTACTGTGAGTAGCATCTCAGATAAGTCCGTAGATTAGTAGCTCAACTGGTAGCGAAGGAGTGCCACAAGGGTTAGGTCCCGAGTTCGAATCCCGTCAACTGCGATGAGGGGTTACTATGCTAAAATATGCATAGGACCTCTGCAAGTACCGGAGACAGCTAGATCCTCACTCTCTATCTGTCAGATTGGGATTATAATCCAATTTACATCTTCCCAACGTATCGTCCGGTCAAGGTTGGGGGCCCCTCAGGGATGAGGTGTCATCCTTTTTTTCAGATAAATCTGTAGGTTCTAGCATTAAATAGTCTTAACAGCTTGTATACCAAACAGAGTTAAATTAAACAGTCGACTTGTTACCAAACATCTTCTCTCTTTTTCTTTTTAAGATCTTTTCAGTCAGTACTAAAAAATTTATAAAAGTATCTTTTCAGCTAATTGTGCCAAAAATATAAAACAATTATTTTGACTAAAAGCACTTACCTACAGATTATAGCAAGAAAACATCACCCCTATATAAAGCAAGACAGAGTGCCTTGGTCGAAGTGATTTTCACACACAGCAACAAGTCCAGAAGTGTATAATACCGACAAGACTCCATAAAATGAGAAAACCCTCCCTCCTGAAATCGAAGGGCAGAAAACTCAGTGGAGGGAAAATGAGACCGTTTGGTATGGAAACCTCCCTGGCCGCCGATAGCAGGGGTATCGACGCCGTAGAAAATGATGTGTCTGCTTGGAATCCTCTCGATTGTCCGGCGGAGGTTCAGGGGCCTTCTGAACAGCAGCATCCGGAAAAGAGCGACCGAGCCGCTGCTCCGACAGAGGACGGAGAGAGAGATTCAAGTGGCAGAGCAGATGATATGGGCGAGCAGAGGTTTGAAGAGGCCGCTGATGGTGCGGTGAATGTAGGACAAATCCAAAGAAATCAGCTTGGTGAAGGGTTTTACGACCTCGAGGCTATAAGAAAGAAGCGAATTCGTCAGGTAAACAATCCTAGTTTTTACCCAGTCTGCTGAATGTTTATCCTGATAAATGCGCTGGCTGCATTTTTGATGGGATACGTTTCAATGTATTTTGCTCATTTTTAACATTTATTGTACTAATTCTGTGCCTTTTCTTGCTTTCTTTTGTGCAATTGCGAAATTTTGGAACCCTGGAACGCCAAAAGGGTAAAGTCCAGTACTTGATCAAATGGTATGAACTTTCTTTTTCTTCTTCCTGTTAGGAGGAGGGCTCAAGACCTGCATTTATTCTTGAAAATTTTACAATTTATAAGCGATGGTACCTATATACTTCATCCATTCTTTAAAAGTTGCAACATTAGGATTTTTGCACTATTTACACACTTTACTTTGACTACAATTTTCTAATAGTATATATAATCAAATTATTATGTATAAAATATTATTAAATTTCTATCAATGTAAATTTCCAAAATATTAACTTTTTTTAATGTTTACTAATACGTAATTAAATATAATTACAGTCAAATTTGTGCGTTGGCAAACGTGAAAGTCAAACTGTTGCAACTTTTAAAGAACGGAGGATAGTATTTCTTTTGAAAAGAAAAACCCGGAAAACTCTAGAGTAATACCAACACCACTCTAGACACCAAGGCATTTCTGGTTCTTTAGGTTCATATACACCACTCTCAGATATGATGGGAGTTTGGTGTCTCTGAGTATCTGTGTCAAATTAAGTGACAGTGTATCAAATTTGGTGTTAAAAGTGGTGCTAATGTAGATAGAGCATTGCCCAAAAAACTATACTCCTAAGATTAGATAATATACATAGTATGTACTAATTGTGCTCAATGATTTTATGCTGGTGAAAAAGGCGAGGATGGCCTGAATCCACAAACACATGGGAGCCTATTGAGAATCTGGCAGCATGCCCAGATGTCATCGATGCCTTTGAAAAGAGGTTATACTCCTGCTATCCTTCTATATTACTTTCCTACCGATTTGTTAATAGTGATGGCAGAAAATATCTCAATATTATAAGTTTTCTTTCTTCAAGATCACGGTACAAGAAACGAGGCCGTAAGCAAAAGTCCAACACTAGCAATACTGAATCAACCAAGAAGCAGCGCTCTTCCACTCCAGCTTCTACAAATGATAACACAAGCCATTCTGCTCCTCCTGCTTCTAAGAAAAATGCAACCACTCGTATTGAAACCAGGCAAAGCAGGCAGCTTTCTGCTAAAACTGTTAAGGGTAAGGCTCAAGCTACCAGCTCATTGGATGAGTCTGGCTCGAGCATGGGGAATCAATTGCACAATACGCTTTCTAGCGGGAGAGTTTCTGAAAGAAGTGGGGAGGAGCTAAATGAAGGTCTTGTAATAACCAATGGTTCCAGTCTATCCTCAGAGCAGGCTCAAGTTCCTGGAGATTTTGTGCCTATTGAGGCTAAAAGAAGGAAGGGTCCTGTTTCACGGTTTCTGAAAGATTTATCGGCTGATGCAAGTAATGATGTCCCTGAAAAGATGGTAAGGGCTCCTGGTACTAGTAGTAGTAGTCCAGTTGCTAAAGAAGATTATGAAGACGGGTGTAGCATTACTGAGATTGTTGACATTTTCAAATTTGATGATTCTGCTTCCAATTATACCACTGATGTTCTGGAAATCTTTTTGGTTAAGAGGTTTGTTCAACTCATTTCTCACCTTCTATATTGTGATTATTAGCTTTTCAAGTTGTATGTCTATAGTTTATACTTGAATTTGTTTCTCTCTTTAATGTTCTACGTGTGACTATTAATATTTGGTTGTGTTCTTGTATCACTATTAATCTGTAAAGGTCCGACGGGAAAGAGGTGATGGCAAACAAGGGGTTTCTGAAGGAGAACTATACTTCCCTGGTATGTAATTTTCTAATGTTCATTTCTAGTTGAATTTTTACTTAGTTGGATGAGCAAAAACTTATTAAAGAATTACTATCATTATTGATTTGACAGTTGATTGACTTCTATGAGAAACTTCTTCGGAAGTTCATAAAGGCGCGAGCTTGATGAGTTTAGTGGCTGTGAACGGCGGGGAGTGGGTAGGTTGTAGTAACTTTAGCTTGACAATACATGAGTTATTACTTATTAGTAGCCTTTGTCCATGTATACTAGTGTTGTTGTACTGCTTTGTAGCAGGAAGCTCTAGTGTAGTAGTAATGTGAGATGAGTTATGGGTCATTCTATGAGTTATATGGGATGACAGGGATGCACAATACAATCCACATTGTTGATTGAGGCAGAAGCAGACCACAGGCAATTTCTTTATTGTGAATTTTGTTTGTTCTAATTTAGTAGTTAGTAATATGTTTAAACTTTTATATATTTAGCCAATTTTAAAAAGGAATATTTGTTATATACACAATTACTCTTCACTAAAATTTCGATATTTGACTTTTAAGTTTTCACTTCATGTTGTGTTTTCTTTGACTCTACATCTGGATCGGAGTTCAAAATCAAATAGTGACCTAAATTATGGGTACAAAATAATGAATGAGAATGATGCCGTATGGAAATAATACCGTTCAAGTGCAAATCCAAGCAAAATAATATTCAGTATGAGATGCAGGAGTAGAAAAACAATATGGAACAATGCCAATAAAAGAAAAATTGAAAGGTAGGCGTGGACAAAGTCCTGATATTGGCCTATTGGGACTAGCTGGCTTTTTAACCGGGATGGGGTTTTCTGGTTCGGGGCCATAGCTGACACCAGGTATAGGGCACAAGTATTGGGGTTCATTTTTGGGACTAGGGCCGGCCAGTCCGGTCTAAGGAGGTGTGAGTAGGGTGTAAGGAGGTGTGAACTGTGAAGGGTTAAAAAATATATAAAAGAACAAATAAATTGTGACGGGCGGGTGGACAAGAATCGGTCAGAACCAAAAATATAGGTCTCGGTCCTAAGTAGGGATGGACCCGGGTCGGTCCGGTTCCGGGCCGGGCCCGGGCGGGCTTTTTTCTTAGAAACATGGGCCCGGAACTGGCCCGAGGTGATACCGGGTCTGGTCCGGTTACGGGCTGGTCCTGCCCGGTTTGGTCCATCCCTAGTCCTAAGCCTTACTAAGGGGTTGTTTACTTTTGACTTAATGGTCTTAATGGAATGATGAACTTAATGACTCAGCTATACATGACTCTTTATTTAGGACTTATTTTTCAGCAGGACATATTCGCTCAGACAAACAAGGACAGAATCGCTCAGCTCCTTCACAACACTCCTTCACATTCAGACGCAAGAATCCCCGACCAGCATTTAGCCAACAAAAACCCTTTGCGGGCAGCGTGCCCACATAAAACCACCTGCCCTCACTCCTAGCAAGGTCTGTCCATATCCTCAAGAGACAAGCTCACCTAGCGGTGGATTCGGTTCGGTCCTAAGTAGGGATGGGACCGACCCGGTCTGGCGGTCCGGGACCGGGTGTAGACCCGAACTGAGGGGTTAGGGCGGGGCGGGCTTGGTTCGGAAAAAAGTTGACCCGGCCCGGTCGGGTCGGGCCCGGGTCTGGGTCCAACGGTCAGATTTTAAAAAAAATGTTTTGGACTTTTGGGCCAAACTAGCCGTTGGGGGGTGGGCTGGGGACTACCCAAACGGCTATATAGCCGTTGGGTGGGCTGCAAGGGGGGTCTGGGCGGTTTGGAGGGTGGGGATGAGGTTAAAAAAACTATAAATATTCCTAATCTTAAACATTTTTCCATATCTCTTCTCCAACTCTTCCTAAATCATACTCTTAACTCTCTACTCTCTAATTATCTCCATCTTATCAAATTCTCTTATTCTCCAATATAAATTCTATAAATACTCTTATTTTCTAACATTTTTATACACATCTTCTCTAACATCCAATGCCTAATCTCCATTCTCCATCTTCATCTCCATCTATTGTAGTATTTGTAGAATTATTATATCTACCATTTTTAAGATGGAAAGTCAATATGCTGTTATACGGTATAATTTTGATAAGCAGAAGGACCCGAGGACCGGGATGTGGTACGCAACTTGTAAATGGTGCGGGAAAAAGTGTAGCATGGGGGTTTCACGCGGATACGGGATGACAATGAAGCATATTATGTCATGTGACAAAGCCAAAGGACCGGGAGTTGCGGGAAGTTCCGATTGATTACAATTTACAAAATGCATTTCATATTGTATTTTTTTCTTAATTGTCAAATGTACTTCCTATTTCATTTCAAATAAATGCACTTGAAGTTTGTTTTTAATACTTGTATAAAACTATAAAGTATAATCTATGTATATAAAAAAAATGGATTTAACCGGCCCGGCCGACGGTGGCCCGATCCGTGACCCGGGCGGGTGGCCCGGCCCAAACCGGAACCGTCCAGACCTCGGGCTGGTCCCGGGCCCATCACTTACAAACCGGTGGCCCAGCCGGGCCTAGGCCCGGCCCGAGTCCATGCCTAAACTCACCTCTACGGCTCTACCATAGGAATGCACACAAATCATCATCATTGCAAAAAATTAATGTATAAATTCCAGTTGTTCATCATAAATTAGGATTTTTGTAGAAATTTCAGGAAGATGAATATAAATTAGAGAGATTTACCTAAATAGGACTAAAATTAGGTAGAATTGCAAAAACAGGACTACTATGTTTTATTTGATAAAAATAGGACTAAAATGAGGTAATCTACCCAAAATGCCCTTAATGAAGAGTTCGCAGGGGACTTTGCTGCGCATGCGATTCCCCTGCTGCGCAAACGGTGTGCCCTGTTCGATTCCAGGCCTCCAAGATCAGCTCCTCCACCAATGGCGGCTCCTCCACCAATGGCGGCTCTGCCACCATCCATCAAGCCTGCCACCACCTTCACCACCTTCACGCCTCAACAATTTTTTTAAAACTTCAGTACTTCTTACTCATACTCTTATCAAGTGCATACTCAATGTGATCAAACTATAGATATGATTATCTTCAATTCCCCCCTGTATATGCAGCAGCATGTACCTTGCTTTAATACCTTCAAATATCCTTGTATGTGTTGGTTTTATGAGTCTGTGTAGACTTCCATGAGGAATGACACTTCATATGCGAGAATGCCACTTAATATATGCATAACGACACAATAATGACAATTTCGTATAGATACATGACATTCTCAATATGACATTTTCAAATACTGCAATGACATAAAAGTGACATTTTTTAAAAATGATCAATAATGACACAACAATGACATTCTCTTATTCAAAAAGTGTCATTTTCTGAAAATCTAAAGAAGAAGAAAACAGAGGATCCAGATTTGAAGAGGATGGGAAGTTCATATATAGAAGAAGAAGAAGAAGAAGAAGAAGAAGAAGAAGAAGAAGAAGAAGAAGAAGAAGAAGAAGAAGAAGAAGAAGAAGAAGAAGAAGAAGAAGAGGAAGAAGAAGAGTGTTAGTCCCGGAATTCTAACAATCATACAATCATAACAGTGATAAAGAAGCAGATAGAAAGAAATCGATAAGATTGAACGCAAATCTGGTAAACCGTATAAACCTGCCGCTACTCTCCCTGGAGAAGGAGAGCAGCGGCAACCCTAATATCTCTCTATCTCGCCTCTGCGTCTCTAAGCCTCTTGCGATCGTTAGGGTTCCCGTAAGTTAGCCTCCTTTTATAGGAGAAGTTAGCTAACTTACGGGTTACAAGGAAGCCCACGGGCTGATACACATTTGTGGCCCGTATTACACGATTAATTTATAACTACACAAATACAAAGATAACTAACTAGATTGAACACCATAAAATATTCCCAACAATCTCCCCCTTGGTGATCAATCGTGTTGAATCAGCATTGCAGCGCAGATATCTTTGTCTTTGTTGTTATTGAGCTTCCTTTGTCTTTGAACTTGACTTCTGAGGAAGGCTATTTGAAGAAATCCTTGCAATCTCCCCTTTGATGTCTTCTTGACAATTTGATCTTTGATGCCGGGGGTTGAGGGACCTTCAGTATCGTGCATGTAGTCCTTGCCTTCCAGAAGTTGCTCTTGATCAGCTTAGATGAAGTCCGGTGAAGCCTCTAGAATGAATGTTCTTTGGAGAAACAGGAGACGCCCATGGAAATCATCTTCAGGACAGGAGTATTTGACCTCTGTCTCCTCCACAATGTAGTCTTTTTGACTATTTGGAATGAATGCATTTGAGGAGAACTTGTCGGTGGCACAGCGGAACATAATGATGGTTGATTTGTGAGTGTAGCTGACCATTTGATTTGAGTTGCGGAGATAGTAGAGAGGGTGTTGAATTTTGTGATGGAGGAGTGAAGTGTCCCAGAATGATTTGTTCAGTGTTAATAGCATGTGGACCACTCTCCCCCTCATGACGATCCGATGAATCGGGACGTCATGCTTTTATTCTTTTATTCTGCGGAAATAAAAACATGAAAAACAAGCAGAATCTAAAAAGGTAACGTAGCCCCCCGGAGTCATGAAGACGCCCGTTATCATCACTATAGAGATAAACTCTAAAGAAATGGCCTGAAAATGTTGGTGATTCTTATGTTGCAACAGCAGGACTTCCTTCCAATTATTGGTCTACATCTGTAATAGATGAGCCCTATGGAAGTTCTCGCAAGTCTTGAAGACTAGCAACTGACTCTAAAATGTGTCTGTGTCCTAGAAAGTTTCAAAACATTTGGGAAGTGAGTAACTAGACACGACGTGATCAATGAAAATTCAGTGGCATGGGGCTGAGGCCACTGTAGTCAGTATTACTTGCCTCGGAAGGAGACAGTAATGAGAGATGCGGTTCCCCGTGAACTATGATTAAACACCTGTCTGTTGGGAGACAGGTGAGTGGTCTAGGGTAGGGTTGTGCATGCGCCGTTTGGACAAAATGCAGCGACTTGTACCCGGGATCTGAATAAATTCAGTCCTGAACCTATGGGGATAGTCCAGAGTTTTTTTTTTGTGGCTAGGAGCAAATGTTCAATTCATAGCAGGCAATTGAGGTAGCAGACTCATCATTGATAATTGTTTTTCTTCTCACTTGAGCCTTCTGCTTCCTAATGCTCATAATGTTCACTCGCTCACTCGCTCACCTACGCACTTACGCTCGGCTTTGACCCATGGGTAGGCTTAGTTGGGTTTACTAAGCCATAGGGACATGTTCTCTCATTACTTTCTTCATTTTCTCTCTGTACTCCCCCTCAACTGGAGCACTCGGTATGCTTTGTCATTGTTAGGCACCGGGGAGGATAACATTGAACACTCCCCCTAAAATGTTGCATCCTTTGAGAGATTCCTTGCTTTGTCGGTGTAAGGCGCCAGGAGGAGAAAACTGAAACTCCCCCTCAGAATGTGCAAGGTTTGATTGCTCACAGCTTGTCATCCCCGCCATGTGTGTGGAGCAATCTGAACAAGTACCACACATGACGGTTTCCTGAGCTCATCATGTAGAATTTCAGCATGTTGATGATCACATAATGTTGATGAGTCAGGGGAGGCTTCAGCAGTTGATTGTTGATTGTTGTAAGATGACCGTTGACGCGAGGTTGATTGAATTATCTACGATTTTCAGACCTTTTCATTGAAGTTTAGAAAAGCTTTGACCTCAGGGTTGACAATGAAAGAATTTGAACAGATTTGCCTAAGTTTTGACCTGGACATCGGTGATTTACAATGTTTGTCGGAAAACTAACTTTTTGACCCTCAAAGACTGCGAGTGAGGGCGCGTGAGAATGGGTTCTGGGGCGTAGCCCGAGAATTAATGTAGATCTTTGCGTTAGCTTTCCAACAAAAAAAGGTTTGCTCAAATCGGATCACCGAGTCAAAAGTTATGGCCAAAACAGTGCGGTGTCGCAGAAAATCTCTAATTGTGAGTTTTTGAGGAATTTCTTCGAAGATGAGGTGCTCGATGTTGAATGTCGAGAGCAGGTGGATTTTAAACAAAATTCTAGAGATTGCCTCGAGGAATAATGGCCAAATCCACCAGCAAAACAAACCTCAGAATATCGAAATCTGCAGAATTTCAAAATGTTTGAACATCGAAAACTTTGGAGTTTCGAAAACCTCATAATCTCGAAAACTTGCTGTTTGAAAAACATCAGAACATCGAAAACTCATGAAACATATATAAGCAGGGAATCATTTAGAGATCCTTATAATGTAAAGCTTCGATGAACTGCAGAGGATGTCAAGATTCGAATTATGAGTTCCAAGAAACTGCAAACTTTGAAAGATTCAAAACATCGAGAAATTTTGAAAATCTCAAAATCTTCAGAATGTCGAGATCCAAAACATCGAGATCCCAAATGTCGAAATCCCAAAACTCGAAATCCTAAATGTCGAAATTCCAAAACTCGAGATTACAAATCTCGAGATCTTGATTTCGAGATTCAAATCTCGAGATCTTGATGTCGAGATTCAAATCTCGAGATCTTGATTTCGAGATTCAAATCTCGAGATCATGATTTCGAGATTGAAATCTCGAGATATTGATTTCGAGATTCAAATCTCGAGATCATGATTTCGAGATTCAAATCTCGAGATCAAGATGTCGAGATGCAAATCTCGAGATCAAGATGCCGAGATGCAAATCTCGAGATCAAGATGTCGAGATGCAAATCTCGAGATCTCAAATGTCGAGAAGAAGAAATCGAGTCCCTAAATGTCGAGATCCTGCAAAACGAAAACATTGATTTTTGAAAATCTGAAACCTGTTCTGAATAGCCCTGAAAGTCGAGATTCTCCTGTATCAGTTTCAAGCCAAAAACGTTTCTGCAGCAGTGAGAATTAAGGATTTCGAGATCTCAATGTAGAGATCTTCGAAATATAAAATTTGCAGAAAACGAAAAAAGAGGTATGCTGCTGGATCGGTTTTGAAAGGCGAATCCAACAGTATGATTTTTACAAAATTTCGTTCACAAACGAGATTACAGGAGCAAATCTCTACATATAGAAAAACTGAAGAAAAAACAGAGCAGTTCATCGTTAAATCCAAAAATCGCAGACAGATCCAACCTGTTTCACGCCTCGGCTCTGATACCAAATGTTAGTCCCGGAATTCTAACAATCATACAATCATAACAGTGATAAAGAAGCAGATAGAAAGAAATCGATAAGATTGAACGCAAATCTGGTAAACCGTATAAACCTGCCGCTACTCTCCCTGGAGAAGGAGAGCAGCGGCAACCCTAATATCTCTCTATCTCGCCTCTGCGTCTCTAAGCCTCTTGCGATCGTTAGGGTTCCCGTAAGTTAGCCTCCTTTTATAGGAGAAGTTAGCTAACTTACGGGTTACAAGGAAGCCCACGGGCTGATACACATTTGTGGCCCGTATTACACGATTAATTTATAACTACACAAATACAAAGATAACTAACTAGATTGAACACCATAAAATATTCCCAACAAAGAGGAAGAAGAAGGATACCTGTGGTCGACGGTGGAGTTGTTGTGCGTGGCCATCGCCGATGGAGGAGCTGCTGTCAAGGGATGTGCGGAGCTGCTGCTACGATGAATTTATCGTAGATTGCAGAAAGGGGCCATCGATGTGATGCCGATGTGTGTGGCCAGTGACGAATTGCAGAAGGAGGCAAGAGATGAGTTTTAATAGCAGAAGGGCAAAAGTGTAATGTGGAGTCCCATTTAGGAAATTTAAAACTTGAAGTCCTTATTTGGAGTTTTAACCATGTTTTAGTCCCATTTAATATAATTTCTTTATAAATTAAACATGTATGTGATATTCTGCATATTGAAATTTTCAGCAGCTACACATAAATTTTGCAAGATTTTTTGTACAAATTGAACTTTCTAACAGTTGTCGAAAAAGATGTATTTCAAATTTGAAAAATACAGAACACGAGTATCCTATATTATGCAACAAAAACTTAAATAATTTATTTCAAAACATCATAAATAAACAAAAAGAGTATCAAATGGTCAATCATCGTAAATTTCAAAATTTAGAATTCAAATATGAAATATTATACACATACTTAAAACTTCAAAGTTATATAATGCTAACTCGATATCTATATTCTTTTGTCAATATATACATTAGATTCATATTCTTTAATAAAATAGATTTCAAATTTGGATCATTAATAAGAAGATTGGTATCTATATTCTTCTGTCAATATACATTAGAGTCATATTCTTTAACCAAATAGATTTCAAATTTGGCTAAATAATAGGAAGATTGGTAGTTTTGATCATCCCTAAATCTTCTCTCGTGTGTTAGTAGTATATATTGTTTTAAATGTGCGTACCAATCTAGGGATACCGGATACAAGTATAAGAAGTTTCTCTTTTAAAAAATGGGTCCAAAACTTTTATGAAATTATGGATATGGGTCTAATATATTGGACATGTATCGGTGAGTGATATAGAATGTGTATGTGATACGCATATATGGCATGACAAAGTATTGATGGATCATATCATCATAAGTTCAAAATAAAAGGAGTTGTGGAGCGCTTTTTATTTAGGTGTCCAAACCCGCACGAGTAGCTCAGTTGATCAAGTGGTGGGAAATTTGGACCAAGTGACCAAGATTCGAAACCCGCAGCGGCCGTGTGGAGGTTACAGAACCTGAAATAAGGCATGACTTCTGGTGCACACGTGTATAAGACATACCGCCGCTTTGCTGACTGAGTCACCGTGATTAACCTCCCCACCATCCTGTCAGATCGGGGTGAGGGGCCTTGGGGTTGGGCATTCAACCTTTTGGACCAAATATTTAGGTGTCCAAAATAAAAAGCGCTGAAAATTAGGAGTCTAGAGGAGCTCGACTTAATAGTAAGACCATCAAACTGGCTTTTTGTTGCACTCAATCGTTTGGAAAACTAGGAACTCCGGAATTTTGAAGGGGCTACTTTTCAAATCATAATATACTTTTTGTAAATAAAACTTTTAACTTATAATTTTTATTCTCATGATATGATAAGTTACTAGGCCACTTTAGACTGCACTAAGGGATTTTTTCTTATTTTTCATCAAGATTTATCTGGAATAAGATGTGTGTCTAGATTGATTGGCATTGTTGTTGGTAGCTAAACATGTGTTGTGTGTTTACTATTCTTTTTCTGAATGACATTTCTCAATGCTGAAAAATCATTGTACTGTGAATTACTTCAACAAAAAATAGCACGATTATATAATTTCAAAATTATTACCACAGCAATATCTTAAAGTTGAACATTTCCTACTAATGTATTCGCTATTTCATTCCGCAAATTCATCATATATTAGTACATATATAGTATACTTTGTGTATCCCATTGTGCCCTGTCTACTTCCTTGGCCTTTATCTTGTGCTTCGATTATGAAGGAAAACCTTCCCCAAGTTTGCACAAATATGCTGGAAAAACAAACAGAAACTATGTGCCCAGAAAACAGAAAAAATGCTAGTATTTAATTGCCAAACTTTCTTCTAAAAACTACTCCGTATTTGATGAATAACTATTCTACCATTATATTTTATATATGTAATTTTCCAAAAATACAGGTACAACTAAAAATAATTAACTGTACTAAGAATCAGAAAGCTCATACAATTGTTAGATTATTTGCGCAAGTTGACTAGCAACCTGATGATCAATGTAAAATAAAAATATGGGAAATTACCCAAAATAGGAGCAAATGACACTTGGAATTCCAAAAATAGGACTAGTATGTTTTTCTTCCCGAAATAAGAGTTATTACTGTCATGTATGAAAAATACTGTCATGATTGAAAAATAATGTCATTAATTATAATAGATACTGTCATGTTAAATGCACTGTACTACAACTATTTGGCAGTCACGGCTACAAGATGACAGTAAATACTGCCGTGTTAGTCTCATTTCGGGAATAAAAACAAAGTTGTCCTATTTTGGAATTTCAAACTTCATTTACTCCTATTTTGAGAAATCTCCCTAAAAAAATATTAGTAATTATCCTGTTCTTACCCAATCTTCAAGAAGACAAAAGTCGTGCCATTGGATCAGCTGTTCTTAGTCTCGAATCAGCTAAAGCCAAAATGCGAGGGTAATGCGAGACTTGAGTCTCTTAGTCTATATATTTTGTATTCAACTATTCTTGCTTTCAACATCTTTACTCTCGGTAATAGACCCAATCAAAAGCCCCAAGTCCAAGCCTTAAGTGAAAAACTGTATGTGCTTTCTTCCCCGCTGAAAGAAGGCTATCTCAGCACGAGTCCTCACAACCGCCGCTGCAATTGTAATGACAGTGCCCTGCAAAGATTGAATCAAAGGGAATAAGTAAGGTCACCTTCAAAACTTAATATGCATAATGCATTATAAATCAGTTATAAATATGGCAAAATGTCATTAGCACTGCAAGCACATGCAAAGAAAAGTAGAACTTCTCAATAAAAGAAGACGCACAATGAAGTGTGAAGAAAACCTTTTCATAGAATCACAAGCAGTGGGAGGTCTCGAGTTCGAATCCCGCTAGGCACACAAGGGTTTGAAACTCAATGGAGTGAGTTTCAGCCCTGATTACTCCAGGCCCCCAGCCCCCCTCCCCCAGCCCCCCTCCCCCAGCCCCCTGGAGTAAAAAAAAACCACAAGCATAACATTTGGTAAGTAATATACCTGAATTACAATGTTTTACCAAGACCTTAGACCTATATTACACAACTACTCTGTATACACTCGGTCCTTCCAAAAAAGGAGAACCATTTGAAAAACAGATTTTGCCCGAAAATGTAGTCTTGTTTGAAGAAAAGGAATAAATTTTCATTATAGTAAATGTTTTTCATTTTCAAAGAAGGACCCAAACAACTTTAAGTATGCTACTATGTTTAGTTTTTTTTTTTTGAAAACTAAAATATATTGATGAAGGAAATAAAAAGCGAATGGGGGGCAGACCGTACCCAATAGTTACAGATATTGCCGGATAAAAGGAATTCCTGACCAATCAGAATTAAAAGCTAAATGGATACTAAGCAGTAAAGAGGAAAATTTAAAACAGATATATGTATCTGAAAGGTCTTTGAGTATGTTTAGCAATATAGTGAGCCGGTATGCTTAGTTTCATTCAACCAACAAATAAAGTATAAAATATAGCTAGAATTGATGATTTCAAATAGTTGTGCCTTTCTAAAATTAAAAGGTTATACCTTTGTGAATATGACATTGTTTTATTGGGGGGCGGATGCAGTAAGTTTTGGCTTTCTGCAATATCTCAAGTTAAGTGTATGAATTGACTCCCATTAGCATGCCCTCTTGGAACAGATTCTTGCAGAGTATCTCTGTTATTTGTATATGTTGAACCATCCCACTCTCATGTTGGATTCTTTACTGCATGGCATCTGCTCTTTTAGCTTCCTGGTGACATTTGAAGTTAAAATGTCACCACAGATCGCAACAACTACACGTACCATCCTTGAATAAGTGAAACCGATTAGCATCCCTTACTAATATCTCTCTGTTCACTACTTTCGATATATACTTGGTTGCAGTATGGCAATCCCCACAAACCCTGAGATTCTTCATTATTTGAAGAGGAGTCCCTGGTTTTGTGTTTATTAACCCAAATGCTATGGCTATCCGTTCACTGTGCCCACAAAGCACCTCCACCTTCTCATCATCGTCCACATCATGCAACACACTGTGTAGGTCTGCTACATAACCTTCTTTAGCCATCAAACCATAAAGAATCCATAATAGATTTTTAACCTCTGCATACTGTTCGAACAACCTGTCTCCGGCAATAAAAACATAAACCTTATTGTTTATCTCCACCCAGCTAGATCCAGGTTCTTTTTTCATCCCCCTTGACTTGATAGATTTTCTTATCTTCTTCACTTTGTCCCAATTTCCCAATGTTGCGTACACGTTGGACGCAAGAACGTGATAGCCCGGATCATCCGAATTCAAACGAGAGAGATTGTGGAGGGCCAGCTCAGCAGTTTTGGTGTCCCCACTTGACCGGCAAGCACTCAAAAGAGCACCCCAGATAGTAACATCTGGCTGGATTGGCATGGAGAGAATAAACTCCTCCGCTTCAGAAACTAGCCCGGATCGAGAAAGTAGGTCCACCATGCATGCATAGTGTTCTAGTCTGGGCTCCATGTGATACTCTCTCTTCATCTGGTCAAAGTGGGTCCGGCCTTCTTCTACAAGACCTGAATGGCTACATGCATATAATATGGAAACAAACACAATATGATCGAGAAGGATTCCGGGTGTTTTTTTCAAATCGTCAAAAACTCCCAGAGCTTTCTTTCCTTCGCCATACATTCCATAAGCAGTTATCATTGAAGTCCATGTAACTATGTCTTTTTTCAGCATGCCCTCAAAGACCGTCACCGCAGTCGTCAAGGTCCCACTTTTTGAGTACATTTCAATCAGGGCATTGCCGATCGGGACATCTGAATGGAAACCAAGCCTCAGAATCTGGTTGTGAATTTCTTTGCCTTTCCGTTTGGCGGCAAGAATGGAACATAGAGGGAGGGAGACTAAGAAAGTAGTGGTGTCCGGCTCAATTCCATCATATCTCATCTTCCTAACCATTCTAAATCCCATAGCACAATCCTCTCTACATGCTGTGATTATAGTGTTCCATGTGACAGTGTCTTGAGAGTCCATGTTCTGGAAATGTTTGAGAGAGTCATGGATGTGTCCACATTTGGCATACATATCCACCAAGGAATTTCCAAGAATCAGAATGGATTCGAATCCTCTCTTCATTATGTCAGAGTGGAGTTGTCTAGCGAAATCTATGTTTTCTGCTTGTGTACATACTGATAGAAGAGTCACATAAGTTGCAGAATCAGGAACTGTTTCCCTCTTCATTGTTTTGAAAACTTGTATTGCATCCGTGTAGGACCCATTTTCAGCATATCCGTTGATTAAACAGTTCCATGATACTGAATCCCTGCATTTCATTCTGCTGAAAACATCTCTTGAAGCTTTTAATTCACCACATTTTGCATACATGTTGATTATGATGTTGTTAGCCGTGATGTCGCATTCGTATTTGTTTTTAACTATGATGTCATGATGAATATACTTACCTAACCTCAAGTCTCTTACATGAGCACAAGCATGCAGAAGGGAAGCTAGTGTCATCAAATCCGGTCTAATATATTCACAACTGTCCATTTCTAGAAACAGCTGGATCGACTCGTTATATAAACCCAACTGTGAATACCCACAAATCATAATGTTCCAGGTGACTGTGTCTCTGTGTGTCATCTCAGAGAAGAGCTTCTCACAATCCATTGGCCTCTCAAGCTTAAAGTACATTGACAGCAATCCGTTATTAACAATTATATCTTTTTTAGTTCCTACCTTCTCCACCAACCCGTGAACTATCTGCCCCTGTGTAACCTTCAGCAATCCCCCGCATGCTGGTAAAACATTCGACAGAGTAAAAGAATCAGGCTCCACTCCAAATAATCTAGCCTGATGAAAAACTTCAAGAGCTTCTTCCCAATAGCCGTTGGCACTATATGCAGAGATGAGAGTATTCCAAGAAACCACATCTTTACTAGGCAATTTATCGAACACTTCCCGTGCTCGCCCCAAATCATTCATCCTAGCGTACATATCAATCAGAGCATTACCAATGTACAAATCCGCCTGGAAACCCATTTCTAGCACGTGACCATAAACAATTGTTCCCATCTCAAAGTCGGATAAACTGCCGCAGGAATTAATAACTGAGGGGAAAGTATAGTTATCCGGCTTAATATCTGATTTTCTCATATGGGAATAAAACTCCAATGCCATAGAGAACTGTCCAGTATGGGTCATGGACCTGATGATGGTGTTCCACAAATACACATTTTTCGTCTGTGAATTTAAGTGAAAAACAGCTATCGAAGAGGCCGGGTCTTTGATCTCTGAATACCTGGAAATGAGTTTGCCGGATAAGAACACAGAGTGCTGGTGGCCTGATAAGATTATAAAGGCGTGAACTTTGTGTACATCTCTTGGGTTTTTAGAGAAAGACAATGCTTTGGAAATTAAAGAAAATAGAGAGTCGTGGCTTCTTTGTGTTTGAGTGTAGAGCTTGCAGGTGCTCATAGATGAAGCAAATATCTTTTGCAACATTCCATTTACTAGAGGGGCGGCAGACGTTCTATGCAGGCATACAGAGAGGGCGTGCTCAAAGATGATCAAGTTGTCGCTTCACACCAGAGCAGAGAATCCCCATAGCAGAACTCCAAAAACAAAAGAAAACAAACATCTTCGATTCAAAAATAAAAAACTAATCATACCCAGAGGATACAACCTAAAAATTATAAATGTCGCAACTCGCAACTTCGATAGGTGATAAAAAAATATTCTGCAGCACAACTGAGGTTCCTTCAAAGATCCCTGGTATTTCGGGCCTTCCAAATAATATGCACAGAGCAGCTGAAAGCCACACGGACTGCCTTGCGTTTAACCCTTGCTCCTCTAAATTCATTTTTGCAGCATTTGACAGCACTAGCTGACGTAGAATTATTCATCTCAACTCCCAATCAAAAACATACCTCTTTCCAAACCATCCCTGAAACTGGGCACTTGAACTGGGCAATATTCCATTCCGTAAATGGAATATGTGTTTTGATTCGTTAGGGAATCTAAACTTTGACCATTCTGGAATCTGGAGATCATAGGATTATCCGAACTACAAATTGGAAGTGATTAATTTTAAGTTTGTTTTCTAGGGCTTGTTTTGACTTCCTAATTTTAAGTTTGGAAAAAGGTTCAAACTCTTATATAGGAGGTTCTGTCAAGCCGTCCCTATTTAGGATAGTTCCCGTTTGAATTTTTTGATGAATTTTTTTGAGCATATTATTCATTAAGTCTAGTTTACTCATACCAAATTCCACCTAAAACATCAATCGGTAACGCATTCAAATGAATTCTCGAAGATAACTGCGCAGTTAAAAGCGCAGTTATCTTCAAGAATTCATTTGAATGCTTTTCGGATTGAATTGTTAGCTGAAATTTGGTATGCGTAAACTAGACTCAATGAATAAGATGTTCAAAAAAATTTATCAAAAAAATCCATCAGGAACTGCCCCAAATGGCGACGACCGGACAGAGTCTCCTATGCATAGGGCTTATTTGACCTTTTTATATAAATTTGAGGACCTATTTGAACCTTTTTTCTTTAAGTTTTAACCTGAATGAATTGGTAAGGGTTGCATTAGTACTATTCCCCTTACCGGTGGAGATAGAAGGGAAAAGTAAGCAAAAAATGAAAAGATTCATAATTTTTTGAAAACAGATAACTTAATTATTATTAATGAAGATGATAAAAAAACATTACAATCATAAAGTTCAAGGCTACAATGGAATGAAACATTAAAACGGACGATTCTAATCGAAAACGATGAATCGCTAATCCCGCAAAGAAGTAGACTCTACTTGCAGATTGACGGCTCACGATCACAATAATTATCAAAAGAACTCTTAAACATCCCGGTTTCTCCAGCAACCGGTAAGGAGCCAACCGTAGAATTTGTTCCGGTTTCACCAGCCACCGAAAAGAAAGCAATCCAAATGATCTCATCTTCCTGGAACGGCGGTGGTTCAGGAGGTGGGCGATCCGCGTCAATATCGGCACAGAAGAAAATCATGTTTTTTGATTGATGAAGAGATCAGTGCAAATCTCTTCTTAGCACACAAGGGCGCCCGACCGAAAGTGGCGGGGAAATGGATCTAGCAGACGATATTTCGCTACCGAAAATAATACCTCCGAACAACGTTGGGAAAGAAACATATGAATAAAACTGAAAACACTGGTTCAGAAGATGTTTTTCTATCAAAGAAGATTGAAAGAAGAGAAGAGAAGAAGAGAAAAAGAGGAGGCGGCGGCTAGGGTTTCCCCATGCTATGGAATATTAGGCTATTAGCGAAAAGATTCATAGTTTTATGTCTCTCAATATTAAGTTCACATGTTGCTTTTTTGGAATATCCCACAATTAAGTTCATGTTTCTATATGTGGAAAACTTTTATTTAAAATGTCCATTTTACCTCTGCCGACTGACTCCTGATATTTTTACCCTACTTCACCGCGTCACTTCCATTAACATTAACCTCTCTCTCTATCAGACCCTTGATCTCCTTCACAATCCACACAATATATGCGGAAAATATCATGCACCATGATATATTTATACTACCTCTGCCCGAAAAGGTTTGCCATATTGATTTTTCTTGGTCAATAATGACAAACTTTGGATAATGATTTTAATTATTATATTTGTATATAGTTTTTAAATTTTATACTTTAATGAAAATGTTTTGAATGAGGAATATTTTGATATAATTTTAATATTCAAAATAATACTGTATTACAAGATATCACTGGTCAAAGTTGATTGTCATTAACAAAAAAAAAGTCATCGTGGCAAACCTTTTCGAAACGGAGGGAGTATCTTTTTTAATTGATTATATGTGCTCATCCGTGACTATGATGTGTTTAGAAAATGGTGTTTCTGCAAAAAAAAATGACGTTTTGATCACTTTTAGTATTTTCAATTAGTGAGAATGTTGCTTGATAAATAGTTGTACAGAACCACTAAAATGGAAACGCTTCAAGTACCAGTGTTTTGGATTAGCGTTTTGAAAGGTGTTATTTCATACTAATTGCAAAGACCAAACAACTAAATTCTCAAACATATTTTTGCAACTTGTCAATTTATTGTGCTAGTCATACCCTTTGACTGAATCCGCTATTAATAATCCGCTAACATAATACGCTAACTCTTAACCGCTATATGGCCTCAATTGTTTAGTAATCAAACAAATAATCAAATAAATTCTCCAAAATCTTCACACATGCAATTTTTTTGCTCAACTTTCTCTCAATGTTTCAATGTAGGGATGTTTTTACTTGGACTGTAATTTGCTAGTCTGGTATGATCTGGTCTAGTCTGTTTTAGTTTGGTCTGGTCTGTATTGGCTTGGTCTGGTCTAGTCTAAAATTTCACTTTTTATATCTTTTGCATAAAGATTTTATTTTTATATATATTATAATCCATAAATAATTATATTTTATTCATTTATAATTTAACGTAGGGATGAGCTCGGACGGGTCGACCCGACCCGGGACCCGCCCGATACTGTCCATGCCCGACCCGACCTGGTACTATGCAAGCCCAACCCAGTCTGGTCAATCGATATCGGGACCGGGAGGGGGACCTAAATCGAAAGGGATCGGGGTGGGCTACGGGCTTTGGAAATTATGGACCGGTCCGGGTGGCCGCACCTAGTTATCTTTTTTTTTTTGCATTGGACTGCCTGCTAGTAGGTGGGTGGGGTTGGGGGGTTCAGGAGTGGGGGATGGGGGGTTGAAATTAATTCGAAAATACCCGAAAAAATTATATTTGAGCCCGATCCGGCTCGATCCCGGTACTAATCCGGGTACTGGGCCTGAATATTTTGGACCAGAAGCCTGCCCAAGCCCGGCCCAACCAAGTCCCGATCCATGCTTAATAGTAATTTTACTATTAAGCACTTTTCCCAAAATCACTTTACAAGATCACTTTTTTAAAGTAAAAGCAATCGCAAATATTCCCTTAAAAAGCAACGTTTAGTAACTCATGAAGTAAACGTGTTCTAAAGCTTGCATTTGAGCGGCGTAAACAATGCCCTCTTTGGATAATAGTAGTGGTGGACTCGGGTCGGGCCACCCGGCCCGTGGACCGACCCGACCTGCTACTGTGCGGGATCAAGACCGGCCTGCTACTGTGCGGGACCGAGATCGGTCCGGTTTTCGATCCAAGTCAGCCCTAAGCTCGGGGGCTAGGGCGGGTCCGGGCTCGAGTCTCACATTTGGCGAACCGGCCCGACCAGGTTGAGCTTGATGGTTAGGAGGGGTTTGGGATGAGGGGTGAGGGGGGGTTAGGAAAGCAGAAAAAATACCCAAACCGGAGACCCGGGCCCAGGCCCGGACCGGACCCGATGGCTACCCGGACCCGGACTGGACCCGATGGCTATCCAGGCCCAGACCGGACCCAGTGGCTACCCGAGCCGGTCCCGGGTCCACCAATCCTGAATCGCCAGCCCGCCCGGGCCTGGCCCGGCCTGAATCCACGCCTAGATAATAGTGGATGGAGTACACTGCTGATTAATTTTAACAGCAAAACGCTGCAAAATGCGGCGGGATTGCTAAGGACCCGCCAAAAAACAAAAGAAGCCAATATTAAAAAAAGAAAACGGTGGCCAACATTTATTTTGAGAGAGATACAATGCATAAATGCTCTCCTGTAAAGTGAGGTAATTTTGGGACGAGGCAGAAGGAAAAGTTTAGATAGTTTAGAGATTTAGGTATTACGGAATACAAAATTAATGTTTAAACAATTGAAGACCACTTTATCTTTTATAATTTATCATTAAATATGAAAATGAATACAACTTTATTACTGCGATTGTTACGCTGTAGCCCTGCAACTCAACCACCTTTGACCCGCACGTATTGCGTGTTAAGTTCTTCAGAAACAATCGGCAGCTTTTAATCAAATAGGAAACTCTAAAAATTTAACTCTTTGGAGGCTACAACTTCTGGGTTTTTTGCCTAGCAACCTTGATTACAGCGATGCACTTCAAACATCAGCTTGTTTTGTAATAACCTGGGAATACATTGCAAATAAGATAGAAAGCTCTTACGGTTAGATCATTATCTGCGCATGATGGCTGGCTAGAGCAGCCTCGAGAGTAAAGTTACCGGACAAATAAGTATCGTTGGTTATCTCGCTCTTACCTTATTTTCAAGAACCGTCCCATCCGGAATAACTATCTTCACTAGTGGCAGTGCCTTTATAACAACCTTCCCCTGCAAAAGTTGAACCACAGCCAGGCAAGAAAAGTTCAATCTTTATTATGACATTTTCCTATCCTACTTCGGGTACCAGACTTTCATTTCCTATACTTTTGGTCTTTTATGGCAAGTCATAGTCTAAATTTAACCGCAACTTGTATGGAAATTGACTAGATAAGTGCTCTAAAAATGACAATAAATTGATATTTGTATGGCAGAAGTAGAAATTGGAAGGCCTACCTTGAGAGTGATTCCACTTCCAAAATAAACATCACCGGTCAAGTCCAAGCTGTCAAGCTCCACAATGCTAGGAATGGACTTGAAACGAGTATCGAAATCGTTAACCTGATTGAGACATAAATGCAAAATAGAGACATACATATCAGCTAACATGCAATTGACACAGGAGAGAGGGTTATGTTTCTATGAGTTACATTTTCAAACTCGGGCCCCAACTGAATGGAAGGATCACAAGGGTTTGTTCTTGCAGCATTTCGGGTCATAACGCCATCCACTAAACTGTAAAGATCAGACTGCACAGCCAATGGACATGCGATTAGTGGTATCCTTCAATGAAATCTATATCAAAAGCCAACAAAACGATCTGTGCAATATTCATTTGTCTGACCCGAAAAAGAAGTAAATCTGATGTCTTCTGAAGTGGAAGGTATTTAGACATTGGCACAGTTATAGCGAGTGGCTGATCTAGAAACTGGACCACAAAAACAAAAAAACACAGTTGATTAATAAGGCATAATTCAAATAAACCAAATTTAAAATAATAAAAAAACTCTTTCCAGTAGTTGTTACTTCTTGGGGAAATAACTCTTCCACGGATAACAGTACAAATATTTTAATCACAATGCTGTGAATGTTGGCAATACCTCTGACATTGAGAAATTCAGATTAGTTCTTATTGTTAGTGATTCGATGAGATTCATATTCATCCACCTGTAAAAGATATTTAGAAGTTATGGATTTTCCTATTTTGATGTTTACTTTCAGGTAATTTGCATACCAAGAAAAATAAACTTACAGTTTCTTGGTCGATTTCAAATTCTCCGCCTTTATATAAATCAAAACAAATAACGTGTGCATTAGTCATAGTGCTCAGATGATGAAAACAGAAAGAAACAACCATCGGTGTTTCCTAAGTAAAAAAATATTCACAATTCAATTGGTATTCAAGTATTTTCCAGTGGAATGGTAAGAAATTAAGAACTAAAGAAAGCATGTCACCCTGGCAATTTAATTCAGTGTTCAAGACCGGATGAAAATATTTGCCACTATCAGACTAGCAGTGAATCTTTGGAAACCATTACATTTTCAGAGCTTCTAAACATCTTCACACTTCCAATTACTATGGATAAATCTGGTGATCCATTACACGAAGTGACCGAGAAAAGAGTAGAAAATAGCACAACAAACAAATTACAGAGAGTATCAAACAACAGAGATGCAAAATGTCATGTAATCGGATACTCGGAGCTCTTATTTTGCTGGGGATTTAGGAGGGCAGTGAAGGATATTATTGTTGTAGTAATTTATTCTTATATCTAGCTGGTTGTAGAGAAAGTGAAGATAAAGTAATATGAAGTACAAGATCTAACTTAACATACAGTAAAAGCATTGTACAGAAATAATCTATACTGGGGTTACTTTTTAGTCAAAGACTAACCGAAAAAGATAAATTGGTAAAACGAAAATCAACCTTACACTCCCAATCCCTTAATCAAACAGGCCCTTGGAAAATTTAGAGCTTACTCGATGGAAACTTAAATGTTTAAAAACCAACCCTGTAGCGCTAGCGCTTCGTTGGCTTCCTATGTAGCCAAAATGATGGATCAAGTCCACCACGTGGGGATTCATACCATCTTTAATTAAAGTGGTTCTGTTAGTTTATAGCTTTAAAATATATGCAATATTAGAAGCAGAAAAACTTCAACTAAGCACTACATAACCCACTACAGATGTTAAAAACAAGATATATAAACACCTTTACACATCATAACCCAGAGAGCATAATATAATAAAAACAGTACGTTTAATGATGTTTATGCATCAATTCTTTTTTTAACACGATGTGTAAATGACTTTAATCCTAATTTTGTTGATTTTAGGCCTAGAGAAATGGCTGGCACTTGAAAAGGGTAGGATGTTTCTTAAACATGATCCCAAACCTGGATATTCTGTTCTTGAGCCAAGAGTTTAAGATTTTCCACACCAGATGTGGTAGGCAACACCTGAATGATAAAAAATAATTAGATGTAGTAAAAATCAAGGAAATAGCTAAAATTGCAGGAGCTCAGTTGGTCATACCTCAATGCAGTATTGGGTATTGTTCCTAACCAGATGACTTAGGATTTCTAGAAACATTAGATAAAAAACATCGAATTAAACTTTTGTGCTGTGCATATGAAGTAATTGAAAGCAGTAAGGTTGTGATGATGTTATAGAGCAGAATACTTGGATCAGCCAATTCAGCAAGGTTGTCTTGCTGCACCACAAGGACATACTCTTTACCCTGTACATAAAGTAAATCCATTTATTATTCACCATCTTACCCTCACATATTAGGTATATATGTGTCAGAGAAAAAACAAATGCATATTTCATTTTAAAAAGAAAAAAAGTGTGCAACAACAACAACAACATCCAAGCCTTAATCCCAAAAGAATTTGGGGTCGGCTAACATGAATCGATCTATGATATCGATGCCAAAAAGAGAAGGCGGACAAGAAAAGGAAAAAAAAGTAAGATAATTAAAAAGAAACAAAGTGTGCAATGAAAGAAAAATCAATGAAGACATGACCTGGGCCAATAGATCATCAAGTTTCCCGCTGTTCTTCAGGGAAATGAAAACCTCACTCAGGTTGGAAGGGTATCTTACAATAGAAATTTAAAAAAGAGAAAGATTTGTCAGGGTCTTATAAAAATTAGGCAAAACTAAGAACCATAGACATAATCATAACCTTGCTGAAACTCCATGTAACCAAGTCACATGGTAAATTAGGAGTTGCTTGGTAGGAAGGTTTTGGGAATGGGAATGATACATTATGTCTGAAAGTACTCAACTATGGGTTTGATTTCACCTTTTGAACATCAACCCCTATGCTACTCAAATTGAAGGGGGGATGAAACCCTTTATCTCATTCTTTCAAACCCGTTCCTTAAAATTAACGAAGCATGTTTAAGATCAAGAACAGTTTTTCAATTTTTTAAATGAAGATGCGCTCTTGTAGACTAGATTTTCTAGTTTATAAATTTGGAACTATTTTGTCAGTGCCTCTGTTGTTAGTCAGCCACTGAATTCAGTTAAAAAGCAACACAAACCAGAGAAGACACCAAAACAGATAGTCTTGTGACTCTTGTCTTCTTGTTCTGCTTAGTAAAGGTGAAAAATATCAACTTGTGAAGGCAATGCCAATTTTAACAAGTATATTTGCTTGTTTGATTACTAGTTACTACATACTTCTATATATCATGACATGTCTTCATATAATAATGGTGGAGATCAAATGATTCATATAAACAGTTCCACCCTTTTTACAGCTTAGAGAACATGATATCAAATCATACATTGGGATATATGAAGTTTATTTAACAAGGAAAATAGCACTGGATGATACATATTGAGATGTTTCAGTTAGTGGAAGGTAAAAGGTCGGCAGTGGATTTTATATCTCAAAATAATTCAATAAAATACAATGGATTTACTGTTCAGTATTTGAAACGATAGGGTAAATCAATAAAGGGAACACCACTTGAATGTAATTTGAGTATAATTTAAGACTATTTCAAAAATAGAAATGTAGATTCTACTTGAGTGTCATATTCATGTTTTTTATAATGTATGTATATGTGCATGCGGGCCACAGGGGCCAGGGAAGGACTTACAAGTGATCCTTTGGACTGGATTTCTTACTATGCTGGAGAGAATCATTACCATTAGTTTCACCATGATGCTGAATATAAAGTGTGATTGTATTAGCACATGCAACAAAAACAAGACTTTAAGAAAAGAGTGTGGACGTGAAGATTGACAATAACCGTTCAACGAAATCTCATACATAAAATTTAAGTAATTACATACCTGAATAAACGTGTGGACGTTTTTATTAGAATGTTTTCTCAAGACCTGTATGAAAGAATTATATATTAATTTAGATAATATCTCAATTCAAACTCAGTATAGAAATAGCAAAAATTGGTCACCTTCTGGAAAGCATTTTCTGTGTTAACTGTGCTCATCAGAAGCAAGGGAACATTGCATCCATATTTCAAATTGAGGGACTACAAGCCAACAACCATCAAGATATTCAGATCTGAGGGAACTCAAAGATTGTAGTAACTTCTAAGGTTCAATTTATATATTAGATACAGGGAGCAACATAGTCCGAGGATAAAACAACCTCGACATTGTCGATAATTATATCCAAACAAGTCTTGTCCTCAGATATTTCAAGAGTACATCTGCACATAAAACAGGGCAATGAAGAAGTTCTTTAGTTCAGAATACAAGTTCATCAAAAGGTCTTAAACTGTTGGTTCTATGAACTACTGTTACAGATTCATATATTCCAATTTTATATAAGGAAAGCAGTAAAGATAGTTTGTTCTCAAACAGTAAATCATAAGTAACTCCTAAGTCTTCAATCTAACATACATGCTTACTTTGGCATATTCAATCCCATTTCTGTACCCACATTACCAATGCATTTCAAAATAACAAGTTTGTCTAGTAGCTGTTTAGAGTCGGAAAGATCTGCAATAGTGAAAGAACTAATATGTGAGACTGTGAGAGCATCATGAAAGTATCACAAAGATGAAAAAGGATCAGATAGAAGCGGGGTGTTTACCCTCAGAAAGCAGTTCTAACTTTTCATATGGCAGGACCAACACATTGTTCTTGCTAGTCATCTTGCTTTGGTCAGATAATTGAACATCTTCTCTTCATATGCATATATGATCCACAATATATAAGGAAAATATGTAAGTCAACAAACAATATGTGGGTGTGATATACACAAACTCAAATTCAACATAATTTAATTAGAGAGATCAATTTCACTAATTGATTCAACATTCTAATGGAGCCAAAGACACTACTTTTTGGTATGGGAATATGAAATAGAGCAACATGACTCACTAAATTGTTTGCGCTTCTTTGTTATGAAGCAGTAGCCAATCCATGTAATTTTCGACGCGATTTTCATCCCAGGTCATCCGGAAATAGTCTCTTTGTGCTTTAGTATAGGGGTAAGGCCGCATACATCCGACCCCCCTTACCCCACTGTAGGTGGGAGCCTTTGTGGCACTGGGGTAATGTTGTTGTTATTGTTGATGCAACATTTTTATCACACTAACTGTAGGAAACATAATGTTATCAAATACTCCTTCCGTCCCAAAAAATACTTCCCACTTTCCTTTTTGGGTCGTCCCAAAAAATACTTTCCATTTCCCTTTTTGGAAAGTTTTGTGTGGGTCACATTCAAATAGCTTTTTCTTTCTCAACCACAACAATACATTTCCACTTTATTCTCACTTTCTTAATAAGCGTGCCAAGTCAAACCGGGAAGTGTTTTTTTGGGACGGAGGTAGTATCATTTACTGAATTCGCATTTTACATGATATCTACAGATACAAATCGGGACCATAAACCTAATATTCACTTTTACACACGAAGTCCCAAGCTTTTAAACTATGATGGTCTATTGTTTTGGAAAAAAGATGCTTTATGCGTAGTAAGGGAATAAAGGATCATCTCCATTAAAGGTAGCAATATTATCTATTTATTGAAAAACAACATATGAAGAACCATAAAGAATGATGAATTGGGAAGCACATCAATACCTTCACAAACTGAATACCGTTTACTCGCAAAGTCAATAGACTTTAAATACAAAAACATATATATGGATAATAGGGTATCCAAACCATAATTAATGGAGAGATTATGAGCAAGAGAAGTAGAGAAGAAGATGAATAGTAGTATTATGAATGAATATTAATTAGAGTTTATAAGACATTCCATAGGGAGTATATATAGAGAAATAACGGATTGAGACGCAAATATGGGTCCAATAAGCCCAACTACATAAAAGTCTAATCTAGTAGATATAAATGATACGTGAACTATACAATAATATACTACGTAAATGATATCCGTAAAGCATGTGTGGACCGTTATACAGACCCAATAGTCGTGAGAACAGAGGTCTGAGTCTATATACTCTATCGATATACATTCTCAACATGCAACACACACAAGTTAGGAAAGGGGGCTTCACTAGGTCTGTACATATTAAAAAATGAAATAAAAATTAAAACTCCCTCAGTTCATTTTTAAAGTATATATTTTTTACAGTTCGATCATATTACTATTTACAATTGTATAATTACAAATTCAACACAAATAAACTATTTGAAAAAAACTATACTGACAAGTTATTATGCTTGCACAGTTAACGTGAACTATGAAGCTTTGACTCCAGAAATAACTTAAAATAGGAACGGATGAAGTACATAAAAGTGATCCTCCTAGAACCAGGTCATAGGACACAAAATCTAAGAGAGAGAAATTCCAGTGTTTAACACATAACATGAAACTAAATTACTAGTGAGATGCAATGGTACCTACCGAGTTTCAGGCTTGCCAGCATTCAACTTCTTCTGCTCATAAAGGAAGGTCTTGGTAATCAAATTGCAAAACAAATACACAAACTGTACAGAGTCATTTGCTGGCACAGGGTAAGTGATCTTCTTAAATGTTTCCCAGGGCATGCTGGAGTTAACTAGCCCCACGACAGGAATCTGAAGCCTAGCAGCCTCGTCAATGACAGAAGACTTCCGGTCGCTGTCGAAAATCACGATGCAATCGGGAGGATGGACGGCAGTGAGGTTGAGCTTCTTGTTTCTGCCCCGAAACTTCCTTGGGCTCGAACTGTTCGTCAAAAAGCCTCCGAGACGCCAGGAAGTGTCGTTGCGGCAGCCGATGGTCTTGGTCATATGGTCGATGATGTCATCGAAGAGGGTGTTAGTGTTGACGAAGATGAAGCGGGCCTTGCTGCGGACAAGGCTTCCGATGAAGTCGCAGGCGCTGCGGAGGCAGATGAGGGTTTTATCGGAGTCAATTATGGTCATGGCGTTCCGGGAACCGGCGGAGTAGATCTTGAAGTGGTTCTCCGCCACACGCTTCCCCAGGTGCGCATTTGTGCTCAAGAGTTTCTGGATTAGCACTGAGTGTATCGGCATTGCTGGGTTGTGCGAAACGGCGGCGCTGAAATAGAGTATATTACTGTTTGGTGGTGAGTGGAAAATTGGGCACCATAACCATCATAGCGGAGGGGGCTTCGCTCTTTTGTTCAGTGGGAATCGAGAATAGTTAACAGAGGAAGGCGTAGCAGATTGGCAGGGTTTAAGGTTTTTTAAGTTCCAACCTTGAAATGAACATTCACATGTAAGGAGGCTATAAGTTCTTAAATTGTTTGCTGGAATTAAAAGTACATACTACTCCTAATTGTCCCCTTTCATCATTTTTGAATGTTTCCAGTTACTGTTCATATTCTCAATTTATTCTTACTTTTGGAAAATTTGTGTGTTTCTGATTCATTCTTACTTTATTCTCAATTTATCAAATTTTTGGAAAATTTGTGTGTTTCTAATTCATTCTTACTTTATTCTCAACCTTTTTATTCTCAATTCTTACTTTATCAATTTCTAAGTTTCCATTTTTGAAAAATTTGTGTGTTTCTAATTCATTCTTACTTTATTCTCAATTTATCAAATTTTTTATCAAATATATCTTTTTATTAGAAATTATTTATAATATAAAAATTATATGAAATGTTCTTTGTTAAAATTACTTTCATAAAAGTATAAAATTTATAACTTTCGTAGTATTATACAAATCAAAATCATTGTTCAAATTTTACATGACAAAGTTTTTTGGGACGAGGTAACATATGTATTGAAATATATTTTATTCTTAAATAAAAATAGAACATGTAGAGTTATGAAGGAAAGAATCGCATACTCCGTGTATAATACTATGGGGGTGTTTGGTTGATCCCCTATCACTGCGGATTTTTTTGGTTGTTTTGACCATGATTTGTCTTTTTGACCGGATTGATAGCCTACAACAATTAACGATTCAGTTCCCTCTTGTTTTGTGAAGCTCTCAAGACCGATGAAGGTGAATTTGTCCGATATTAGGTTAATACCTTATATCTTGAGTGGATTTGGAGAGGAGGGGCTCGAGCTTATATTTTTTTATTAACCAACAATTCCAAAGGTTGACCTGATGTTGTATGAAATAGAAAACGAGGGAAACAAGAGAGAAGAGAACAAATATAATGGAAAATAAAAATGAATTTAAGTTGCTGATAAATGAAATGGAAATGAAGTTAGAGGAGAAGATGAATAGTTGACAAGGCTCAATTGATCAATTAAAAAAGTACTACGTATAATTATAACAATGTATGCAAAAAAAATCCTTAACAATAACTATAATTTTATACTTGATATTATGCGGAGTATGTAAAAATATAATGTGATCAGACGAATCTTGTGACGAGGCGTCAGAGTTTTCTGCTCACTGCCGTCCGGGAGGAATGAGAATCAGAGTCGGAATCAACCTCCACCACTGATGATGCAACTTCTTTCTCGGTTGTCTTCAGTTTCTTCTTTCTGGCTGCAGGGGCGGGCTGGAGTGCTGACCTCTTCCCGGCTCCCTTGGTGTGGGAAGGTCGGAGGTCTACAGCCGGCTGGGCAAGAGTCGCAGTCTCGCCCCCTTTGGCGGATCCCCCCGATCCTTCTGATGAGGGTCCGCCCAGAGCACCTCGCGTCTGAACTCGTCGGGCCAGAATCATGGATTCTGGAGTCAAACCCGCCTTCGCTGCCAACCTCTCTAACCGAGACACCATCTTGTTCCCTTCTGTAGACAGAACGAAAAACAATTGTCAAGAAAATAGTGGTATGCGAGGAAGTAGGGTTGAGTTGCCAAATCAGGCATAGGTGACCTGGCAAGTATGTGAGTATGACTACTCTGTCCTCACCTACATAGTGGCCCATCAGAAATGGCACTCCGTCAGCGATCATCCCGACAACCTCAACGTTTCCCTCCGACAGAAAGGGCATCATCATCCATTTCCAGATCATCTCCCCCCATTTGTTTTCAAATTGGAGTCTGCCGTTCACCGAGGTAACCCAGACCCAGTTCTGCCTCCAACCCTTGAAGGAGTCGGGATAAGACTTGGCCTCAAATAAACGATGGTCAGCCCGTTGGGAAATTGAAAGATAACCCGGAGACTCGGAACCGCCAGGCCGTACAAATGAAGACAACGGGCAATGAACCCGGCGATAAACATGTGGGTGGTCGGAGAAAATTGGCCCAGAATTACACCATAATATCTCATAACGCTAAGATGGGCATTGTGCAGCGGGAACCGTAAACCGACTTGTAGGATAGCTAGGTGAACCCCGAAATGGTGGGGGGGAGGGGGCTCCACAATGTTTTGGCCAGAACATGGTCGGGAACAGACAACACTAGGACCCGCAAGGGGCACCGTCTCATGAAAATCGGCGTGGGAAAGGATGACGGTCGGGAACCGTCGTGCATAATCAGAAGAGAGGAAGAAATGGGTCTCAACTCTCAACCCAATGAGAGTCGGAATCTGGGGCCGGCTCGAATTTGCCCCGTCATCGGAGAAGACATGATGGAGGGGAACAGAACTAGAAGACCACATTGGGGACTAACCTGGAGAAAACGAAAATAGCGGAGGAGAGCTCTTGCGGCTTAGGGTTCCCAACCAACAAGACTAGATGCTTGCACGAGAGGAAATTTGCAGAAGGATTTTCCAAAGAATGGCGAACGTTTTTATAACCTAACAATTAGGGCTTGGGAACCGCCACAAAACCGCTTGAAAATCGTAATGATGGCACTTGAGTACTAAAGATAGCGGGGCGGATTGGAAATTGTGTTGGGCTGCATGCCTATGTCAAGACGGGTGCACTTAGTGCAAAAGGCGCTGATTTTAGAGAGTAGGGGGCTCGTGATGGTACCATGGACTCCAGTCATGACCCAATTACAGAGATGTAGACCAAGTCCATGACGGGATCAAGTCTTCAACATGATTAGCCAATAACGGGATCTAGCCATCAACGGGATTAGCCCTTAAACGGGATCAGCCCATGAATGGGATAAATGTTAATTAGCCGTTGGGGCTAACTGGGAATCAGACTCACAACAGGAACCCACAACCAGGCCAAGCTGGACAACAAACCTCAAGCCTGGGCGAAGTTCTAGTGAGGTCGGGATATTACTAGGGCTTACGTGGCGGGCTATCATTCGTGCATAGCTATTTGGCAGCAGGCAAGGATAAACGGTAGGAACTTGGACTTAAAGGAACAATCACTACACAACGGGAAAAACGTTACAAGAGCCCTACTCGAACTAATGTACAATTAATAGCATTTATTCCATCACTTTCATCCTAGAATACTAGTTCCTTTAGTCTATAAATACTTCCTGTAAACTTCCTATCAAGGGATCGAACTCCGGATAATAGAATATTGCCTTACACTGCCATATTTTCATCTACTCTAGTAGATATAGCTCTCGTATTTGGATTAAACTCCATCAAAGACAAAACCCTATTAGATACCATACCCTCTCATTGACTCATAACATTAATTCAAATTTTAGAATGAGTTTCAAAACTTACCCCTCCTATTGGATTTGTCAACTTCTTTTTTTGTCTAAAAAACTTTGTGACTTGCGAAGTGAAGTAACTTTTACTTTTCTTATGGGGAAAATCACACTTTTAGTCCCTGAAATAGTCAACATATTTAAATGTCAGGCCTGTGTTTCTCAGTTTGTAAATGTTATCCCTCATTTGTCCAAATTGCTGCAAATGTGGTCCTTGGAGAAGTAAAATGTACAATGTAGGCGGAGTACATTTCACCCATCAAAGGACCACATTTACAACAATTTGGACAATTGAGGGGTGATGTTTACAATCTCATAAATACGGGTATGACATTTCAATATGATGACTATCTCGTGGGCTAAAAGTGCGATTTTCCCTTTCTTATATGTGATGTTTGTGCTTTTCTTCATTTCTCTCCTCTACGGCCCTACATAAATTAAATCACAATTTTTATTTTTCTTATTTCTCAAAGTTGACAAAGTGTATTAGAGTGGAATGGAGGTAATACTGTATAAAATTTCAAACCTCAAGTATCGAATGAGCAGGCTCTTGTAATGAACTAATGATAAACAATTTGATGAGTTTGGGTGTCCAGTCCTGTATGTTCCGTTGTATACGCCATATGTTTTTTATTAGCGTGAATGCCTATGCTCTAGAGATACATATATATATATATATATATATATATATATATATATATAGTCATTCTCTTGTCCAGCAGGTTTTGGTCCGAACGCCGTTCGAACACCGTCATTTGGGGCGGTTCTCGTTGGAATTTTTTGATGAAAATTTAATGGTATGTTCTTCGTCAAGTCTAGTTTATCCACAAAAAATTTTAGCTCAAAATTCGATTGGGAAGGTAGTCAAATAAGTTTTGGAAGTTAACTGCGCAAAATTGTACAAAGAAAAACGCAGTCAACTTCAAAAAATCATTTAAAGGCCTTCCCGATCGAATTTCGAGCTGAAATTTGGTATGGATATACTAGACTTGATGAAGAACATACCATAAAAAGTTCATCAAAAAAATCACCGGGAACCTCCCCGAACGGCGATGTTCGGACAGCTCCTCATGTCCGAACGTTCGGATCTGAGAATTCTCCTATATATATATATATATATATATATATATATATATATATATATATATATATATATATATATCGCTATTTACACTAGCATTTTACTATTGTCCTTGGAGCTTCAAATGTCAATATATGTTAATTTAAAAGGCTGGATTTGAAAAACTTAGAAGTTTGTTTGAGTTTTTGACAAGAACATAGAAATCGAGGACAAAATGATAGAAGAAACTGAGGAGAAGTAGAAGGAATGTAGAAAAAAGGAACGGGGAAAAGGAATAGGGGGAAAACATCCAAGAGGGGAAAAGAGACAGGAATAAGATGAGCAAACAAGGAAAAACACAAATATGGTGAAAGAAAGACAATATGCCCCGAGGAAAAAATTAATTAATTAAAGATCACTACACAGAAAGACTACAGGATAACAGGAATGGAAGAAACTTAAAAAATTCAAAGAAATTAAAAGATGATTGAAAGAGACAAAATAGAAGGAAAAGAGTTAATAAAATAAGAAATCCATATAGACAAAAAAGAGAAATGATTAACGATTACTAGAAGTTTACTTGCTGAAATTTCCAATTGTTTTTTAAGTAGATGCATTCAGGTGTGTTTGGATATAATTCTTAAAATTGTTTCTACTTCTTCAGGGAGCAGAAGTAGAAGTTGGAGTGTTTGAATGAAAGTACAGAAGTGATTTTGGTGTTCTAATTTACTCCTAGAATCAGCTTTTTTAGAAGTTGGGGGTGATAAGCTTCTGAAAAGTGATTGTGATTCTGCTTCTACTTTAAAAAGAAGTAGAAGCAGAATCAGTTCCAAACACCCCTCAATTGGGCGTTTTTGGGTAACTAGCTAAAATTAATTGAAGTTCCGAATACACTTCTCTTTCTTTAGAGCCCATTTGATAACAAAAATTGGCATAATCAACCGAAATTTATGAACTTTTGACTGAAGTGATTGGATTGACCGCTGATTTATATAAAAAATTATACATAAAATACTTCTCAAGGAAAATCGCACTTTTAGTCCCAGAAATAGTCACCATATGGAAATGTCACACCCGTGTTCCCTAGTTTATAAATGTCACCCCTCACTTGTCCAATATGTTTGAGGAGTACATTTTACTCCTCAAAGGGTCACATTTACAAGAATTTGGACAATTGAGGGGTGAGATTTATAATCTCTTAAATATGAGTCTAACATTTCAGTATAATGACTATTTCAGGGACTAAAAGTGCAATTTTCCCCTACTTTTTATTAATAAAACAAAGAAAAAACTATACGAAAAATAACTAAAAATGGCCATGTGCAATAACTTCAGTAAATGCAGCCAAGAAAGTAACTTCAATCAATGCAGCCAAGAAAGTAATTTCAACTTTATTTATTTTGATTATTACACAATTCTGCGTGTCAAATCAATGCAGCCAAGAAAGTAATTTCAATTTTATTTATTTTGATTATTACACAAATCTACGTGTTTGATGAAAAAGTTAGTTGACAAGGTAGATGAGCCGAAAAACAAGCTCACCAAACAGGCTCTTAGAATTAATTGAAGTTTTGAATACACTTCTTTTGTTTTTAGAATTAGAGAGTATTTGGAAAATCCAAAATGGGATGAAAAGCCTGAAAGTATGAAAAAAATCACCAAACACTTGATGAATTGGCCGTTTGAGCTGATTTTTAGGATTATGTGAAAAACAACAATATGACTACTTTTTGAGCTGATTTTTATTATTGTACTGTTTGAGATTAAAAAGACCCTTTTAGCCTTTTATATTGAAATGCATGCTCATTGTTTCTAAGAAAAGCTCCTCGCTTGGGTACTCGAGATCAATAGCTTCTTATTCAAGGAGTGCTCCAAACTTTACTATTTTGGACTTTAATAAAATAAAATTCAAACAAACCCCGATAAATACTCCGTATGTTTTATTTCATTTTATTTTAATTTATTTAAGTGCATGTGAGTTTTTTTAATAGTCCGTATACTTTAGAGAAAGGGTATTTTTTAAAATTAATTTACTCATATTGTTTACAAAAAAGTTATAATAATATCATTTATTCGGAAAACAATTGTGTAAAAAATTCAATATAATAAATAAATTCAGCATTCTTATAAATCACCTAATAAAGCAAAATTAATTCACTAGCAAAGTTCACATCCATATATTTAATACAAATAAGCTAATACCCTTGCTTTATCGTAATTTTACACTCAATCAGTCATTTCAGCCAACATATTACCAACACTTTCAATTTACGAGGTCTTAAATGTTTTGAACACACTTGTACTTGTTTACTTTAAACAACTTCAAAAAATCTTATTTTTTCCTTGAACATCTCTTCCCGAAAGATGGCATATGAAAGATACACATAAGATTAAACTTAGTTAAATTTATTTCTAGTGTCTTATACTCCGTGTTAGTATTTCACTACTTCATCGGAATATGTACGTTTAACATTTAGACGTTTCGCTTGATATTATAGAGAAATTTTACGAAAGACGCATAAAATTGTTGTATAAACAAAACTATATACTCATATACTTCTTCCGTCCCATTTTATAAAATACATTTTCTTTTTTGGATAATCCAAAAAATATGATCACTTTATCAAATTAGATTTCATTATTTTTTTACTTTCTCACTTTATGTATCATTTTATCCTTTATTTTTTGTTAGCTCATCTTGCTCTTTCTTATTTTTTTTGGCTAAAGGGTCAAATAGGTCCATGTACTCATATCAATAGCTCAATTGGGTACTCGAACTAAAAAAAGGTCCAATCCAATCCTCCAACTCTTCAAAATCGTTCAATTTTTTCGTTTTTTCAAAGGCTAAAGGGTCAAATAGCTCAATTGAGTACCGGGAGTTTACCGGCTAAACGAACAAATTGAACGATTTTGAAGAGTTGGAGGATTGGATTGGACCTTTTTTAGTTCGGGTACCCAATTGAGCTATTGATATGAGTACATGGATCTATTTGACCCTTTAACCTTTTTTTTAGTGTAGTAGTTGATCTAAAACAATCATTTTGTCCTTTAATTTCTTAAAACGTGAACCAAACTCGAGCGCATCTTATATATTAGGGAACAGAGATAGTACTACGTATTATTCATTAATTTTTTGTACCTATATTTTTTCATGTCACGTATCCACCATTCACATCTTTATATCAAGTTATAATACCTTCAAAATTTGTTTTTAAAATATTCGGAACAAACACTTGCCCCTAGCTAATTTATTTGGATCCCATCCATAAAAATGGCAAGAGTGAGTGGATCCCGGAGCATATGCATGTGGTTTTATATAAATTTGGGGCCTGCACTATTCATTAGATTAACATGCATGGGGACCCGTGATAGTTACCATATTTAAATCCGTGTCTCTTATGGGGCATCCATAAAAGGGGGCGGCACCTCCTCTCTTTTCAAACTCCCCTCCCACTTTCCCCAAACCAAACAACATGGTGTTCAGCAAGGCCTCACGGGCTCAAGCGGTGGCGCTAGTGGCGGTGGCGCTAGTGGCGGTGCTTCTCTGCGCCACCTCCGCCATCTCCTCCGCCCTCATCGACGGTAACTTTGCTCTCTCCTCAGTCTTTTTTCGGTGAAATGTTTGACTTGGTTTATCATAATTGAATTTGGGTAATTGTGTAGTAATGACATTTTCCCTGTATAGAAGGTTGAAGATATAATCCGTATTTAATTATAATGGGCCTCCGAAAAAGTAAATATTTGAAAAGTGAGTTACACTTTACTACTTTAGTGGTAAGGATTGATTGATCGAACTCATTCCCTTACGTGACACAAATTTTAATAAAATGGTTGAAAATGTAAAAGTTGTGATTGAGATTTGAATATAATAAAGTGAAATGATATGGATCACATCTTTCTTTCCAAAAAGGGAAACATGATCATCATCTTGGGACATCCCAAAAAGGAAATACAGGACCATCAAATTGGGACGGAGGGTGTAATACAAACTGGCGCCTATAGTTTGTTGGGAAATCCTGCCTGGTAAATTAGTTATCATTATTTTAGAAAAAATTATATTATCGACAAAATTTTCCCGGACAAAATATGAGTATTTATGTTTTTGGATAAAAATATGACTACGTATTATGCGTGAATAACTAGATAAGAGTCACCATAGTAATGTCATGTGTAGATAATGTCAACTAGAACTAATCACTTTTTAGAAAATTTTATTTTAAAATAAGTCGTATTATTGGCTTTTCAATTTAATGTCTTTAGTAAGATTCATGAAGAAAACCATTGTTTTATCATTTATTGATGTTTAAATCATGTAATCGTAAACTAATTGTAATATCATAATTAAGTCACCGGAATAAAATACGATATCATGAAGATGGCATAGAATTATAAATCTAAACTATTATTTGAGTGACGTTGAAATTACATAAATGTGAATCAGAGTTTGGATTCAAATAATTACGCCGACCACATGCATTTGGTAGTGAACAGGGTTGGCGTCAGGTTGTACCCAACCACGTGAAATCGCAACACACTATTCAAATGCCGCGTTATGCCGGCCAACCCATGTGAAACGAAACATACTCTATAATCTATATAGATATTTATAGTAATGTACATGTTCATTTGGATAAACATCATGCCTATATCCAGGGATTGACCCAACCGGTTCGGCCCGGACCGAAACCGGCCTGGCACGCTACTGTGCAGGCCCGGACCGGTCCGGTTTGTGCTAACCGGGCCCGGGCTTTTACCCGGTTGGGACGGGTTGGGCGGACTGGGCTCGGGCCATGTTTTTCTTGAACCGACCCGGTTTTTTTTTTTTTGTGTTTTTCTTGGTTAGGGCTAGGTGTTTTGGAGGGGATTTGGGGGTGGGGGTGAAGGGGGGTCGGAGGTTAATTAGAAAGCAAAAAAAACATAGAACCGGGTCCAACCCGGTTTATACCTGGGCCGGTTCCAGGCCCAACTATTTGGAAAAAGTCCGCTTAGGCCCGGCCCGGTCCATGCCTACCTATATCTTCGGCTCTACCGCAATATATGAAGTTTCTTGAACTAGACCAAAAAAAATCAATAAAGTTTCGTGAGGAATGCGGACGGTTTCACAGTTTTTCTGGTTGATGGGTGAAGGAGTTTGGGAGCGATTCTGCTTCTTGAGGAATCAGAATAAATTTTTCGGAATCTGGTCTCCATCAGCTTCTAAAAGGTTGTTTCTATAAGTTATTTGGAACATTCAAAAGTTTCTGCACTTGCACCCTAATAACTCGATATCTGATTCTACTTCCTCAAAGAGTAGGAACAATTTTTAGAAGCAGATCTAAACAACTCTAATTTTGTTCTCATCTGAAATAGTATGATCTAGTTCGATAAAGATCTATTTTACTATAATATCTGAGATTTGAAACATACTCCCTCCGTTCCGTTGGAATGTTCCCGTTTTCCTTTTTTGGATGTCCCGTTGGAAAGTTCCTATTTCCCTAAATGGAAAGTTATCCTACATCAAAATAGGGTCAAACAATGCAAAACAGTGTCAAACAGGGTTGAAACAGTGCCAAACAGTGTCGAAACAGTGTCAAAACTGTAAAATTTACCTCATGGTAAATTTATTTCCTTAATATGTGTGTAGATCAAACCAGGAACATTCTTTACTTTTTGGGACAAATGAGTAGTGTGGTCGCCTTGTTTAGCATTCATTCATTTCTATCTTGGGAAAGTTTTACTTCGTATCATTTATTCTTTAAAAATGATTACGTGAGCCATGTTTTGAAAAGAAGCATGTCTAATCCTAATTTGAATGTTATCTACTTCCTTGGCTCCTTCTCGTAATTAACTCATGTTTTGATTTAAATACGTTGTGAATAACGATTTTTTGTCAAAGTAATTCATATTGGGATGAATGAAAAAGATGAAACTTATTCTAGGACAGAGAATATAATTTTACTCATGTTCGTTCAATATAACCCGTGAAAATGATGTTTAAAAGAAAAACGTACCATTTTTTTAAAGATTATGATCGAAGATGTTCTCGGCCGGGTTAAAATGTAATCCGCCAAGTTACATTTTCAATTAGAAATTGATTAATATAGATTAAAAACATAAACACAGTTTAAAATGATGACCTATTATGTTTCATTACCTAAAAAAACTCATTAAATCCTATTAAAATAAATAAATTGGTTAAAACTATCAAAAGCATGAGTGAATTAATCATATTTGGAAAATAGATCTAGTTCTTTTTTTGAAGAAAATAGATATAGTTCTATTCACTAACTTTATCTTTATTTTGGTTCGCGTTTTGTCATCATTAATTAAAGTTAAATAATTTGGACTAATAATAATAACAATAATGTCCTGCTGCAGGATTAATAACAAACGGAAACTTCGAAGCTCCGGTGAAGAAAGCATACCTGAATGGTTCCATAGTAACCAAACACGACGCCGTGCCGGGGTGGACAGTGACGGGATTCGTGGAGTACATCCAGGCGGGGCAGAAGCAGGGGGACATGCTGCTGGTGGTGCCGGAGGGGTTCGCGGCGGTGCGGCTGGGGAACGAGGCGTCGATCAAGCAGACGCTGAACGTGAGCAAGGGGATGTACTACTCCATCACCTTCTGCGCCGCCCGGACGTGCGCCCAGGAGGAGCGGCTGAACGTGACGGTGGCTCCCGACTCCGGCGTACTCCCCATCCAGACGCTGTACAGCAGTAACGGCTGGGATTGCTACGCTTGGGCGTTCCAGGCGGTGTCCCGGCAGGCGGAGATCATCATCCACAACCCCGGCGTGGAGGAGGATCCTGCTTGTGGGCCCCTCATCGATTCCGTCGCGATCCGTACTCTGTACCCTCCCAGACCTACCAATGGTACGTTTCTTGATTACTAGTTTATTACCGGCAAATTTGGAGTAAATGAATTTTGAAATTCTAAAATAGGACTAATTTGTTTTTATTTCTAAAATGGGACTGACATGGTGTCATCTTGTAGTCGTGACTGTCAAATAGTTGTAGTACATTGCATTTAATTGACGGTATTTATTATAATTAGTGATAGTATTTTTCATACATGATAGTAATAACTCTTATTTCGGGAAAAAAAACATACTAGTCATATTTTTGGAATTCCAAGTGTCATTTGCTCTTATTTTGGGTAATTTCCCTTATTACTCCGGCTTATAGCATTTAATCCAATGTTCACAAGTCAAATTTTTTTGGAAATAGAGTAAAAACGTTTTTATAAGGGCAAAATAGGAGTTTTATTAGTATATTTGGTAACACTGAAATTGATTCTAATTAAAATATATGTGCTTGTTAACTTAAATCAATCCGCCAAGAAATGTAGGTTCAATCGTCTTATTATAATTATTACACTATCATACTTTGAAATTAAAGTCTTTGTGCTTGATTAATTATTACAATCACACATCTTTTAGTTTTCTAATTTCACACTCAACATAAATTTGGCAAAGTTGAGTGGACGGAGGTAATATTATTCATTGGTGTTCTATATCTTTGTTTCATTTTACTTTTTTCCTGGGCACCAAGCCTATCTCATTCGTATTTGATAATATTTGAGTAATTATAATTCATTTTTACTTTATTCTTATCGATTCAAAATGAATATCCAACTCAACTTTATAATTCTTGCACCACTCCTTAATGCCCCATTGTTAAGGGCACAGAATTAATACCATTTAATTAATCATCAATGCTATTCATTATATTTTGCAAAATTAATGCTTCTCATTTAATGACATTGTTACTGTAGGAACCAACACTTCTCAAAATGGCATGATACACTGTTTATGTTCGCTTTTAAACTTTAAGATTTGAGTTTTAATAATAGTTGTATTATACTCACATCATACACAGTTTATATATTTAGACCAAAATTAATGATACATTCGTTAAAGCCCCAGCTGCCTAATCTTTGTTTGGTACATTACTTGATTTGATTATCAGCCTAATCAATCAGTTTCTAATTATATGATGACAATTATAAACCACCTTTTGTATTCTCTGTCCTTAATTTTTTTCTTCCCTTCCGTTTTTAATAAAAGTCTAAATGAATGGAAGCGAGAGTATTTAAGGCAAGTTACAGCTGGCTGGAAACCGCCTTACAAATTATATTATTTGGGGGGCCACTTCTTTATATACTTATGCAAGCTTTTTAATTATTGGTCAGAGGGATCTTTCAAATTTTAGTTCATTCTGCACTTATTTGCCCAACCATTTCACAGCTAGCTTCTGTACATGTTAAATTAATGTCTTTCTGAATTCAATATAAATTTTGTTTCTTTTGTACATACATCTCTGTAGTGCATTTATCCATAGTTTCCATGTTCATTTTTGCATGTGCTTCTGTTGCGAGAATTTCTTGAAAATGATGTTTGGAATTTAAATAAAAAAATCCTTTACAAGTTGCTAAAGAATCTACTATTTCATCCATTATTGTATACTAGCTAGATCGAATTATACATTTATTAGTTGTATCAAGAGAAAGAGAATGATTTATATAGAATTTTATTATTTTATATCAATCTGATGACGGATGTTTGTACATGCTTAATGTTCATGTGCAGCCACACTCATTAAAAATGGGGATTTCGAAGAGGGACCATACGTGTTTCCAAAGGTAGAGACTGGGGTGCTTTGCCCGCCATTCACCGAGGACGATCACTCGCCACTACCCGCATGGACTGTGGACTCTCTCAAAGCCATCAAGTACATAGACGCGGAGCATTTCAGCGTGCCCCATGGGCGAAGGGCTGTGGAATTAGTGGCGGGTAAAGAAAGCGCGGTCAGTCAGACCACGCGCACCATTCCTGGGAAGTTCTATGATCTCACGTTCCTAGTTGGGGACGCGAGTAACAAGTGTGAGGGTTCCATGATCGTGGAGGCATTTGCAGGGCGGTCCACACTCAAGGTACCTTATGAATCCAAGGGCAAAGGCGGGTTCAAGCCCGCCAAGCTCCGCTTCCTGGCTAACAAGAACAGGACTAGGATCATGTTCTTTAGCACGTACTATCACACAAGGAGTGATGATTTTGTTTCCCTGTGCGGGCCAGTCGTCGACTCTGTCACACTCGTGAGTGTGCGCAATCCCCGTAGACTTTCTTGAACCAATCCAAGTACAAGCCTGTGTGGTGGGGGTTACACTCATTCAAAGTGATTTTTGCTGATAACATGATGTGTAGCTTTTGGTTGTAACTTCACAAATCTATATTTTGTGTATATCTGTGTTTGTTTGTTGAGTGCTTTTATGATTCAGCACAATAATCTAATGCAAGATGAATGTATCATTTGATTATACATGTTGGTATGTCAAGAGTTCAAAAAAAGCTATTGCCTCTTTAATGACCACTCTCCAATTAGAAGATCAAACTGCAAAACTTCTCCATGTCAACCTTTGAGATTTGTTTTGGCAATCTGAAATCCTCATTGATTTTGCTGTTTTAAATCAGCAAATAAACTTCAAAGTTATTGCCATACCAACTTCTTACTTTTCTGAAAACAGTAACAGTGACTACTCAAAATGTAATGTACACACATATAGAGAATTAAAAAGTATCATCCATTAAATTGTAAAGGAAGCATTGTTTCCCCACAGACCAGCATTTGATGTATATTCTCTGTGAAACAGTCATACACTCAATACATATTTTGGGCAAAACTTGCCTTGATGTTCTCCATGTCTATTGTTGATAGAGACCGCACCATTTGCGATAACTAGGATAATCATTGATTAATTCAAATGTCATTTTGAGGTTTATTACAAACAAAAAAAAAACAACTTTTGGGGTTGGCGACAAACTCGAATTGAATACATAATTATTTAAAATCAGTTATCGTTTGAATATTCAATAAACAACTACGATCCGTCACATTCCGTCCATAATGTTTTTACTTTGTATGTACAATAAACTTACTTTTCCAATTTAAAGCCAACATGTTATTTTTTTGAAAGGAAATTAGCTTATATTATAAATATCAAAGAATCAAACATCTCCACAACTACAATAAATCAAACTTCCCTAAGAAACTTTGCGTAGTCAAACGGCTCTCTCACTCTCTGATTAGATACAGAATACACCACCAGTTATGCGCGAGACTAACCGCTAACCTTGTGAGAGCTTCGAAGCTTTTACCGGTCACACAAGCACCATCGCTTCCACCTAAGCAATCATCACTGGATAGTCTCAAAACTAAAACACCTACTGCTATTGTTCACAATAGTAACATAGCAAAAGTCCTTGAATAAAATAAAACAAAAGCAATAAAAGTAATTGGTTTTGTGATCTCCCTTTGGAATTGGAATCCATGACAGTGGTTCAGGAGGGGGCAGATCGCCCCTACTGCCTCTTCGAGCTGCAACGGCACCTCATGCTTATCATAGACGGTTCTAGACTTCTAGTTCAAAGCCATCATTTGATTCCCTTCCTTGCCCAAAGAATAGCTCGCTTCCCGCATTGCCGCCCGCTGAGTTTGCCTGAAGCCCATCGTCCAGGGTCTGCACATCACCATCGCCATCGACAAGGATCTGTAATTTGGTAGAGATGTGCCAAACCTGAGGACGACCTTGCTCCACTCATAGATGGAAGGAAATCAAACGATGGCTATAACACACATGAAGCACTGGATTAACATGCACATAGATGGAACCTTGATTGTCAAGTGTAGGAGTTAGATGGTAACTTAACACCCAACTCACGAAGAACATTGCAGACTCGAAGGAGCTCGACACTAGTATTTGTAACAGCTCGATACTCGGCCTGAGTGGAGGAGCGGGAGACACATTTCTGTTTAGTTGACTTCCACGAAATGATATTGGGGCCAAAGTAGAGATCATAACCAGTTGTAGACCTGCCTTCGTCGTGAACATTACCCTAGTTGGAATCGGAAAATGCAGTGAGATGGAGGGGGCAAGATCGATGAAGATATAACCCATAGTCAAGTATAAGGCTGTTAACGAACGAAGCTTTTGTCGAACTATTCGAGTTCAAGCTCGGTTTCGAACCTAAAGAGCCAAGCTTAACATGCTTTCGAACTCGAACCCGAGCTAAATTTTAAGTTCAAAAAATTAATCATGTCAAGCTCGAACATAGCAGTATTCGGCTCGATTCGAACTCGAGCTTACCGAACACCCTAAAATTATAAATATAATTTATGTATATGTCAAAATTTAAATATAATTAGTATGATTTTATGAATTCAAAATTCTAAATATGATTATGAACGAACCGAATACTTATCGAATCATTCGAGCACGAGCCTATTACTGAGCATCACCTAAAATTTTAAAATCGAGCACTCAGTTCGAACATCGAACGCCTATCGAGCCGAACATGAGCCTCATTTGTAAAGCTCACCGAGCTTCGACCTCGAACCCGAACACCACTAATTCCTTATCGCGGCGAACTCGAGCTTTGGGTGTTCGGGCTCGGCTCGGCTCGGCTCGTTAACAGCCCTAGTCAAGTGTGCCCTTCAGACAGTGGAGGACTCTTTTCACTGATTGTCAGTGAACATCCGTAGGTTGATGCATGAATCGGGAAAGACAGTTGATGGTGAAAGAGAGGGTTGGTCTTGTAAATGCAAGGTACTGTATAATCTGAGTGCCTGGCGGTACTGTTTTGGATCCTGCATGAATCTGCTATCCGAAATAGTTAATGAAAATGAGGAGGTCATTGATGTGGATGATTTCTTAGCTCTAGACATAGTACATGTTTCTAGTGTATTGATCAGATACTGACGTTGGGAGAGAAAAAGCCCATTTGAGGTGAGAATGACATCAATACCAAGGAAGTGGTGAAGAGGGCCTAGGTCTTTGACTGAAAATCGAGTCGTGAGTTAGTAACAAAAGCATGCATTGATTGCCAAATGAGAGTTCACAGTGAGTACAAATCCATCCATTTACACTAAGAAATATTTGATGGTCCCACCATGAAAGTATATGAATAAAGAACTGTCCTCTCGTGATTTGCAAAACCCAACAGAAATAAGAAATTGAGAGAGCTCCAAATACCAAGCATGTGAGGTCTGTTTGACTCCATACAAAGCCGTACGAATTGAAGTCGTCATACACGAGTAGGATACTGAGAGTCAACATACCTGATGGGTTGAGTCAAGTAGGCTTCCTACGTTAGAGTGTCGTGCATGAAGGCGCTGTTGACATCAAGTTGTTGAAGACCCCAGTTGCGAGATAGGGCGTTGTCCCTACGGCTTAGTACACCCAACTAAGCCTACCCAAGGGACTAAGCCGAGAGTAAGTGAGTGTGTGAGCGAGTGATTGAACATCATGAGCGTTAGGAAGCAGAAGGTTCGAGTGAGCAATAAAACAATAATCAATGATGAGTCTGCCACCTCAACTGCCTGCTACGAAGTGAACATTTATCCTAGCCACTCTAATACTCTGGACTATCCCCATAGTTTCAGGACTGATTTAATCAGATCCCGAGTAGAAGTCACTGCATCTTGGCCAATAGTGCATGCTTAACCCTACCCAAGACCACTCATTTGTCTCCCAACAGACAAGTGTTTAATCATATTTCACAGGGAACCACATCTCTCATTACTGTCTCCTTCCGATGCAAGTGATACTGACTACAGTGGCATCAACCCCATGCCACTGAACTTTCATTGATCACGTCGTGTTTAGTTACATCACTTCCAAATGTTTTGAATTTTCTAGGACACGGACACACTTTTAGAGTCAGTTGTAGGTCTTCATGACCTGCGAGAACTTCCATAGGGCTCATCTATTACACATTTAGACCAATGATTGGAAGGAAGTCCTGCTGTTGCAACATTGCTTATCACCAACATTTTCAGGCCATTGCTTTAGATTTTATCTCTATAGTGATGATAACGAGTGTCTACATGACCTCGGGGGGCTACAAGTTTCTCAATGCTGATCTTTATGGTCATGCAAATAACAACCAGAGTGACATCTTTTCGGATGCTTCACAACAACTCGTTGGAAGTCCTGTAAAAGCTTTAATGTTTCTATCATTTTATACAGGCCACACATCTGTGTTTACATTGATGTTGTGATAACAGAACACCTCAGTGTATCCGGTTTCGTCTTTTTAACTTTTTTGTTTGTTTTTCTGTTTTGCTTCTCAGAATAAAAGAATAAAGGCATGACGCCCCGATTCATCGGATCGTCATGAGGGGGAGAGTGACCCACATGCTGTTAAAAGTCACCAAATCATTCTCGGACACTTCTCTCCTATCATAATTTTCAACTACTCTCTTCTATCTCTACACCTCAAATGGTCAGCTACGCTCACAAGTCAACCATCTTTTTCCGTTGTGCCACCGACAAGGTCTCCTCAAACGTATTCACTTCGAATAGTCAAAAAGACTACATTGTGGAGGAGACAAAGGTCACATACTCGAATTCTGAAGATGATTTCCATGTGCGCCTGCAATTCTTCAAGAACATTCATTCTAGAGGCACCAACGGACTTCATTCAAGCTGATCAAGAGCTACTTCTGAAGGCAAGGTTTACAAGCAAGCCAAAGGAAGATTCCTCAACCCCTGACATCAAAGATCAAATTGCCAAGAAGACATCAAAGGGGAGATTGCAGGGATTTCTTCAGAAAGCCTTCTCAAGAAGTCAAGTTCAAAGATAAAGGAAGCTGAATAACAACAAAGACAAAGATATCTGCGCTGCAATGCTGATTCAACACGATTGAACACCAAGGGGGAGATTGTTAGGAATATTTTATGGTTTCCAATCTAATTTAATATCTTTGTATTTGTGTAGTTATTAGTTAAACGTGTAATATGAGCCACTAATGTATATCAGTCCATTAGCTTCTTTGTAATCTATAAGTTAGCCAACTTCTCCTATAAAAGGAGCTAACTTATGAAAATCTAACAATCTATAAGATTCGTTTCATCTCCATATCTATCTAGCTGCTTCTTCTTTATCTGTTATGATTGTTAGATTGTTAGATAACATGACTATCACAAGGCATGTTTCACATTGGCCGGTTCGAGGCTTGGGGGCAATAGGGTGATTAGGTATGTGAGTAAAACAAATAAATATCTGACACATTTGCTAATAAAATAAGACATAAAAAATGGATATATATATAAATTATAATTTTATTTTGAATTGAAAAGATATCTACTTTTAAATAATTATATATGCAATGGACTAATTTTGTCACAACATCTCTTACGGAGTATTAAAAACAACTCAATGAGCACCCCAAACTTTTAAGAATAATTATGAGTATACTAGTTATATTTTAGTGACTCTAAAAGAAACTTTAGTCACTATGATTATATTTTATTTTACACCGTAGTAATGATGACGATATATTTATACAAACTTTGATCATATTTTTTCTACTCCATATAAGATTTATTTCAATGGTATATAAGGAAAACCCTCAACTATTAAAAAGTTCTAAGTTTGTTTTAAATATTGGGGACACTTTTCATGGCAAGACTTATCCTATCCCAAAGGTGTGCAATTTATTTTGTTTAGAGCATATGCATGTGGTTTCACACAATTTTGGGGCCTGCACTATTCATTTGATTAACCATGAGACCGGTGAGCATTTAATTACACAAATTGTCTCTTTTATGTAGTTTGCAAAAATATATGGCGCCATACATTGTGGAGGGCTGCTTTGCCTAATTTATTTATAAAAATTATTACATTTATGATTCATGTAGGCATTTTTGTGTACACGCCATTTTACATGTCGAACAAATTGTTTATGCACAGATAAGTTTTTTCATTTTTTAAAGAGATTTGTGTCTCGCAGAGACATATTTTGTCTGTGCAAGATGTAATTTTCTTCACAAAAAAATGAAAAAAAATTATCTGTACACAAACAATTTTCTTGACCTGTAAAATGGCGTGTACAGAAAACGCGTATAAACAACGCTTCTAAAATTGTTTTCCTTGGCTTTTCCCATTGATTTTAAAAAGTACTAGGAGATAATAATTGTAGTAAAACAAGTATGGAACAAAAGCATAAAAAGTTGGAAAAACTAAGAACGCGGAGAAAAGGAAAAAGTAGAATTGAAAATTCTGGAAAAGGATATCACAGACGAAAATCTGCAAAAAGTACACAACTAAAAAACAATAAATTTTGGAGAAATTCATAAAGATAATCTTTACTTTTAAGTATTCTACAATAATAATCTCTACTCACAATATTCACAAAAATAATCTGAACTGGTGTTCATAAAAATAAATTGGGGTAAATTCAAATTAATGTCCATTTCATACTCTCAACCCTTGCTCTCACTTTTTTCCTTCCCACTCGCCTTTTTGAGGCAAAAACAAACTAAATCTCATTTAATATCTACATCATTTCCATCATATGTGGTTTTCTCTAGATTGAAACATAAAAATGTTAACGTAGACAAAAGTGGTGAATGAGAAAATGATAATAAAGTTGAAAGTATTGCATATATATTAATTTTAATGCATTCCAATTTATTCACCATAGTAAAAAAGAACGGAGGAAGTACATTATATTTTATACTTATTCGTGTGGGTGAAAATCTATAAGCAATGAAAGTATCATACAACATAAAAACATCAATGCAAGGACTTAAGGAGTATTGAACCTATTACACAAAAAGGTAACGTCGCCTGAGAGATTCGAACTCTCGCGGGGAAACCCCATGTACTTAGCAGGCACACGCCTTAACCACTCGGCCAAAGCGACTCTTTGATTCAAAATATGATATCAAAATAATAGTATTATTTCTAGTTAGATTGTCACTTTTTTGGACGGTTTTACTTGCAAATCCAAAATAAATGAATAAATTTTACTTTTTCTCCAAATAAATTTTACTTTTTTCCATCTCAGAAATTTTGGCGTACAGAGAGACATGGGAGTGGTGATTATCGACGGCTCCACCGTTCGAAACTTCGTGAATGACGAAGATCTGTTCAACAAGGCAATAGAAGAGAGGTTCTCGAAGTTGGACCTCAACGACGACGGCGTTCTGTCGCGGTCTGAGCTGCGGAAGGCGTTCGAGTCGCTTCGTCTCCTAGAGGCTCACTTCGGCGTCGATGTCGCCACGCCGCCGGAGGAACTAACCAAGCTCTATGACTCGATTTTTGAAAAGTTTGATTCAGACCACAGCGGGAGCATCGACCGCGCCGAGTTCAAGAGCGAGGTGAAGAAGATCGCGCTGGCTATAGCCGACGGTCTCGGCTCGGCTCCGATACAGATGGTGCTTGATGAGAGTGAGGGTGATAAGAACTTGTTTCAGCAAGCCGCGGACAAAGAAGCTTCTCAGATCTCCGGTTGAGACCCGGCCCACTGCCAACTCCGGATTCAGGTCATTGTAAATCCCTAAATAACTACGCCTGTAAATTCAGCCAAATAACTTCTTATACTCGGTAATATGAAGTCAAGTTTGAAAGTTTGATTATCAATGCTGAAAGAATTATCTGTTAGAGCACTAACAAGAGCACAAATTCGATTAAAGGTTATTCCTAGGCTTGTAGCCATATATTCTGCCAACTTGTTTGATGATTTCTTCATAGATTCATAGAGAAAAGCATCATGTATGTTCAAAATAGTGGATTTAAGTTGTTTTATGGAACTAATTCAAGAAAAAATCTTTTATAGATGCCCCTATTTTGACTATGTAGGTAGATGATTCGTCTATTTTTTTAAACAGTATGTATCAAACCTGATACACTCGTGCATTCATCAAACTTGAGCATCCCAAAGAGATATGTATCATGGGATTTGCTTCATTATTTCAGCTACGGGCTACGTTTTAATAAGTTTGTGAAATAATTATATTACAAAATAATTACATTATATGCATACAATTAAAATAAAAAATGCGGGCAATCAGGATTTCTCGTGTACTATGAGCTTATTGATGCCACTGATCTGGTGCGGTGCGAGAGTTTTCGATGAGTAGCTAGAAGGCAGCGGGCATCTATATATAGTTGTTTCATGATAGTTTCCTTGGAGTGTTTGGAGGAGATATATGTCATATGATGCTTGTAGGGGAAGCTGAAGGACTGTCTTTTGATATAGCAGGAGGAGCACTGAGAGGGAATGAGCAACCTTTGGGTTTATCTGTGGCTGGAACTGTCATAAAGGAAAAAATCAAAAGATGGTGAAGTTTCGAATATTTAGAGGCTTCATGACTGCGATTTAACGCCTAGGTAAAGGTGTATCAATTAACGAAATTGATGACAAGAGATACCTTTTCAACTTTTACCATGAAATCAAAATGCAACTTGTCCGGATTGAGCGAAATCCGTTAGTTTTTAATGAAATTGTGATTCACCAGAATAAAGTGATGGTTCACAAAATTAGAACAAAATATCAACTTAAGAATGTATAACTTAAATAGTAAAACTAACCATGAAACATGGTTTATATTCTATCACCAGAATGTATAACTTATTCATCAAGAAGTTTGTTTCTTTTTCATTATCGGATATATATTTCTCTTCAGTTCCTCCATCACCTTTCTCATCCACAAGCATACAACTAGTATTTGCACTAAGAGTTGTGGACTGTCTGCTAGTTTATTGTATCAGATAAACTAAGTCATTTGCACCACTTTGGTGGTATGTGTTTTCAGTCAATCACTAATTGCAACCATCAGTATTGTCTCAACAAATGCGATCTCTGACATCTTTGGAATCAAAGCAAGCCTTCAAAGTTGCATTATACTCCACTTCATAAAAGTAAATCATTTAGTTTCTGATTATTATTGTTATTGTTGTTATTATAATGATGATATACTGTTATACTTTGTGTAGTTTAGATTTTATGGATTTATAAGCTTGTAATATTGTTTTGGTGTTTAATAGCTGATTGAGTCGTAGAACTCTAAAGTTGAAATTGTAGCTGCTCAAACACATTTTAATTGCATTCGCAACCCCAACTACTGCAAGTGAGGTTAAGAATTCTTAATTTCCTATGGAGTTGTGCTCTCATACAAGCACTGTCATTCAACTACATTTATCATATAAAAGTTCAAAATGAATTATTAATATAGCAACTAGTTGACAAATTGGTAAGAGCGCATCCAAAACGTATATATATTACGTGGAGCCTTTATCTTATCAAAAACACCAAATTGATAACAAACAAACCTTCAACTCATGTATATTTTGATAATTCATCATCAATCACAAGCTACTCTATACCGTGGCAGGAGTATTTAGATCTTGTCATTGAACTAGATTTGTGGATCAACATAAAAACAAAATTGCAACTTGTATGTGCCGGCTTACATGCCTGTTAAAATTTGTTTGTGCAGAGACAATTGATTTTCATTTTAGTAAGGGGAATTGTTTGTGACCCGAAGTGTTTGCACAAACGATTCACTTTTTCGGGGTCACAAACAATTCCATTTACTAAAATGAAAATCAATTGTTTGTTCACAGACAATACATTTTAGATGTTAATTGTCAATTAATATACATTTTATATAATAAGTATTCTAAGTCTTAAACAATGAGTTATTATATTGTTTATGTCTTTAAGTTATGTAAATTATTTTAGATGTTTTTTTTTTAATTTCTAATTAAATATTACATTATGTAATGCTATATATTACTTTTGAAAGCTTAAAGTTAAGGGGGACGAACACATATACATAATTAAAGTATGAAAATTTCATGAAAATATTTCATATATAATAGAAAAATTTCGATTCAATTTAGTTAAAAGATCCGAAATTCACTTGGATCACCGAGTGTACATGAATTTTAAAAGGAGATTTTTCAGTGCTTATACCGTGCTTATTTTTTATTTCTCATTTTCTTAAAATTGTTAATAATTTTTTATTTTTGATCTGATTTTTATAAAATTTATACCAATTTTTTTTTATTTTTCATGATCTTTCAAATGAGACCAATATTGCCTATGTAATTTTAATTTTTTACATGCATACAATTTTTTGTAATATATTTTTATATGCATACACTTTTTCTATAATATATTTTTTATCACTTTTATATGTTTTAGAGGTTTTTAAGATATTGAGTTTGTTTATTTTGCTTCTAGCTTGGAGTTACATTTGATAATATACGAAGTTACATCATCTTATACTCCAGTTACAAGTTATTATGTGTGAGTTACATGTTGTTATGTGTGAGTTACATCTTGCTATACACGAGTTACATACTTTTATGCGAGAGTTACATGTAATTATGTGTGAGTTACATCTTGTTATACACGAGTTACATACTTTTATGCGCGAGTTAGTTATAACTGAATTCAATTATAACTGAATTAATTTTTTTGTTTGCCAATTTAATACAAAATTTTATTAATCCACATAAAATAAGTATATTGTATTTCATATTCATACACTATTTTTCAAATGCTAAAAATGAAAGATGTAGCAGAGGTTTATTTCATGGTGTAACTCACATACAAGATGTAACTCGTGTATATTAAGATGTAACTCGTTTACAATAAGATGTAACTCGCGCAAAAGAAGATGTAACTTCATGATATATTATCAAATGTAACTTCAAAATAATTTGTTAAAATTACATAAACAATATTGGTCTCATTTGATAGATCATGAAAAAAAAATTGATATAAAATTTAAAAAAAACCGGATATTAAATAAAAAAGTTATTACAATTTTTAACAATAAAAGAAAAAAAAATAATGAATGTTGCGTCGTTTTGGGATCAGGCGCACCATTCTCATGATGCGCCGATCCCAGGGTATAAATTGCGGAATTTTTCGATGTAGGAGTCACAACATAATGGGTTCCCTAAATAGGATTATCGGAATGTATTGTTATTTTTATCTAAATGAGTGAAAATATTGTCATTTTGAATTTATATTGACATGCTATGACATTATAAGACACTAATAAGGACATATAAATGCTATAATATGACAATATTTTTTAGAGTGACAATAATAACTCATATTCAGGAGTAAAACAATCTTAGTACTCGTGTTTATAGTTTGTTACCTTAATTAATAATAGGAGAAATCTAAACGTTTACTTTATAGAAACTAGCATGCACCATATGATTTGGTTCTATTAGAAGCAAATATCTATTATATTTACCTAGCAAATGAGCAATAAATGGGTCAATAAGGTACTTAGGTACGAGGGTGATATTTAGAATAAAAACAAATTTGGGTGGACAACCCTGTTCCCATTACTTGAGTTTTGCACATTTGTTGGAGGTGTAGCTAACAGCACCGTCCACATTACTATATAAATTATTTTCCGTAATAGCTAACAAAATAAGAAATAATAGAATATGCACATAAAATGGACATTGAAGAAATAGAATAAGAAAATCCAATAAGACATAACCAAATATCCACATAAAAGATATAGAAGCAAAAAATCCAGCAACACGTAATCACATAACCAACCAAAAATATGCACTCTATCGCTCTGCATATATCTACTTTTTTTCTTTATTGCTTGTAAGGATATAAACTTTTAACATTATATACGTACCATGCTTTGATTTTATTTCCCTTAATTAATGTATATAATAATTAAAATTTATGTATAAAATGTTAATTTGGCAGTTCAGCCATTTAATTTTATTTGCTCTGTAAGACTTTTCAAATGCTTAAAGGGGTAGGGCTAGTAAAAATTTGGTAAAGTGAAAAAACTCAAAGACTATTCGATCGGAGGATTTTGAAGGGAAGGGGATGAAAATAGATAAGTCGTGTATGTTTGGTTGGAGGAAGAAGGAAGGACGGGATAAGTGGATGACTTTCAAAATTTTCTAATGCATATATAATTGCAAAAAAACAAGTGAAACTAATAAAAAAACTTCCATATGAAAGTAGTGTAAGTAAAAATAAACCAAGTATTTAACTTGTGAGATTTTTTGTGTGCTTTCTCCATATTCTAGTACATGTTCCGTTGAATGACAACAATCTTGATTAGGATGAGTTTCGAACGTGCAATCTCCTCTTTGGGAGTATCACAATGATGACATTGAACCACAAAGTGCTTGACATTTAATTTGTGAGTTTGTCACGATGTATTTGTCTACATTTGTCAACTTTTTAAATAATTTTGAAATACATGATTATACATATATAAATTAACAATTGCAATTAAAATAGGATAGGACCAATGCAACAAGACAAATCAAACAGGGCGGCCATCCCCCCTTTGACTCAAATCTCATCCATTTCGAATTTGGCTTCTATATAATAAACGTGCTTCATGCATGTGCTAAGCATTTACATTCTTCTATATAATTTGGATTCATCTCTAGATTAAATATTAATTGCTTTTTTATTCTCAATCTCAAAGCTTTCTTGTTCAATGATGGAGAACAGTATGTTGATGAAGGTGGGATTGTTTTTTGTGGTACAAGTTTTGGTTTACCTGATCATCTCCAAATCTTCCAACGTCTTCTCAAAAATGCCAAGATCCTACAGCTTCAAAACTGTACGCTCCCTCAGCATCCGCCGATTGATGGCTGTCCTCAGCGACTCTCCGACCGATGCCAGCCCTTCTTCTACTTCCACCTAGGGCTGGATCAATCTGGTTCCATTTCCAAGACCAGTTGGTCCAGAGTTTTGGGAACGGAGGCCAGGACCATACCGGGGGATGGCAATATCAGTCTGTTCAGTTGTAATTAAGTAGTAGTTGCAATTATATTATCAGTTCAAACCAAAGCAATTTCTTTCCCAAAATGAATATGTAATTGCATGAAATTAATATTGTAACAATGTGACATACTTGCATGCATAATTTTTTATTTTTTTTGTAGTTGCGCAATTATAGCAACACAGTAAATTTATTTTCGTTTTTGGAATGGTTTTATGAGATTAAATTTTGCTACGTAAATATTTTGTACTGCTACCTTGACGGCTAGACGATAGTATAGCTGCCACAGAAATTGAATACGATCTATAGCTGTAAAAGTAACACTTAATACAGCTCATGAAATTTTACATCGTGGTAATCCAAACTACCATCATAAACTTCTCCATATATGAAGGGAAAAACAGAAATAAGGGTCAACCACCTATATGTATCATTGGTCTATTTGGTGTTTTTGCTATGTCAAACATTCCAGCATGGGAGGCCTTCTTTCTTTTAACCTGCACATGAAGTAGAACAAATGGATAACGATATCAAACATTTTTTCATAAACCTAGTACACATTTCTTGAAAATAATGAATGGGTAAAGATGGTGAGAAGGATGTAATTAAGCTGTCTTTATACAAAAATCGGCATATTCAGTCTTTTCTTTACAGGAGAAAATTACTTAAATAGGATTAAAACATAGATAAAATGCTTAAAATTACAAATATGACTCATTCACTCCAAATTGAGAAAGATTTATGCTTTTTATAGGATCAAACACGTCATATTTGGAATAAAACATAACTACTCTGGTTTGTACCGAGTATAATGAAAAGAAATCACTGCGATTCAAATAAGATGGCATGCATCGAACTCAAGTGAAACTCAAACTATGACAATTGTTGCCAGTGGTTAAAAAATACACTAAGATACTCACTGCAGACCCAATTATTGCCCTGAGTTCTTCATCATCAGCGCCACTGCGAAGAGGATCCCTTAGGCTAACCTGCGGAAGATAAATATTTAGTGCTTGCTTTTAATCTCTCATGGACATATGGCACTAAAATTGATAAATACAAAGGAAAAAATGCCATAAAATGAAGAAACAAGAAGCTATCGGCCTTATTTGGCTTTCTGTTTTATCGAACACTAAAAAAATGGAAACTGTGAAAAATGGTTTACAGTTTTTCTTGACATTTTTATAATTGACATTATTAGTTTATACGTAGTATATGACTAGTTATTAGCTCATTATAGAACCTATATTATATACATTGAAATTGTAACTAAAGTCGGGGTGCTCGTGAGGAAAGAAAGTTCACCTCAGAGGGACCAAAAAGGCATACTTTAAAATTTCCATCTGCCAAAAGCCTCAACCTGTTGCAGCCAGCACAGAAGTGCTCCGTCATTGAAGTAATGAAGGAAACAGTGCCCTCATGCCCATCTATCCTGAAATTCTTAGCAGTCTCTGTAGGGTGGTCCAAAATTCTTTGAAGCCCAGTAAATTTTTTAGCCTGGTTTAAAAGAAGAAGAAAAGATCAACATTTAGTATAATGCAAAAACGAGAATGAAAAAATTGTCCATGTGCAGGGGGGCATGTGCCAGTATTATACCTTACCACTATGTCAAACATCTCTTTGTAGGGAACAAGCTTCTTCACATTCCAAACATTGCCATCAAAAGGCATAAACTCAATAAACCGGACATTAATAGGTTTCTGACGTGTCATCTCCACGAAATCACAAATTTCATCATCGTTAAATCCACGCATAACAACACAATTTACCTGAGTTTAAGCAGATTGAAGAAGGCGTAAATAAGTTTCTGTCATATACAACCCATTTGTAAGGATGAATTTCAATGAAGTGACTGGAACTACTAAATGGCAGATGAGCTGCCTTAATTTGCCAAAACTGCTGAAATATTGAAATGATAATTATTAAAGTATTTTGTTTTGATAATATAATGAAGACAACATGTGAAAATAAAAGTAAACTGTCATTTTCATCCATTTCAGCAACTTCAACGAAAAAATAGTTTCGTGAATTACCATTTCTGATCATCAATAAATTCAACCCGCACACTCACATAAGTTATTGTTCGTCGCAATAATCTACTACTACATCATAAGGTTGATAAGAGAAAAAATGGTTCTCTCTTTAAGATGACTACTACACAGAGAGATAACGATAACTTACTTTTACTGGATTATAACCAAGATCAATTGCAGCTTGAATAGATTCCATAACCCTTTCATGTCCTTTGCGTCTAGTCATGAATTCAAATTTTGCAGGGACCAAAGTATCCAGACTAATGTTAACCAAATTAAGCCCACACTCTTTCAACCGAACAAGCTTTCTTGCTAGTGTTATTCCATTCGTGGTCATAGCAAGAGTCCTGAGTCCTTCCAGGTTTGACAGGTCAAGGCAGATATCCTCGAGATCCTTCCGAATTGTGGGTTCTCCACCGGTTAAACGGATCTTACTCGCTCCAGATGTGACAAACAAATTTGCCAGGCGAAAAATTTCACTGCGGGTTAAAAGTTGAGGGTTAGGGGTAAGATCCACACCATCAGATGGCATACAGTATTGGCACCTTAAGTTGCAGCGCTCCGTTAAGGATATCCTCAAATAAGTGTGTAACCTTCCAAAGGTATCAACCAACATGTTGGAAGACCTGTCTTTTGGTAAACCTTCTGGCAATGTATCACATGAAGAAGCTGTGTATGTCTGTGGCACAGATTTCTCTATCTGATTGTCGGTGTTGAAAGTTTGGGCATGACAGTGAGCAGAAAAGAACCTTGATATGGTAGCAATATTGCTCTGGAATACATTAATAAGTAATAACCACCACAATTATCAAGCTCGAAAATAAACATAGCTTAAAAACAAACGTAAATTCACTCAGCAATCCATTCCAAAGAGAGTAATACTTCACTTTATCTGTTAATATATTGCAACTTTAAACTCCATTTATGCAGTTCAACTCTGAGAAAACAAGCAAGTGTATCCATAATAACATTAAAAAAAATCGTCTAGTTAACGATTGACCTAACATATTTTCCTTTTATGGGAATAAGATGATTAATCACAACCAGTAGCAAAAGAACTCATAGAACCAGATATGTACCCCATTGAAATTCCTGCTGCGACCAAGCTTCCACCGCAACCAACCGGGAACTGTAGGACGCATAGTGGAAAAGAGGCGATATTTGGCCGGAATTCTTTCTGGAAGTTAGGTTAAGCGAGTGTCGAAGAAATATGAGAAAGAGACAAAATAAATTGAACAGGAAAAGAGGAAGAAAGGTAAGAAGTAGCTCAATAGCTAGCTCAATAGCTCTGGAGTGGATTATATGAGACTCAATAAGTTAAGAGAAATTACCGGAATATGACTAAAAATGGTAGGGGAGCCTCTACCTGGAATCGGATGAAAGTCGATATAATGGAGTTTTAAGCGGTCCCTGATGGCACAGTTTTCTCCTTGAATTGTAGCCTCTATGAGATGATTTCCGGCCTAAATCCGCGTTTATCGCCGTTCTTTCGTCGCAGCAGCAGCGTTTCTGATAGCAAAGGGGTTATTCGGTGCTCGTCTTTCGGAATGTGTTGGGAGGGGGATTAACGAAGGCGGGTTTTGGACTGTTCTTCGAGTGGCGTTTTTGGACTGTTCTTGGAGTGGCGAACAGCCAGTGGCTTTTGTACAGGACAGAAGAACCGCGGTTAACTTTAGCAGCATTTTGGGATTTTTGTAATTATTTACGAAAATCAAATGAAATTGAAAGAAACCAAATGTCCGAATTTTAGCACCAATCAAAACCTAACCTAAGTTACGAAAATTAGTTTAAGCACATAGACTATAAAATTACTAGTATGTGTGCTTGTGCAACGCACGGTAAGAGTTGTCGTGGTTGAATTTATATCATCAAGAATATAAAAGTGATAAGTAAATTTCAAAGAAAGAAAAAATACACAAAATGGATAAACGTCTCGGTATCATCTCACGTTTTTTAGTTTTTTTTTACCATGGTCTACGTTACAGGGGCGTTTTTGAAAAGGTTAAATCGGTTTTACATGTCAATGCCCACCAATTCAAGGGGCCCCAATTCTTTAAAAAATCATTAGTATCATGTAGTGATATTTTATAATAATAAGATTGGCAAAATATACTTCGTAAAGAATAATAATGCAGATCCTTGAGAATTTATTTGTTTGTCTTTGTAGCCTCTTTTTACTCACATTGCTTGAGTAATGGGTTTTGTTGCTATCGTTTATGTATTAAGTAACTTTTCGATTCTTTTATATCAATTCTGTCATTTAAACTTTTAGTAATGAGTTGTGTTGCTATATATCAATTCTGCCATTTAATCTGTTTTGTTGAGCTGTTATAGTAGATTATTTTTTGAAATAAAAAACTAAGAAATTTGTTGAAACTCGAACAAAACTAAAAATAAAAGTAAAAAAGTTAAGGATGCCAAAAACTATATTTTTGTACTTTGGAGTTATATGTATATTCTACATTTCTAAAAGCTTTACACTTTGATTTTATATTTTTTTACATTTCTTTTTTTCATAGTATTTTGTTTTTAATGTTTATCTTTTTTTGAAGGTTTTTGAATTATTTATCTATTTTGATATTTTTATCTATTGATTATATTTCAGTTTTCTATGTATTTTAAATTTAATTGAGTTTTATAAAGTTTTCAATTATCTTATCTTTTAAAAATAACCTCCAATAGTTGGTTAAAATGACTAGATTGATTTTGTTTCCAAAGTCAACATACTTATATGATACTCCTCACATCTACAATTAGGAGTATTGATCATTTTAAAAGTGGATGAAGATGTATGATATATTTAGTACCTAATTCATCTCTACTTCGTAGATCGTAGTGTGAAAATGTTAATCCTTTTCGATTTATCTAAAAAGTATGTAGATGTTACTACCTCCGTTCCTATTAAAACTTCCAAATAGGTTTGACACAGAATTTAAGATAGTGGGTATTGTGTGGTGGAGAGTTGTGCAGAGGAGAGAGAAATGTGTAAGAAATGTTGTGAACCACAAATTCTTTACTAAAAAGGGAAAATGGAAGTTTTAATTGGAACGGACAAAAAAGGAAAGTTGGAAGTTTATTTAGGAACGGAGGGAGTAAAATTATTTTAGCAATACTTTGAAGTATGTGTCGAAGCAAGAATTATTTTAATTTATAGGGATTTTTTGGTACTTATTTTATGAACATAATCACTTAGAGTTTGTAGATAAAATTGTGACACCGATTAGAATGTTTTCACTTCAAGTTGTTATAGTCTCATCTCGAATTAAAATTAAAAGACTAAATCAAAACACACATAGTTTTTCCATGTTGATTTTGCATGTTCAACCAAATTTCCATTTCAGGACAAGGTGAGTGTTGGGAACCTTGTTAAACTGATTGACAAAAGCAATGACTACATCTTTTCTGGCATCAATGCCACTGCTGTTGAGTTCAGCAAAATTGCAGTTGGTCCAGTTGACTGGGATTACTATAGATATCCTTTTTTACATTTATGATTAGTTGCCTACTCTCTTGGGGAATATGGGCTTTGTTTGGTACACACACTGCGACACTTGTTACGTTTGAGAGCTTTTGTGAAGCTTTGCGCCCTTGAGACATATTGCGTTTCACTTTAGGATACTTTTGAGGTAAAACTCACATCCTTTTTCTATACATGTGATAGTTTTTAGCTCAGAAGTATCAGGGGGAGGTACTTTGTTCGTCTTTAAATGTTCTTCCCACCTTCCCTTTTTGTCAGCCCAAAAAGTTATTCCCATTTCTTTTCAGGGAAAGAGTGGTTCGGGTTGATATTAAACCTTTCATTTCTAAATAAACCTCAACCATAAAATTTGAATTACTTGATGCCCACGTAAAAAGCAAAGGAGAAGAATACTTGGCCTTTTTTGTTTTAAGGAAGAAATAGAGAAAAGAGGAATTGGGGGAGAGAGACGAAGACCTAAAACAATAAGTTAACTTGTGTGTTATCCGGTAAAAAGAAATAACAAAGAAACAGAAAGGCAAGAAGTATATGTTATATATGTAGAACTAGAAAGAAAAAGTATACATGTTCCCACTTTCCTGCCTACCCAACCGGGGAAAAGTACCACTTGCATACAAACAAACAAAGGCTTAGTGATAGAGAAAGTTCTTGTGATATACATGTTTGAACTTTTATGCATTTTTAGTTATTCGCAGTCTTAAATTACAATCATAGATGATTTGAGGTGTAGAGGCTGTTCCGCTTTGGTTTACATGATTATACTTTGACATTTTTGTACCATAGTTGTATCATTATAGCATTTCCATTGATGATCTTCAAAAATCAGTTCTCAGTGATTCTTTTTTTGCTGCCTAATAACCTTTTTGATAATTTAAAAAAACATGACTTTCAACCCCCCATCTTCAAATACTCTGATTATTTCTTGATCATGTACCCAAATATCACATATAGCATTTCAAGTAGTCTTCAAATAATCTGAATATATCTTGATCACATATTATTCTAACTAATATTCTTTTTAAAAAATCTATATCACACAACCATTTTGCCCTTAGTATTGAAATTTACTTCTCGTACTTTATGCTCAGTGTAATATACTAGAGCCATTGTTGGTGTACACCATTTGTACACCCTCTTAATAATTGCATTATTTGTTATGAATTGCCTTGGTAAACTCATAAAAATATGTGGGTGTACAAATGGTGTACACCAAAATAGTGAACAAATAGAAAATTCCAATATACTATCCTCGTTCTTGAATACCACTTCTGTCATGTTGGAAGGTTCTCATGCCGAAACGGCGCAGTTATTTAGACAATAATTAAATAAAGTAGTATGAGTACTTTTTGAAAAATAATTGATGGAGTATATGGCCCGGGAACCCCCGGCCCACAGACTCCTACTACTCCAATAAAGACCCAATAGGCCCAGGAAGCACAACAGGCCCAAATCACGGTGCCCATGGCACCAAGCAGCCCACAATGCACACGAGGGGTGCCTTCGGCCCCCTGGCCGAAGGCCCTGAACCTCACAGAAGGGCCAAAACAGGAAAACAAAGTTACTGGGAAGAACGGCGAAAATCAGTAGCCCTCGTCAACTGGAGCCCTCGGCACTAAGGGGGTCCCTGGTACTCAGAGCCCTCGGCTAGTCATCTACGGCCGAGGGCACCTTTTCCGACATAATATCCGCTCCACATGCGTATGAATCACCGTACCCAGTACAACGTCTCATCCAACAGTCGCATTAAATGCGGCCACATGCGGTTGCCAGCGCCAACCAATTGAGGTGATCTCTCAGCCAATGGACGCTTGACACGTGTCCCTGTCTGACATTTATTGCTACTATAAATAGCATCCCATTTCCCGTTGTAAACCACGCTGAAAACACTGAATACTTTCTAATATACTTTCTCTCTCTATACTCATTTGCTCTGACTTCTCTCTTGTTATTCCCCGTAATAACCCTCGGATAAGCTACCCCCGGGTAGACTATCCATCAATAATATAATACGTATACAATATAATGGGTTAATGGTGACAACTGTGATGTTATAAATGTATTATTTTTTAATATTTAATGATTAAATTGTTATTTAAGATTATTAATTATCTCCTAAAATGGAAGTGATAACTTCTATATGGGACATCCAAAAATAGTAAGTGGGGACGGAGGAAGTAGTTGCAACAGTTTGACTTTCATATTTGTCAATGTACAACTTTGTTTAAAATTATATTTAACTACGTAGTAGTGAACATTGTAAAAAAATAATATTTTGGAAATCCACATTGATAGAAATTTAATAACATTCTTTACATAATAATGTGATTATATAACATTCTTTAAAAAAATTAACCAAGCCCGAGACCCGGCCCGGACCCAGAACGGACCCGGTGGCTACCCGGGCCGGTCCCGGGTCCACCTATTCAAACCGCGGCCCGCCCAGGCCTAGGCCCGACCCGGCCTGAATCCAACCCTATATACAAGTAACAAGCTAACTTTAGACAAGCAACATTCAGCGACTCACATTGATGTCACCAATTTCCAGCAATGAGCTACAGTACTAATTATTCTTAAGTCTTAACTGAAGAGTAAATTTTTAATCCTTACATGTTGATGAACTTTTGGTACAGCTCATATAATTTAATAATAATGAATGTATGAAATATTCTTTGCAAACAAATACCTATATTTTTCATTATTTAGACAAATATGTGCTCATAAATCATAATCCGTATCCTATATTTCCCAATTTTGTTTTTTTTTATCATTGTAGCTGTATTGTGTATTTATTAACCAAAAAAAGAAATAAAGTTGATACAAATTGCCGGCAGGGATTAGAAAAGAAGATTTCCATCATTGATGATAAAAACAACTGCATTTATTCATCCAAGCAATAAATATAGTAATGTACATTTTCTCTGAGCGACCCTCAGACAGGAAGTCACCACAAAGCTATACATGACTCAGTTTTTACGAGTATGTATGGTTGGGGGCCATCGAATTATGGATCATGAATGTCTCAACCACAAAAGACACCTAAAGCAGCAACAATGTGAGGCTAAGACTACTTAGGGGCTGTTTGGATTGTCGTTGGTCAGACGTATCTGCAAATGTTGAACAAAAGCACCATCAATTATGTCGAGCAAAGACTCTAGGGACAAAACAGAAAATGAATACAATCTCATAGGTTATACAGTAATAGACTATATACAAATGTATTTACAAATCTAAACACCGTACACAAATAGCAGCAAAAGTTAATCAGTTACTATCTACACAGATTTACCAGTAGTAGATCCTCATCAGTGCCAAAGGATTTGCGAGCCTCTTCAAGACACCTTGAACTTACTCTTTCATGTTTCCTGTACACAAGGTTTTGTATTTCTTAAGTCACTAGAAATAGAGTGCAAAAACTCAACAATATAATTAACTTTAAGTAATATGGCCGATTTTGCCATCGGCCATTTAATATTTACTGAATTTGGTCTTCCACTTTCTTTTTTATTCAATTTGATACACTACTATGTTACTTGGACTCAATTTAGTCATCAAGCATATTCCTCTCTAATTAAAAGAAGTATTTCTTGCCTGTAGAGTACTAATTCGGTCCAAATGATACAATTGAGGACTAAATTATGCCCGGAATGTGAGCCTAAATATAATCAATGGACAATACCCTTCTCAATTCGAACTGGCTATGTAGGAGTGAAGGACTATATTGGGTCCAAATTTTTATCCTTTTCCTCAGGTTGAAATATCATAAAAGCTTGAAGAATGAAAATGCTGAGAAAGAATAAAACAAACTGTGAGCTTGCTGGATCTCGGATCTCAAATGTGTCTGTGTCCTCATCATAGCCACAAATGACAACATAGTGACCTGCAACAAGTAAAGTCAATGTGAATCGCCACCTTACACCCTAAACGTATGCTTGGACCCTAGAGAATGCTAAGGGAAATGGGGGGAAATGCTAAGGAGTTATTTTCTTATGCTTGTCTATACCTTAGGAAGTGCTAGAGAAAATGAAATACTATTAAATTTTTAAAACCATTTAAATTTAAAAAAAAACATTTAAAAATTACTTATTTCTATGATAGATAAATAAATATAAATAAATAGGTAAAACGCAATTGAATTTTGAACAAATCTACAAAATACATGTATTAAGTTTGAGTCTATCTTTTCTTTTCTCTCAAGTATACATGTATTAAGTTTGAGAATGAATTAGCTTCCAAATTTTCTTTTTGTCCGTCCCAAAATAATCTTCTATTTCCTTTTTTGGCAAAGAATTTGTGGTTTACAATATTTCTTACACATTTCTCTCTCCTCTGCAAACCTCTTCACCACACAATACCCACTATCTTAATCCCCGTGTCAAATTTACTTCATGTTAGAACTATCTGAATTCAACAAAAAAATTCTCAGAAAATCTAACAAGAACAATTGAAAGAACTTTATTTCTCAAGGCAACAATGAGCCGAAGCCCCCAAAGATAGAGTTACAGCTCCTATCTTCCCAGAATTGACTAAAGTCAGAAACAGCCTTCTCACAATATCCAGCTTCCTACTATTTATAGTATTACAACTCAACCGAATTTAGTTAATAGCTACTAACAGAAGACAACTATTAACAACTATTCTATTTATTTCTTCTAGTATCTATCCTTATTACTATAAGTAGTCATAACCCTAACAATACTCCCCCCTAAACATCCACCTTGCCCTCAAGGTGGTTGATAGGAAACAGCCAAAATCTTATACTTCCTCTTCCTCTTCCTCCTTGCGCTTCTACCTTCCCAATAACTCACTTTTTTCAGAGCAAATAGCTTTAGTACATTGTCTTTCCAACTCCCAAATGTTTCTGTAGCATAGAATATTTCTGGTGAAGTTTCATTTTCTTCACTAGCTTTTAAGCCTTCCATAGCCACAAGTATTTCCTTGTCTTCCTGATGTGTATCACCTACACCCTTAGTAAAATTTATGTTCATGCCCTGATCCTCTTTGTCAGTGTGATGCAACACAGAAACTGAGCAACATCTTGTGCATGAGAATACAAAGTCAACTCCTACAGCACCCAGTGCAGTTATAATTCTGTGGATCCCCATTCTGAGTACAACTTCATTTCCTTCTATCATCACCATTTCATTAATTGCTCCATCTGTCTTTGCAGAAATGTCTCCCCTCATGAGATATCTTTCAGTTGCTTTGAATGGATTATGTAAGCCAAGCTGGGGGTAGCTTAACCTGCTCTCACCCCATGGCTGCAATTCGGTTTCTTATATTTCTGCAACTTTCATAACTGATTCCTCAGTTATGTAATCCACTATTGTACCATAGTCTGAAGAATTTGCCCACTTGTCTTGTACCCATTTGGATACCACAGCAGGTAAAGAACCTGCTAAGTTTTTGACCATTAAAGTTGCAAATATCAGTGAATTTCTGTCAAGGTTTTGGAAATGGCTAGATTTTTCATCATCGTGAATCATTGGACGTTTTCCCCATATGATAGCAGAATCTCCCGAGAAAAGGTAAACATGATCCTATGAACCACTGGACCAGACCTCTATTGTTCCAGGCATGAATTTTCTAAAAAAATTCCTTTGGTTGTGGGGGTTGTTGTCTTTTGACAAGAACCGTTTCAAAAGCAATTAGGACTCTACTTGCAAAGGAACATGGGTGGATAAGCAGATCCAGAATAGAAACTTGGCTGGGAATTAAACCCACATCATCTGTAAGATTAGGAGAAACGTAATCTGGCAAGGGACTAACCTGTCTTCGCTCCTAGATTTTGTCCTTCTTATTTATTTTCTTGATTCCAGATTCAGTTGTCTCCCTCTCAATCTTCTTTATTGTCTGGGAAAAATCCTGCGCTGGTTGAGAAATATCTGGCAACAAAACTAGCGAACTAGAAGATTCTTCTTTCAATAGCTTTGCCTTGTTATGTGAATTGATTGTGGATGGGAGTACCTGCAGACTGAGGTCTGCTGTTGCGGTTCGCTGTGCGCTTAACGACGGAGGGAGTATATGTTTAGGGACGGAGGGAGTATATGTTTCCCTTCCAACTTTCTTTCTTAGTATTTTTCGTGTTCCAAAAGGACTGGATCTTCTAGCGTCACTCCACCTTTGAGCGCTACTAAATGCAAGATTGAAATCATTGAATTGGAAAAAGGTCATCTAAATAAATTGGGACTGTCCCTTTTGTAACCCCGTGGTGGAGTAACGGAGTTATTGCAGATGATCTGGATCCCCTTAGAGTCTGTTCGGATCTTGGAAAATACATGGAAATAAAATAGAAAGGAAAACATAAAGGAAAGAAAAACTGAGAGATAATAAAAGATATAAAACTGAAAGCTTTTATTTTAAATAGTTGTTGATGCTCATTCTATTCATTTATATCTTTTTATTATGATTCACAAATTTAAATGTGTTTAACTTTAATAAAAACAGTCATACTTCATTCAGTTGTTGTTATCGTTGTATTCATACTTCATTTTCATGTCTTTTCAAGTTAAAACAAAACATGATAAAATATAGTCATTATAAATTTCTCTTATTTTCTTTCTAAAGGAATATCTGGAATTCAAACATACCATTTGAGTCTATTAGAAATTTGGAAATTGCTATGAAAGAAAATAGAAAGGAGACCATAGAAGAAGTTAAGAAGAAAAAATTGTTTAGGAGAATAAAACACTGGTTAAAACTCAATTGGTTTATGTTTATTATTATTTGTTCAAATGATATATTTCAAATATAATCCCACCTTTCGCTGGTCTTCTCATAATAATCCCACCTTTAGGTAATCCCAGAATAATCCCACCTTTTCACCCCATCTTCTTTCATTGTACCCTAACCATGTTTTTTACTCTTTTTTTGAAAATCATATAAATAATCTTACCTCTCACTTTTCTATTATATCTTTATAAATGTGAGATTATTTATATAAGATTTTCAAAGAAAGGTAAAAAAACTTGGTCAGGGTCCAATGAAAGAAGATAGGGTGCAAAGGTGGGATTATTTTGGGATTATGTAAAGGTAGGATTATTATGAGAAGATCAGTGAAAGGTGGGATTATTCTTGTCAATTTTTCCTATTTCAAATTTATTTCTATAAAACACTAAGAAATCTAAGTAGATCTAAAAAATAGAAATATTAATCATATACACAGAGTACGCGGAGTGCAAGTTTGGTGGAGGTAGAAGTAGTGGTAATAGCGGAATTACTCTGGATGGTAAGGAGATACTAGTCAGCAATATGTTCCGTTACTTGGGCTCCATAATTCAGAAGGACGGTGAGTTAGATGGAGATGTATCCCATAGAATCAGAACAGGGTGGATGAAGTGGAAGAGGGCGTCAGGATTTCTATGTGACCGAGGTATGCCGACTAGACTGAAGGGTAAATTTTATAGGACAGCAATTAGGTCTGCATTACTGTATGGCGTAGAGTGTTGGGCGGTGAAACAATGACACATTCAAAAGATGAGTGTGGCAGAGATGCGCATGCTGCGTTGGATGTGTGGGCATACTAGGAAGGACCGCGTGAGGAATGAGACAATCAGACAAAGGGTGGGAGTAGCATCTATTGAAGACAAGATGCGGGAGTCGCGCCTACGGTGGTTTGGTCATGTGCGTAGAAGACCGAGTGATGCACCTGTTAGGCGAGTTGAGATGTGTGGAGAAGAGGCAGGGAAGAGAGGGAGAGGAAGACCCAAACAGACGTGGGTTAGGGGAGTTCGAAGTGATATGCTTCTTCTGGGGTTGGATGAGGGCATGACTTTGGAGAGAACTAAGTGGAGGGCGGGTATTCACGTGAAGGAGTGATCTTGATAATCTTTTTCCCTCATCTTTTTTTTCCTAGTTTTTTTTATCCTTATATATATAAGCATTATTTGCAGCCTTTTTATTTTATCATTTTTATATATATTCATCTTTTTTATATTATCTTTTCATAATAGCTTATCTTTTTATCTTTATTCCTTCTTTTCCTTTTGGTTGTGATATCATGTATCGATTCATGTTAGCCGACCTCAATATCTTTTGGGACTTAGGCTTGGATGTTGTTGTTGTTGTTGTTGTTGTATACACAGTATCTTTTTACTTTTGCATTTTTGAGGTAAAATCAAGCATAAGAAAATAAGTTTATTTACTACTTTAACTACCTAATGATGGCAATAAAAATAGGAGCAATAGCATAAAGTCTCACCAATATACCCAGGCCTATCATTGCAAATGCTTGCAACACAAAGGTCCTCCAGCCAAGAATGACTGCATAAACTCCATCAAAGTAAAGAAAACAGTGACTTAAAAATATCAACTGAAAGTTTTAATTCCTTATTCTTGTGTTGTTGTTATCTTTTATTTATCTTTATTTTATTCGTTTTATCTTACTTTTTTTCTTCTCTTTCTTGTCCATCTTCTCTGCTTGGCATCGATATCATTGATCGATTCATGTTAGCCGACCCCAAATTCTTTTGGGATTAAGGCTTGGATGTTGTTGTTGTTGTAAAGTTTTAATTCCTTGATACAATTCAGAGAGAGTATACCTTAGCTTGTATTGGTCAACTAAAGCAATTGCAATATAGTTTCTTGATAATATTAATAGAGACATTTCTTCAGCACTAATTGACCTGCACTGTACATCAGATATGCAAGTCAGAACTCAGAAGTTCTTTTTAAATGACGGTTGAGATGTAAAGGAAGTCTCAATTTGGGCCTAAGGCTTGGATGTTGTTGTTGAGATGTAAAGGGGCCAACAATCCTAACATCAAATGATTATACAGAATATTTTAACAAAATTCATGCATGTAAACTAAGGTAGTAACTAGTAAGGTAGTAAATAATACTCTATCCATTCCAAAACGCTTGTCTCACAGTTTAACTAGAGTAGTAACTAGTAAGGTAGTAATCACACTTTCATATCCCATGATGTTATAGAGTGAGTTACTGGTTTACTATTTTATGTTTTACCGGTAGGGACAATATTTCAACAGTTCAATACTATCCTTCATAGTATAGTGACATCTTTCATTTGTTGTTTCACTAGTTTGTTATTGTCAATTTTCATAGGAGGCCCACATTTATTTTTAAAATAAGTTAGGCAAATATTTTGGACCAACCTGAAAAAGAAAGTGATACAAGTATTTTGGAACAGAGGGAGTATTAATCAGCTTAAGATGAATAAATTGAACCTCAATATCAATGCCAGCTTCACGTGCCCTTTGAAACAACATATTGACACGTACGAGATCAGAGGGTAATTGCTCCTGCAAACCAGAGGATCTAAATTGTACTTATAACTTGTAAATATAAATCATTACACTTTTTGTGCAAAACTATCTTACGTGTGCAAAACTGAATGTCTGTAACACTACTTTACATATAACTATTTTACTGTGCAAAAGTAAATATTGATTTATGTGCAAAACCATTTACATGTGCATAACTTGTAAGGATAAATCAATACACTAAATCATGCGCAAAACTATTTTACATGCTAGTTCATGGAACATATTATGAATTGGAAAAGTACCTTGTAAAATGTCTCCATACTAAAATTTGGGTTAGCTCCTGATGTGACTGTAAAATAGTAAAAATCAGCAGAATATTTCTGCAGTAAATATGCCAGATCAACTGTCCAAACGCTGTAACCCAAAAAATTATATCAATCAAAAGTATAACAGTTAATCATCGAGAATCTAAATATGCACAGAAAGGCTTCCAATGCCAGCATAGCAGTATTAAGGGCCTGTTTGGTTTCAGATATTTGGCTGAAATGGATGAATCTGATGGGTTTTATGGAAGGAAAATCATTTAGTGACATGACATCACTCAGCCAAATAAGTATGTCAAAAGATACTTGTTCCATTTATATAAACAGATTAAGCCAGAACCAGAACTGGATAACAAACAGAGCCTGCATATCATTCAATAGCATACACTTAGACAAACAGTACCTTCTTGTACAACATAGCTCTTCTAGTTCCCCGGTATTACAATCAACGAAGCCAAGAGTTCTCAAAACCATTGCAACACAGGCAAGACCACAATCCCAAGTATGCAGTTGGTTGATGTGTGGGACCTATGCCACCCAATGTTCAAATTAGCTGATCTGCTAAAGCAGAAGCAATCCAATGATGAGATAGTGAATGATAAAAATTGACTCACTTTGGATGAAAATGATCGGGATAAGTACATATCGTTTGGAGAACGAATGAAAGGGAAGTCCCCAATCAAATCCAATTTGCCCACATCTGATTTTTGAACCTTTTCCTCTTTTGGTCCCGAAAATTTGTTGAAGAGGACATCAGACCACATCTGTGACCAAATGATTCATTGAAGCACTTTATATGGTTTAACGCATAAGTTAAAGCATTAGTGGGGATATTGTTTTATAAATCTTCACAAAGCTACAACAGGGAATTTCTTAGAATGTTTTCTTTTGGACTGAAATTTGAACTGTGTGGGATAAGTTGGTTGGACTGAATTTCTTAGGATGTTTTCTTTGGGTGGCATAAGTCTTGCTGAACTGGCAAACGTTTGGTCTATGTGTATTTTATAACTACGGAAGCCTGATCTGGTCTGATGTGGGACTGAAAACAGTCCAAAAGAAAACATCCTTAAACTCAATTTGGTATTGTTGTGGGCTTGTGGCTATTAAGCCCCATCACTTTCCTCTGAAATTCAGTTTGGTACAACAACAACAACAACATCCAAGTCTTTGTCCCAACAGATTTTGGGGTCAGCTAACATGAATCGATACATGATACCAGAGCCGAAAAGAAAGATAAGTGAGATAAAAAGATAAGGTAAGATAAAAAGGATAAGATAAAGATAAACATGATAAAAAGAAAATATATAAAATAAAAAGGATAAAGAACATAATCAAGATAAAGAAAGATAAATCCTCCACACGAGATATTCAGTTTGGTAAAACAAAAAAGTGTTGTCATTTGAAAGACACAGTTATAAGTAACTTAAAGCAACAACAGTCAGAAAATTATTTCAAACTGCAACATGCAACTTCTGATCAAATTATGAGTTACTTCCTTTGTACCAAAATTATCTTTACAATGCATTTTCAGAAAAGAATTGTATGGTTAATATCGTTTGTATCCTTTGATTCCTTTCTAAATAAATCTCTCTAATCCATTTAAATCTTTTATGCTTCAAAATGGCATTATTCATCAAACTTCATGTGTAGACACACCTCCTCAAAATGGAGTTCCTGAAAGAAAGAATCGACATCTGTTAGAAACTACAAGGGCTCTTCTATTCCAAATGAATGTGCCTAAACAAATTTGGGCAGATGCCGTGTCTACCGCGTGTTTTTTGATAAATCGTATGACATCTTCTGTTTTAGACGGTAAAGCTCTCTATCACTGCTTATTTCCAAATAAAGAGCTTTTTCCTATCCCACCTAAAACATTTGGTTGCACTTGCTTTGTTAGAGACGTTAATCCTCATCTTACAAAGTTAGACCCCAAATCACTAAAATGTATTTTCTTGGGATATTCTCGAGTTCAGAAGGGTATAGATGTTTTTGTCCAAGTACAGGTCGATATCTTGTTTCTATTGATGCATCATTTCATGAAAATACACTTTTTTCATCATCCAAGACAGATATTCATGGGGACAATGAAGATATACTCATTTACTCTGTCACTATACCGGAATCTACACCTTTTGTAGTTATTCCACATGTTACTGTTCCCGACCCCAGACCTCCAGTACACTTGGTTTACACGCGTTGAAACAGAGCACCAGACCGCCCTCCACATGTGACATCTGTGGTTACTTATCTTGATATCGGTCCGTCCTTGATCTCATCATCTCATGTCCTGAACCGGTACATGCATCTTCAGATCTTGTCTCTACATCAGATCTTGACCTTCCGATAGCTCTACGTAAAGGTACACGATCTTGTACTCATCCTATTTCTTCATTTATGCCGTATAGTCAGTTATCCCCTGCCTCATGTTCTTTAATTGCTTCCATCGATTCTATTTCTGTTCCCACGTCTGTTAAAGGAGCTTTGTCTCATCCTGAATGGCGTCATGCCATGGTAGAGGGAATGAATGCTTTGGAACTTAATGGTACTTGGGATTTGGTAGACTTGCCTACAGAGAAGAAGTCTATTGGATGTAAGTGGGTCTTTGTTGTTAAGGTTAATTCAAACGGATCTGTTGCTCGATTGAAAGCCCGTTTAGTTGCAAAAGGTTATGCTCAAACCTATGGTGTTGATTATTCTGACACATTTTCTCCAGTTGCTAAATTAACATCTGTCAGGTTACTTATTTCTCTCGTTCCAACTCATGGTTGGCACTTACATCAGTTGGACATTAAGAATGCATTCTTGCACGGTGATCTTCAGGAGGAAGTTTATATTGAGCAACCTCCGGGGTTTGTTGCTCAGGGGGAGTATGGGAAAGTTTGTCGAGTTCGCAAGTCTCTTTATGGTTTGAAACACAGTCCCCGTGCATGGTTCGAGAAATTCAGCCAAACAATTGAACGATTTGGAATGATAAAAGGCAAATCAGATCACTCTGTATTTTACAGACGAACGAAAGCAAGTATCACATTGCTTCTGGTATATGTCGATGATATTGTGATTACCGGGAGTGATAATGCAGGTATTTTGGCCCTAAAGAATTTTCTTCATAGTCAATTCCAGACAAAAGATTTGGGCTCATTGAAATACTTCATGGGGATTGAGGTTACACGGAGTAAGAAAGGCATATTTCTATCTCAACGTAAATATGTGCTTGACTTACTAACTACAACATGCAAATTGGGGTCGTCTAACTGATCTGGGATAGCTGAATTAGCGGTCAGCACGGGATTGGAGTTCAGCACCTCCTTCCGTCGAAGCTTGTCTTCATATCCTACGAGCAACGTATGGATGGTTCCAAATCGAGTGTCGCTTGAGGTCTGGATGGAGTTCGCGATTGCTTCGAGCTGTGGCCGAAGTCCTTCCAGAGCTTGAATGAGGAAATCATCATTGTCGACGGGTCGTCCTGCCAGCGCCAGTTCATCAACTAAGGTCCGGAGTTTGTGAAGGTACTCCCCCACTGGTTGATCTACCTGCTTCATGTGTCGGAACTGGTCTTTGAGGTTTCTAATTGCGGATGGTGACCGAGTCCCATAGAGCCGCTCAAGTGTCTTCCATACATCGGCAGAAGTGCGTGCAGAACCAATTAATGGTTTGCAAGCGGAGCTAAGGGAGGAGACTAGGGCATGACGGAGGAGTCTATCCTGTCGATTCCATTTGAGATGGCCGATTGCGTCGCTTTCTTGTGGCAGCGTAGCATCCTCCTCGATGTATTGGCTCAGGTCTGACCCAAACTGAAGGTCAAGAACCTGGTCACGCCAAACCAGGTTATTAGAACCGTCTAATTTTTCTGGGAATTGACCGGGGTTAAGCATTATGAGTCCATCAGGGGTCAAGGGGTTGTTGGAAGGGGTAGCCAAGGTTTTAGCAAGCGGATTTTTGAGGTCTCCTTGTTCCTGGAGATTCTCTGTCTGTCTGGCTGTATTTTCTTGGTTAGCCGTGGGTAGAGGGGCTGGTGAGAGCTCTTACGACTCTGATACCATAATAGAGTTTTGAAGAAGAGAGAATTGCAGATTGAAATGCATACTTTATTCTCGGGCATACATTGGTATTTATACAATCATTGGGAGCCTATGTAATAATTATAATACTAATTACAAGGATATGTAACGGTTAAAACTGAAATTGTAATAATTGAAAATATTATAAATTAATATTTTCTGGATTCTTCTACAACAGTTTCTATCATTTGTGCTTTTCTTAAATACAAAGCTGTTTCCATAAACTCTACAAGTTGAAAAACCCCAGAGACAGAAACTACTTTTTACATACACTATACAAATTTTATACTTTATACTTTACTTATTTAACTACTTTTTCTATATTTGATCTTATGTATTTAAATCTTTTCTACCTTTTAAGATGAAAGACATGCTCACTGCTCAGTGATCAAAACTTTGCAACCCATATCATCGCTGGTGCATGGTCTGCTCAGTAGTGCTTTGACATACCCACTTGATACTTTTAAAGTCCTTTTACAGGTTTAAAATTAGAGTGCAGAAAGATCCCAATTGGGAGTTATACTCCCAAACGATTGGGATTTATACTCCCAAATGGAATCCAAATTTGGTGAAGAAATCCATTCGATCAGAATACTACAACCCTAAGTAGAGATAAAATGACAAAATAACGAAAAAGGAAGGATCCAATTCAAGGGTAGGTGAAATTCAAAGAAAAATAATTATATTTGGAAGGATGGAAAAATATTATCTGAGTCAAAAAATGGAAAATGGAAACAGAGGGGTGATGAAATTACCGTGAAATGAACAGTGCCGAACTCAACAGGGAAAACTGAGATATAGAATGAGCTGCAGTGAAGGTATGGTGAATGGAGTGAGCAACGGCAAAACGATTAAAATAACCTTGGTGAAGGAACCCAAATGGAGATGAAATTACCTTGATTGCTGCGACGCGATATTCGCTGAAAGTGTCGCCTATTGATCCAAAGAGAGAATGCTGCGATGAAGAAGTGACGCGATGGAGATCTCATGAAATCTCAGATCAGTTAGACGGCTGAGATGTTAATAAGGGGAAGGCTAAGTAATTAGAGCACCAGAATCACTTCTTCACTTTTACCCAAACACTCCAACTTCTGCTCCCTGAAGGAGCATAAGCAATTTTAAGAATCAAATCCAAACACCCCTTTAGTCCGTGTAACCAATCCCCATAAAGTATTTCAATGGGTCCAAATCTTTTATCTGGAATTGACTATGAAGAAAATTCTTTAGGACCAATATACTTGCATTATCACTCTCTGTAATCACAATATCATCGACATATATCACAAGCAATGTGATACCTGCTTTCGTTCGTCTATAAAATACAGAGTGATCTGATTTGTCTTTTATCATTCCTAATCGTTCAATTGATTGGTTGAATTTCCCAAACGATGCACGAGGACTTTGTTTCAAACCATAAAGAGACTTGTGAAGTCGATAGACTTTCCCATACTCCCCCTGAGCAACAAACCCCGGAGGTTGCTCAATATAAACTTCCTCCTGAAGATCACCGTGCAATAATGCATTCTTAATGTCCAACTGATGTAAGTGCCAACCATGAGTTGCAACGAGAGAAATAAGTAACCTGACAGATGTTAATTTAGCAACAGGAGAAAATGTGTCAGAATAATCAACACCATAGGTTTGAGCATAACCCTTTGCAACTAAACAGGCTTTCAACTGAGCAACAGACCCTTCTGAATTAACCTTAACAGCAAAGACTCACTTACATCCAATAGACTTCTTCTCTGTAGGCAAGTCTACCAAATCCCAAGTACCATTAAGATCCAAAGCATTCATTTCCTCTACCATGGCATGACGTCATTCAGGATGAAACAAAGCTCCTATAACATATGTGGGAACAGAAATAGAATCGATGGAAGCAATTAAAGAAAATGAGACAGGGGATAACTGACTATACGACACAAATGAAGAAATATGATGAGTATAAGACCGTGTACCTTTACGTAGAGCTATCAGAAGGTCAAGATCTAATGTAGAGAAGAGATCTGAAGATGCATGTACCGGTTCAAGACATGAGATCAAGGACGGACCGATATCAGGATAAGTAACCACAAATGTCACATATGGAGGGTGGTCTAGTGCTTTGTTTCAATGGGTGTAAACCAAGTGTACTGGAGGTCTGGGGTCGGGAACAGAAACATTTGGAATAACTACAGAAGGTGTAGATTCCGGTATAGTGACAGAGTAAATGAGTATATCATCATTGTCCGCATTAATATTTGTCTTGGATAATGAAAAGGTGTATTTTCATGAAATGATGCATCAATGGAAACAAGATATCGACCTGTACTTGGACAAAAACATCTATACACTTCTGAACTCGAGAATATCCCAAGAAAATACATTTTACTGATTTGGGGTCTAACTTTGTAAGATGAGGATTAACGTATCTAACAAAGCAAGTGCAACCAAATGTTTTAGGTGGGATAGGAAAAGGCTCTTTATTTGGAAATAAGCACTTACGGGGAGTTTTACCGTCTAAAATAGAAGATGGCATACGGTTTATCAAAAAACATGCGGTAGACACGACATCTGCCCAAAATTGTTTAGGCACATTCATTTGGAATAGAAGAGCCCTTGCAGTTTCTAACAGATGTCGATTCTTTCTTTCAGCAACTCTATTTGAGGAGGTGTGTCTACACATGAAGTTTGATGAATAATGCCATTTTGAAGCATAAAAGATTTAAATGGATTAGAGAAATATTCTTGGGCATTGTCTCCTCTCAACACACGAACAGGAACGTTAAATTGAGTTTTAATTTCAGCACAAAATGCAGAAAAATGAGTAAATAACTCTGATCGACGTTTCATAAAATATAACCATGTCATACGAGAATAATCATCAACAAATGCCCCCCCCCCCCCCCAATATAACAAAATATTTGAAACCAAATTTGGACACAATAGGACATGCCCCCCCCCCCCCCCCCAAACATCAGTATGAACAAGATCAAACGGGGCGTTTGCTCGTTTATTAAGTCGATGACTTAAACTAGTACGATAATGTTTTGCAAACTCACATGACTCACATTGTATAGATGACACTTTATTAAACTGATGATATATTTGCTTCGTTAGTGGGAGAGATGGATGTCCTAATCGGTAATGAGCTTCTAATAGACTTCCAACCCCAAGAGAAGAAATACCTTTTGTGATTGATGTATCCAAAATATAAAGACCAGTTGACTCATGTCCTTTACCAATAGTCTGCTTCGTTAACAGATCATGAAACACACAATATCCAGGATAAAATGTTACAGAACAATTAAGAGTACGTGTTATTTTACTGATGGAAAGCAAGTTAAATGCAAAACCGGGAACACTCAAAACAGACGATAATGGTAATTTATAAGTCTGGATACTTCGATGCCAGACCCCAGCGAGCGAGCAACCACTGCAACCCAGCGAGCGAGCCACAACTAGTGTCCCTTTTAGTTTGTAGAGAAAGAACTAGAGAGAAGTAACCTGGTGTTAGATGACTTCAGGCGATCCTGTTGAAGAGATCCGACCAAATCTCCAGCCAGAAAAGATGTGTCACGCGTCGGCCTTGTGGTGGCACGTGTAGCACACTCGCCTTGCAGTTGGGTGACAAAGATTTAGGCTGTTAGGTCGTCTGAGGTAGGCACACCTCATAAGTGAAATAAAGTGGCCTCAAGAATCTGAGGCTATGAAGTTAACTAAAGTGAGTTTCTGGAAAAAAAAATTAGAAAACTATTTGATTTTCTGGAAAGTAGTAGCTAATTGATTTTCTGGATTAAGAATCTCGTTCGAGGGTCTTGATGTTCTGGAATAAGAGGTTCTGGGAAGGGTGGGAGGTTCTAAAGGTTCTGGACTGAAATCAGCTATTGGAGAAAGAACCCAGTCTGGAAACTAAACTCAGATATGAATGACTAAACTGAAATCTGAAACTAAATTGAAATGGATGTCTCTGATACCAGGTTGAAATATAAACTAGAATAATATTGAAAAGTGGAGGAACGATTTTCCGTATATTTCATTTGAGGGTTAAGGCCTTATATATATACATTACAAAGATAGAATATTTTTTTAAGATTCTATACAATAATAATATCCTTGAGTATATTCCTAAAATATTCTAAAGCATATTCTAAAGATAGAAGAACATTCTAAAGCAGATTCTAAAGAATATTATGATGTCTTTCACATTACCAAACAGATCAAAGTGATTTTTCTGCGGATGCGTTTTGGATCCTAGAAAAGCTTTTAAACTTATACGGGGAACCTTGAAAAAAGTGGTGTTCTGTCTGCCACTTGTTGTGTTATCTTTGTATTCTCTATAAAATAGAGCCTAAATCCATGACACCATGGTCTACATGGTCCGATATTTCTGTGGACAGTGAAATGTATCGTCATGTAGATTCTACCCACTTCTATTTTATCATCAAATATATGGACATCGGCTGTTCCACGGTTGCCTGGATTTTATCGCCCTATTTAACATGAATTAAATATGTTAAATATGTGAATAACATAACATACTTAGTCATGTATTTGAACTTTTTTACGTTTTGGTTCTATATTGTGAGCAATTTCTAATGTTTTCAATGGACTTGTTTTTTTGTACATATATCAGCTTCTTTTAATTGAACTAAATAAGTCCTATTTGAGGGATAAAACATACCTAGTCCCACTTTTGAACTTTATGTACGTTTTGGTTCTATATTGAGCAATTTCTAATTTTTTAATAGGATTCTTTTTTTGGACTGCTACATACTTGCATCCATTTATAAAGGTTGGATGGTGCCAATAATATCAGTCCTTTTAAATACGTAATACTATTTTTAACTAAACATTACTTAGACTTTTAGATTTAACGCACAAACACATAAAAACAGAATGACCACTCTGAACTATTATTGAAAGAGCTAATTGCAGGGGCAGAACTTTGATGAAAAACTTCAAACCAAACTCTAATTAAGACACATATGGCCTATTATCTCCATTACGAACAAACCATAGATGGATATATGACAATGGCAAAGAAATTTAGGAAAGCTAAAACTGCTCATGCACCTACAATCAGGTCTCAGCTCAGTACCATGTCCAAGCCACCTACTTATGCATCATAGAGTATATTTTGTCTCAATTGGCATGGAATGAGGACAAATATGCACTTCATTGTCAGGATCACACAAAAAGAAAAGTAGTTACAAATGCATATCTAATCAACAACTATGGTACAAATATATTATTAGAAGCATTATCACCGGTTCAGAATTACATTTTTCACATGCTATTCGATTTCACTCTCTATCTTCATCTGTATATAGCTTTAGAAAGCCCGAACACTCTTCACCAGGAATTAATTGCCTTTGTCACACCAAGGGTAATAGCTCTGATTGCAAGAATAACCTGTACAAAATCATTGTTATCAAGAAAACATTTGAAAAAATAGGCAACAAGTTAACACCTAAATAACACCAACACTAATCTTCAAGTATGTTTTTTCACTTTTCAGTTCCTTTCCTTTACAGAAGCAACTCAATTTTGTTTTACATAATATCCAGAATTGCATTACCGTTAGAAATTTAATTTTGCGATTCTTAATATTTTTATCGATAAGATTTTTGGTCTTCTTAACCGCTATTGTATCATGGCAAGCGCCACTCAAATAATTTCATTGTTAGTATAATCAATAAGACAACAAGAAGAAGGGAATCAGACTCTAACTCCACTCACACAAGTCTTTCTTTTTAACATGTTATTTCTTTCTCTTTTTTTCACTCCTTTTGGCGTTTTTTGTTTTCTATCGCATCTTAAATTTGTTGAATATACTTCTATTTGTAGCCAATGCCCTTAATAAAACACTTAGTAACTGGACGTATTTTGATTTTACTTTTTAATTCATGTGATTTTTTTAATCTGTAGGTAATGTTTCAAGTAATTAGAATCCCTAATGATTCCTATGCAATCTCTAAGAATTGTCTTTAGGTTCATTTGTACTGCTCATAATATTTTGGTTGGTTTGCAATAGTACTTTCTGTTATTGATCTTCGAAGACAATTATTTTTCAATATGTTATTTGTTTATCATTTTTTGAGTTTTTTTGGATTGATGAGCACCGCTCACGTGCAGACTTTTAAGAAAAAGAACGGGCAACTAACAACATATTTGACTCCACTACCATGTTGAGCATTATGTGTTTTTGGCCCAAAGAATTGGGGGCTTGTGGGTGTAATACGAATTTTGATTAATAGATTGAAAGTTCGTTCTACCTTCAAAATGAAAAAGATTGGATCTTTTGGGTTGTGCATTGGCATCTGAAGGTGTCTACGGATACAAAAGTAGCCATTACAATGGGTATACTTTCTACAATAAAAGTTTTTCGGATCAATTCCAATTGTTTTTTGGCAAAAGATAAATTAATTAATATTAATAAGGATAACAAACCCATCAAACTAGAAGCTACACTAGGGTGAGACACAGAGTTGGAAGATCGCTTAGAAGCGGACCAACTTGTTAACCCCTCAACATAGTAGACTCCACCAACAGCACAACTGCATGTGCTACTAGAAATAGAATTAAAAGTAACTAAAATGTCTTGAGATGAAGTAAAATAACTAGAATAAGAAGCCCCACTTTTCCCAACCACCGGGAAGGAATTCTCGGTTTGACCAGCAACTGCACGGTATTGAGAGAAGCTCACTGTTCAAATCAACAACTGAAAATGGAAGAGGATAAACTAGAAAGATAAAAACTTGGGGGAAAGGAGATGAAGAATTGCTTTGTGTGGAAATGCTTAAAAACAGTAAAGGTCATGTTCGGTATTAGTGTTATAAAGCGTTGAGCTATGTTCTTACAGAATGTTTGCAAATGGTTTTGTATGGTGTTAGGAATATTTTATGGTGTCCAATCTAATTAAATATCTTTGTATTTGTGTAGTTATTAATTAAACGTGTAATACGGGCCACAAATGTGTATCAGTCCGTTAGCTTCTTTGTAACCCGTAAGTTAGCCAACTTCTCCTATAAAAGGAGGCTAACTTACGGGAACCCTAACGTTCAAGACTTTAGAGAACAGAGGCGCAGAGATAGAGAGATTAGGGTTTGCCGCTGCTCTCCTTCTCCAGGGAGAGCAGCGGCCAGTTTACACGGTAGACCAAAGGTGTTGTTAATCTTGATATCTTTCTATCTGCTTTTTTATACCTGCTATGTTTGTTCGATTGTTAAGTTTAAGGACTATCAATTGGTATCAAAGCCGAGGCGTGAAACAGGTTGAATCTATCTCCGATTTTTTTGGATCTAACGGAGAACTGCTCCGCTTTTCTTCTCTTTTTCTTCAATATAGACTTTTGCTCCTGTAATCTTGTTTGTTAACGAAAATCTGTAAAAATTATACTGTTGGAATCGCCTCTTCAAAATGATTCTACATCATATCTTTGTTTTCGATTTATGCAAATTTTCATTTTCGAAGAACTCTACATGAAAATTGGAGTTTATGCTTTTACATGGCTGCAGAAAGGATTTTGACTTGAAACAGATACATGAGGAATCTCGACCTTCAGGGCTATTCAGAAAAGTTTTCAGATTCTCAAAATTCGAAGTTTTCATTTTGCAGGAACTCAACATTTAGGGTCTCGAATTCCTAAACTCGTCAGTTTTAAAATTGAGAGTTGTAAAATCGAGAGTTTTAAACTCGAGAGTTTTAAACTCGAGAGTTTTAAACTCGAGAGTTTTAAAATCGAGAGTTTTAAACTCGAGAGTTTGAAAACTCGAGAGTTTGAAAACTCGAGAGTTTTAAACTCCAGAGTTTGAAAACTCAAGAGTTTTAAAAGTCGAGAGTTTTGAACTCGAAAGTTTTGAACTCGAGAGTTTTGAACTCGAGAGTTGTGAACTCGAGAGTTGTGAACTCGAGACTTTTGAACTCGAGAGTTTTGAACTCGAGAGTTGTGAACTCGAGAGTTTTGAACTCGAGAGTTGTGAACTCGAGAGTTTTGAACTCGAGAGTTTTGAACTCGAGAGTTTTGAACTCGAGAGTTTTGAACTCGAGAGTTTTGAACTCGAGAGTTTTGAACTCGAGAGTTTTGAACTCGAGAGTTTAAAAATCGAGAGTTTTAAAACTCGAGAGTTTTGAACTCGAGAGTTTTGAACTCGAGAGTTTTGAACTCGAGAGTTTTGAACTCGAGAGTTTTGAACTCGAGAGTTGTGAACTCGAGAGTTTTGAACTCGAGAGTTTTAAGACTTCGAGTTTTAATATTGTGAGTTTTGGAATTTCGAGTTTTGGAATTTCGAGTTTTAGGAACTCGATGTTTAGGATTTCGACTTTCTCAAAGATTTCGAGATTTTTGGAATTTCTCCATGTTTTTAATATTTCAAAGTTTGCAGTTTCTTGAAACTCGGAATTCTTCAAACTTGGCATTCTTCGTAGTTCATCGAAGCTTTACATTATAGGATTTCTGATTGAATCTCTGTTTATCAAAGTTTTTAGAAGTTTTCGATGTTCTAATGTTTTTCAAACAACAAGTTTTCAATTTTCTGAGGTTTTCGAAACTCCAAAGTTTTTGATGTTCTGGGGCTACTCTTCAGGTGGATTTCGCCATTACTCTTCAAGACAAACTCGAAATTAAAATCTCGAGATTTAAACCTCGAGATTAGGATTTCGAGGTTTTGCCTTAGAATTTTGTTTAATTTCACCTGCTCTAGAAATTCAACATCGAGAACCTCAACCTCGAAGAATTTCCTCAAAAACTCAAAATTCGAGATTTTCTGCGACACTGCACTGTTTTGGCCATAACTTTTGACTCGGTGATCCGATTTTAGCAAACTTTTTTTGTTGGAAAGCTAACGAAAAGATTTACATTTATTCTGGGGCTATGTCCCAGAACCCTTTCTCACGCGCCCTCACTCGCAATCCTTGAGGGTCAAAACGTTAGTTTTCCGACAAACTTTGTAAATCACCGATGTCCAGGTCAAAACTTAGGCAAATCTGATCAAATTCTTTCAAAGTCAAACCTAAGGTCTAAGCTCCATTGTAGAGGTCCGAAAATTGTAGATAATTCAATCAACCTCGCGTCAATGGTCATCTTACAACAATCAACAATCAACTGCTGAAGCCTCCCCTAACTCATCAACATTGTGTGATCCTCAAACATGCTGAAATTCCAAATGATGAGCTTAGGGAAACTGTCATGTGTGGTACCTAATCAGATTGCTCCACATACATGGGCGGGTATGATGAGCTTTGAGCAATCAATCCTTGCACATTCTGAGGAGGAGTTTCAGTTTTCTCCTCCTGGCGTCTTACACCGACAAAGCAAGGAATCTCTCAGCGGATGCAACATTCTAGGGGGGGTGTTCAATGTTATCATCCCCGGTGCCTAACAATGACAAAGCATACTGGGTGCTCCAGTTGAGGGGGAGTACAGAGAGAAAATCAATGAGAGAACATGTTCCTATGGCTTAGTAAACCCAACTAAGCCTACCCAAGGGACAAAGCCGAGAGTAAGTGAGTGAGTAATCATTATGAGAGTTAGGAAGCAGAAGGCTCAAGTGAGAAGGAAAACAATAATCAATGACGAGTCTGCTACCTCAACTGCCTGCTATGTATTGAACATTTACTCATAGCCACTCAAATACTCTGGACAATTTCCAAATAGGTTCAGGACTGATTTAATCAGATCCCGGGTAGAAGTCACTGCATCTTGTCCAACATTGCATGTTTAACCCTACCCAAGACCACTCACTTGTCTTCCAACAGACAAGTGCTTGATCATATTTCACGGGGAACCGCATCTCTCATTATTGTCTCCCTCCGAGGCAAGTAATACTGACTACAGTGTCCTCAACCCCATGCCACTGAACTTTCATTGATCACGTCGTGTCTAGTTACCTCACTCCCAAATGTTTTGAAATTTTCTAGGACACAGACACACTTTTTGAGTCAGTTGCAGGTCTACATGACCCGTGGGAACTTCCATAGGGCTCATCTATTATAGATGTAGACCAATGATTGGAAGGAAGTCCTGCTGTTGCAACATAAGAATCATCAACATTTTCAGGCCATCGCTTCAGAGTTTATCTCTATAGTGATGATAACGGGCGCCTTCACGACCCCAGGGGGGCTACGTTATCTTCTTCATTCTGCTTGTTTTTCCTGTTTTATTTCCGCAGAATAAAAGAATAAAGGCATGACGCCCCGAGTCATCGGATCGTCATGAGGGGGAGAGTGGTCCACATGCTGTTAACTGTCACAAAATCATTCTGGGACACTTCTGTCCTCCAACACTCTCTCTACTATCTCCGCAACTCAAATAGTCAGCTACGCTCACAAGTCAACCATCATTATGTTCCGCTGTGCCACAGACAAGTTCTCCTCAAATGCATTCATTCTAAATAGTCAAAAAGACTACATTGTGGAGGAGACAAAGGTCAAATACTCGTGTCCTGAAGATGAATTCCATGGGCGTCTCCTATTCTCCAAAGAATATTCATTCTAGAGGCGTCACCGGACTTCATCCAAGCTGATCAAGAGCAACTTCTAGAAGGCAAGGACTACATGCAAGATACTGAAGATCCCTCAACCCCCGGCATCAAAGAACAAATTGCCAAGAAGACGTCAAAGGGGAGATTGCAAGGATTTCTTCAGAAAGCCTTCTCAAGAAGTCAAGTTCAAAGACAAAGGAAGCTGAATAACAACAAAGACAAAGATATATGCGCTGCAATGTTGATTCAACACGATTGAACACCAAGTGGGAGATTGTTAGGAATATTTTATGGTGTCCAGTCTAATTAAATATCTTTGTATTTGTGTAGTTATTAATTAAATGTGTAATATGGGCCACAAATGTGTATCAGCCTGTTAGCTTCTTTGTAACCCGTAAGTTAGCCAACTTTTCCTATAAAAGGAGGCTAACTTACGGGAACCATAACGTTCGAGGCTTTAGAGAACAGAGGCGCAGAGATAGAGAGATTAGGGTTTGCCACTGTTCTCCTTCTCCAGGGAGAGCAGCGGCCAGTTTACATGGTATACCAAAGGTGTTGTTAATCTTGATATCTTTCTATCCACTTCTTTATACCTGCTATGTTTGTTCGATTGTTAAGTTTAAGGACTATCATATGGTATAAAGTGATTCGTGTGTAGACTGTAGAAGTGTAGATATGTTTGGTATAGAAGTACCTTTGAGACTTTTTTTAATCCAAGTACTCACTTGGTCCCAGTATCATTTTGACATTTGCGTTTTGCACTCTTTAAGACCATATCATTGTTTGTTTGAGATTTATTTAGAAAGGAATCAAAGGATACAAACGATATTAACCATACAATTCTTTTCTGAAAATGCATTATAAAGATAATTTTGGTACAAAGGAAGTAACTCATAATTTGATCAGAAGTTGCATGTTGTAGTTTGAAATAATTTTCTGACTGTTGTTGCTTTAAGTTACTTATAACTGTGGCTTTCAAATGACAACACTTTTTTGTTTTACCAAACTGAATATCTCGTGTGGAGGATTTATCTTTCTTTATCTTGATTATGTTCTTTATCCTTTTTATTTTATATATTTTCTTTTTTTCATGTTTATCTTTATCTTATATTTATCTTTCTCTTATCCTTTTTATCTTACCTTATCTTTTTATCTCACTTATCTTTCTTTTCGGCTCTGGTATCATGTATCGATTCATGTTAGCCGACCCCAAAATCTGTTGGGACTAAGACTTGGATGTTGTTGTACCAAACTGAATTTCAGAGGAAAGTGATGGGGCTTAATAGCCACAAGCCCACAATTAGAGTTTTTGCCATTTTTGGTCCCTCGACTAATATATCAATGACACTTTTGGTACTCAACTTCTAATTTTTCCATTTTTAGTCCTCAACTATTATGCTAGAGACACTTTTAGTCCCCGACTTCAAGGTTTCCCACATTTAGTCCCTGAGTATTGTTAAATTGACACTTTTAGTCCTCCCGTTATGATTTTAACACAATAAGTGGAGGAATAAAAATGTCACTATTATAATAGTTGGAGGACCAAAAGTGTCACTTTTATAAAAGTTGAAGGACTAAATATGAAAATTTTCAAAGACGAGTACCAAAAGTGTCTCTAGCGCAATAGTCAAGGACTAAAAATGCAAAAAATCAAATTGAGTTTAAGGATTTTCTTTTGAACTTTTTTCAATCCCAGATTAGACCAGATCAGACTTCCGTAGTTATAAAATACACATAGACCAAACGTTTACCAGTTCAGATAAGACCATCAAATTTCAGTCCAAAAGAAAACATCCTAAGAAATTCCCCGTTGTAGCTTTGTGAAGATTTATAAAACAATATCCCCACTAATGCTTCAATGAATCATTTGGTCACAGATGTGGTCTGATGTCCTCTTCAACAAATTTTCGGGACCAAAAGAGGAAAAGGTTCAAAAATCAGATGTGGGCAAATTGGATTTGATTGGGGACTTCCCTTTCATTCATTCTCCAAACCATATGTACTTATCCCGATCATTTTCATCCAAAGTGAGTCATTTTTTATCATTCACTATCTCATCATTGGATTGCTTCTGCTTTAGCAGATCAGCTAATTTGAACATTGGGTGGCATAGGTCCCACACATCAACCAACTGCATACTTGGGATTGTGGTCTTGCCTGTGTTGCAATGGTTTTGAGAACTCTTGGCTTCGTTGATTGTAATACCGGGGAACTAGAAGAGCTATGTTGTACAAGAAGGTACTGTTTGTCTAAGTGTATGCTATTGAATGATATGCAGGCTCTGTTTGTTATACAGTTCTGGTTCTGGCTTAATCTGTTTATATAAATGGAATAAGTATCTTTTGACATACTTATTTGGCTGAGTGATGTCATGTCACTAAATGATTTTCCTTCCATAAAACCCACCAGATTCATCCATTTCAGCCAAATATATGATACCAAACGCTTGTCCCTACCGGTAAAACATAAAATAGTAAACCAGTAACTCACTCTATAATATCATGGGATATGAAAGTGTGCTTACTACCTTACTAGTTACTACTCTAGTTAAACTGTGAGACAAGCGTTTTGGAATGGATAGAGTATTATTTACTACCTTACTAGTTACTACCTTAGTTTACATGCATGAATTTTGTTAAAATATTCTGTATAATCATTTGATGTTAGGATTGTTGGCCCCTTTACATCTCAACAACAACATCCAAGCCTTAGGCCCAAATTGAGACTTCCTTTACATCTCAACCGTCATTTAAAAAGTACTTCTGAGTTCTGACTTGCATATCTGATGTACAGTGCATGTCAATTAGTGCCGAAGAAATGTCCCTATTAATATTATCAAGAAACTATATTGCAATTGCTTTAGTTGACCAATACAAGCTAAGGTATACTCTCTCTGAATTGTATTAAGGAATTAAAACTTTCAGTTGATATTTTTAAGTCACTGTTTTATTTACTTTGATGGAGTTTATGCAGTCATTCTTGGCTGGAGGACCTTTGTGTTGCAAGCATTTGCAATGATAGGCCTGGGTGTATTGGCGAGACTTTATGCTATTGATCCTATTTTATTGCTATCATCCTATACCTAAAAGCACTACACTGGAGAGAGAAAAATTCTCCCGCCTAAGCATTCTCCGCCTAAAATCCTGTAATGTAATTTCACTTTTCGCAAAAAAAAAATCATCCTATACCTAAAAGCACTACACTGGAGAGAGAAAATTCTCCCGCCTAAGCATTCTCTGTCTATCCTATGTAAGATATACATTACGAATATAGAATATATGGATACTAATTACCGTATATTGTATATGGAATATATTAAGTAAATACGTTATGATATATCTCTCCATTTATGGGCTATCAAATCCCATAATCCTATACCTAAAAGCACTACACTGGAGAGAGAAAAATTCTCCCGCCTAAGCATTCTCCGCCTAAAATCCTGTAATGTAATTTCACTTTTCGCAAAAAAAAAATCATCCTATACCTAAAAGCACTACACTGGAGAGAGAAAATTCTCCCGCCTAAGCATTCTCTGTCTATCCTATGTAAGATATACATTACGAATATAGAATATATGGATACTAATTACCGTATATTGTATATGGAATATATTAAGTAAATACGTTATGATATATCTCTCCATTTATGGTCTATCAAATCCCATAATTATAGCAACGAATCAATACACATTAAGTCTCTCATTTCCGTTTCTCTTTGATGGAAAGGAACCGGTTTATAAATTGAGAGAGAGTTGTTTTGGTCCCTAAGCCTTTTAATCTCATTCATAAACACACACCATCTAGTTCGAGGTTATTTCGGTTTAGAAGAGCAAAACAACGTTCCTTGACACCGGCGAAGCCATTCCGAGTCACCGATAAAGCTCCGACGATTTTCCGATAACAATGGCCGGAGGTAAACGCTTGATTCATTTAGCTTCCGCTTTAGGGTTCATGTTTCTAATCATATATGTTCGGATTAGAGACTGTTATTTCTTACATTTGGTATCAGAGCATCTTATATCTCTGCCTTGTTTTGTTATGCTCTGTTTTTCCTACGAGTTTATGTTTTTCCATACATACGTATATATGGCAAACACGTAGCTTTTTTTTTTATATATATATTACAGCGTATTACAGTATATATTGCATATACTTTTGCTATATATACCGTGTGTTGTGTTTTTATGCATTCTCAATGGTGTGTGTTTATGAATGAGATTAAAAGGCTTAGGGACCAAAACAACTCTCTCTCAATTTATAAACCGGTTCCTTTCCATCAAAGAGAAACGGAAATGAGAGGCTTAATGTGTATTGATTCGTTGCTATAATTATGGGATTTGATAGACCATAAATGGAGATATATATCATAACGTATTTACTTAATATATTCCATATACAATATACGGTAATTAGTATCCATATATTCTATATTCGTAATGTATATCTTACATAGGATAGACAGAGAATGCTTAGGCGGGAGAATTTTCTCTCTCCAGTGTAGTGCTTTTAGGTATAGGATGATTTTTTTTTTGCGAAAAGTGAAATTACATTACAGGATTTTAGGCGGAGAATGCTTAGGCGGGAGAATTTTTCTCTCTCCAGTGTAGTGCTTTTCGGTTTAGAAGAGCAAAACAACGTTCCTTGACGCCGGCGAAGCCATTCCGAGTCACCGATAAAGCTCCGACGATTTTCCGATAACAATGGCCGGAGGTAAACGCTTGATTCATTTAGCTTCCGCTTTAGGGTTCATGTTTCTAATCATATATGTTCGGATTAGAGACTGTTATTTCTTACATTTGGTATCAGAGCATCTTATATCTCTGCCTTGTTTTGTTATGCTCTGTTTTTCCTACGAGTTTATGTTTTTCCATACATACGTATATATGGCAAACACGTAGTTTTTTTTTTTATATATTACAGCGTATTACAGTATATATTGCATATACTTTTGCTATATATACCGTGTGTTGTGTTTTTATGCATTCTCAATGGTGTAGACCTTTTGTATGCATACAGATATATATAAATAAATAAAGTAAATGCATGATATTCCTTTTGTTTTGCATTATTGAGTATATTGCATGCAAATATTTAGTTTTTTAAATTTATATTGTGTTAGAATAATTAAGAAGTTATATGACTGTTTATTATTATTATTATTTAGTAATATGCATATAACATTTAGCAATTTAATGACTAGCACAATATTATTTATTTAGTTATATTATTTTGTGATTAATACGATCTTGATTAATTAGAGAGTAGCCACAGCATCTTTAATTAATCTAGGTTGTATATTTAGAATTAAAATCACATTAAAATAATAATTGTAGTTAATCATATGTTATATTATGAAATATACCCACAGGAATTTTGTAATATTTGTATGATTAATTAGGATAAAATATCAAATTATATTTCCTAATTAACCCACAGGTATTGGGAAAAGGAACATAGTTTGACAGTTTCATCATAATCGTGTGAATCTAATTGAATTAGAACTTTAGCCCACAGGCAAGTTTTATGTCTCTAGATTCATTGAGTAAAACATGTTTTGCATTGGTAAATCATGATATAGTTATTTTCTTCAAAACATATTTTAATAAGCATGTTTAATTTCTGTAAATTGCAGCTAGTCAAACTGTTAGTTACTCTGATGTTAAGTGCGATGTCCCCGAACTCAAAGGGGACAACTTTAAGGTTTGGAAAGAAAGAGTTCTCCTTCAGCTGGGATGGATGGATATTGATTATGCCATAAGGAAGCCTGAACCCCCTAAAATCACTGAGAAAAGCACCCCTGATCAGGTTGATCTTTATGAAAAGTGGGAGCGATCTAATCGCCTCTGCGTTATGTTCATAAAGACCAAAGTATCTGCTGGGGTTAGGGGTTCAATTGAGGAATATGACAATGTTCGTCTCTTAATGAAAGCAATAGACGATCAATTTGTCACTTCAGATAAGGCTTTGGCTAGTACTCTTATCATGCAGTTCTCATCCGTGAAGCTCACTGGAATAAGAGGTATGCGTGATCATATCATGCGTATGAGGGATATTGCGGCTCAATTAAAGACACTGGAAGTTGAAATGTCTGAAACCTTTCTGGTTCACTTTATTCTGTGCACTCTGTCCCAACAATATGGTCCATTTAAGATTTCTTATAACACACATAAGGATAAATGGTCAATCAATGAACTCATGACCATGTGTGTTCAAGAGGAGCATAGGTTGGCTATGGAAGAGGGTGAGAAAGTGAATCTGACTTTCTCCGAAAGGAAGAAGAAAGATCGTGCCAAAGGCAAAGGCAAGCTCTCTGTCAAACCGGACATTAAGAAAGAGTCAAAGTGTTTCTTTTGCAAGAAGAAAGGACACATGAAGAAAGACTGCTCTAAGTTCCAGAATTGGCTTGAGAAGAAAGGTATTCAATTTTCGTTTGTATGTTATGAATCAAATCTAACTGATGTTGATCATAATACTTGGTGGATTGACTCTGGTTCTACAATCCATGTTTCAAATACTTTGCAGGGTATGCAAAACCTACGGAAGCCAGTGGGTAGTGAGTGCTATATCCTCTCAGGAGGGAAGATGAGCTCACATGTGGAGGCTGTTGGTTCTTGCAATTTGGTTTTGAGTACTGGTTTTATTTTGCATTTAGAAAAGACCTTTTATGTTCCTAGTTTTTCAAGGAATTTAATTTCAGTTTCGAGACTTGTACCTTTTGGTTTTGGTTTTAACTTTTTGGATGATGGTTTTACATTATTAAATAAATCTAAAACTGTTGATTATGGTACATTGTCTCATGATGGTCTTTATTCTGTTACTTTGCAAAATAATACTACTTATAACTCTTTGAATGTTACTGCTGGGTTGAAACGTTGTATTATGAATGAGAATTCTTCTCTATTGTGGCACCGGAGATTGGGACATATCTCCATTTTAAGAATCAAGAGGTTGGTGAATGAAGGGGTACTTAGTACTCTTGATTTTACTGACTTCGAGACTTGTGTGGATTGCATTAAGGGAAAGCAAACCAATAAGTCTAAAAAGGGTGCAAAGAGAAGTACTGAATTGTTAGAAATCATACATACTGACATTTGTTGTCCAGACATGGATGCTAGTAGTCCAAAATACTTTATCACTTTCATAGATGATTTCTCACGATATATGTATCTCTATTTACTTCGTTCTAAGGATGAAGCTATAGATGCCTTTAAAGTTTTCAAGGCTGAAGTAGAGTTACAATGCGGTAAACAAATTAAGATAGTGAGATCAGATAGGGGTGGTGAGTATTATGGTAGATATACAGAGAATGGACAAGCACCTGGGCCATTTGCGAAGTTTCTTCAAGAACATGGGATTGTTGCCCAATATACGATGCCTGGTACTCCAGATCAAAATGGTGTATCAGAAAGAAGAAACCGAACTTTAATGGACATGGTGAGAAGTATGAGGAGTACCACAAAACTTCCTCAATTCTTGTGGACTGAAGCACTAAAGACGGCTGTGTATCTATTAAACCGAGTTCCAACCAAGGCTGTTTTAAAAACGCCTTTTGAGTTATTCAAAGGTTGGAAACCCAGTTTGCAACATATACGCATTTGGGGATGCCCGTCTGAAGTGAGAATTTATAATCCACAAGAAAAGAAACTAGACCCTAGGACTATTAGTGGGTATTTCATTGGATATGCCGAGAAGTCTAAAGGTTATAGATTCTATTGTCCATCTCACAGTACTAGGATTGTGGAATCAAGGAATGCAAAATTTCTTGAGAATGACTTGATTAGAGGGAGTGACCCATTGTGTGATTCGGTCTCTGCAATGGATCACAATGAAGCTGAACCTTCTAGTTCAAGTGATAGATTGATTATCATACACACTCCTCAAGCTCAATCGTGTGTACGACAACCAACTATTGAAGTTCCACAAGTTGATAATGCTGATCCTGTAGATCAAGTTGCTGATCAAGATCATGTTGAACAAGCTATTGAACAACCTGTTGAACAACAAGATCATCAAGATCATGATGAAGCACCATTAAGAAGATATACTAGAGTTAGAAATTCAGCAATCCCTAGTGATTATGAAGTATATCTGCAAGAAATGGACGACAACATTGGAGCCGAGAATGATCCTGAAACGTTTTCACAAGCTGTAAGTTCTAAAGAATCTAACTTATGGCACGAGGCTATGATTGAGGAGATGAACTCTATGGGAAAGAATCAAGTCTGGGATCTTGTCGAGTTGCCTGATGGTGTAAAAGCCATCGGATGCAAATGGGTCTTTAAAACAAAGAAAGACTCACAAGGCAACATCGAGAGACATAAAGCAAGACTTGTAGCCAAAGGGTTCACTCAAAGAGAAGGAATTGATTACACTGATACATTTTCGCCTGTATCAAAGAAAGATTCACTTCGCACAATTATGGCATTAGTAGCTCATTTTGACTTCGAGCTACATCAAATGGATGTGAAAACGGCCTTCCTTAACGGAGATCTAGAAGAAGAGGTTTACATGAAACAACCAGAAGGATTCTCCTCTAGTCACAGTGAGCATTTAGTCTGCAGGCTTAATAAATCCATTTACGGTTTAAAACAAGCCTCCCGCCAATGGTATTTAAAATTTCATGATGTTATAACTTCTTTCGGTTTCGAAGAGAATGTCATGGATCAATGTATATACCAGAAGGTCAGTGGGAGTAAGATATGTTTCCTTGTTTTATATGTGGATGATATTTTGTTAGCGACTAATGATAATGGAATGTTGTACGAGGTGAAACAATTTCTGTCTAAGAACTTTGATATGAAAGATATGGGTGAGGCATCTTATGTCATTGGCATTAAGATCCATAGGGAAAGATCACGAGGCATTTTGGGTTTGTCTCAAGAAACCTATATCAACAAAGTTCTAGAGAGATTTCGGATGAAAGATTGTTCGCCAAGTATAGCACCTGTTGTGAAGGGTGACAAATTCAGTCTTGATCAATGTCCAAAGAATGATCTTGAGCGGGATCAAATGAAGAATATTCCATATGCTTCCGCTGTGGGAAGTCTTATGTATGCTCAGGTCTGTACCAGACCTGACATTGCATATGTTGTTGGAGTATTGGGTAGATATCAGAGTAACCCAGGTCTTGACCATTGGAAAGCTGCAAAGAAGGTTATGAGATACCTTCAAGGAACAAAAGGTTACATGCTTATGTTCAGACGAACCAATGAATTGGAGGTGGTTGGTTACTCTGATGCTGACTACGCAGGCTGCATAGATTCCAGAAGATCCACTTCAGGATATATGTTTATGCTAGTCGGCGGAGCTGTATCTTGGAGAAGCACGAAGCAGACGTTGGTCACTACTTCCACCATGGAGGCCGAGTTCGTATCTTGTTTTGAAGCTACATCACATGGTGTTTGGTTGAAGAGTTTTATATCTGGACTTAGAGTTGTAGACTCTATTTCTAGGCCTATTAAGTTGTACTGTGACAACTCAGCTGTTGTCTTTATGGCTAAGAATAACAAAAGTGGAAGTCGAAGTAAGCATATCGACATCAAGTATCTAGCCATAAGAGAACGTGTTAAAGATGGAAAAGTGCTCATCCAACACATTAGCACTGAGTTGATGATTGCCGATCCTTTGACTAAAGGCATGCCACCAAAGAAATTTAAGGATCATGTGGAAAATATGGGACTTGGTTCCATAATGTAATTTTTCATAGTACGCTACATTTCCATTTATGAAACTCGTATTCAGTTTAATATTTCTCATATGGTTTGTGCACATTCATTATCATTATTGATTTGAGGAGTATTTTATTATGTTTGGACCTAGAATAAACATATGGTTTATTCATTATATTTTGATGGGTAATTTGTGAAAAGTAATATATATGATACATGGAAGATAATACTCATTTATAGAGGACTTATCGCCATGATCTATATATTAATTTTCTTGTGACATATATTGAATTTATAGACCAAGTGGGAGAATGTAAGATATACATTACGAATATAGAATATATGGATACTAATTACCGTATATTGTATATGGAATATATTAAGTAAATACGTTATGATATATCTCTCCATTTATGGTCTATCAAATCCCATAATTATAGCAACGAATCAATACACATTAAGCCTCTCATTTCCGTTTCTCTTTGATGGAAAGGAACCGGTTTATAAATTGAGAGAGAGTTGTTTTGGTCCCTAAGCCTTTTAATCTCATTCATAAACACACACCATCTAGTTCGAGGTTATTTCGGTTTAGAAGAGCAAAACAACGTTCCTTGACGCCGGCGAAGCCATTCCGAGTCACCGATAAAGCTCCGATGATTTTCCGATAACAATGGCCGGAGGTAAACGCTTGATTCATTTAGCTTCCGCTTTAGGGTTCATGTTTCTAATCATATATGTTCGGATTAGAGACTGTTATTTCTTACATCCTATACCTAAAACCACTACACTGAAGAGAGACAATTTTACCGCCTAAGCGTTCTCCGCCTAAAATCTAAAATGTAATTTCACTTTCTGCAAAAATAAAACAATCGTCCTCCTATATCTAAAAGCACTACATTGGAGAGAGAAATTTCTCCCGCCTAAGCATTCTCCGCCTAAAATCTAAAATGTAATTTCATCATATACCTAAAAGCACTACACGGGAGAGAGAAAATATTCCCGCCTAAGCATTCTCCGCATAAAATTCTAAAATGTAATTTCACTTTCCACTAAAAAATATCATCATCATCATCATCATCATCATCCTATACCTAAAACCACTACATTGGAGACAGGAAATTCTCCCGCCTATGCATTCTCCGCCTAAAATCCTAATATGTAATTTCACTTTCCGCAAAAAGAAATCATCCTATTCATCCTAGGGATAGACTAAACCGGGCCGGCCCGGCCCGCTACTGTGCGGGCCCGGACCGGACCGGGACCGGTTGGCCGGTTCCGTGCTTTTAGCCCGTTTAAGCGGGCCGGGCGGGCCGGGCTCGGGCCCAAGTTTGGGCGAACCGGGCCGGGCGGTTCGGGCCGGGCCTGGGTCAATTTTTGTTTTTTTTTGTTTTTTCAATTTTTTTTTTTGCTTTTCCTTGGGTAGGGCTGGGTGTTTTGGGGAGGTTTGGGGGGTGGGGGTGAGGGGGGGTGGTCGGGGGATAACAAGAAAGCAAAAAAAAAAATAGACATTGAAATGTGCCCGGGCCGGGCCGGCCCGGTTAGGCCCGGACCCGGTATCAACCCGGGCCGATTCTGGGTCCAAGGATTTGCAAAAAAAGCCCGCCTGGGCCCGGCCCGGATCCATCACTAATACATCCTATGCCTAAAAGCACTACACTCGAGAGAGAAAATTCTCCCGCCTAAGCATTCTCCGCCTAAAATCCTAATCCTATACCTAAAAGCACTACACTCGAGAGAGAAAATTCTCCCGCCTAAGCATTCTCCGCCTAAAATCCGAATATGTAATTTCACTTTCCGCAAAAAAAAAAGCATCCTATACATAAAAGCACTATGTTGGAGAGAAAAAAATTCTCCCGTCTAAGCATTCTCCGCCTAAAATCCTAAAATACAATTACACTTTCCACAAAAAAAATCACCATCCTAAAATCCTAAAATGTAATTTCATTCTTTACCTAAAAGCACTATATTGGAGAGAGAAAATTTTCCCGCCTAAGTATTCTCCGCCTAAAATTGTTAGGTTTGCAATGGCCATTAATAAGAGTCATGGACTATCGTTGAAAAAAGTTGTTATCATCTTACTCTGAAGCTCCATTATTACTCACAAACATTTGTATGTGACGGTGTGGAGAGTAACAAGTTCATGGGATTGGAGTTTGTAATGACGAAGATGGAAAACCAACCAAATCAACAATGAATGTTGTTTACAAAGAAATATATTTTACATTTAGTTCTTACCATTTATTCAGAATTTATATAATGTTTTCAAATAATTCTAACACAATAATATTTTTTAAATATTTTTAAATATATAACTATATCTAAATTATTATGTGGGTGTCTCACTCCCGTGCAGCGCACGGGTGGAGTAACTAGTTAGGTAGTTAAAGTAGTAAATAAACTTATTTTCTTATGCTTGATTTTACCTCAAAAATGCAAAAGTAAAAAGATACTATGTATATGATTAATATTTCTATTTTTAGATCTACTTAGATTTCTTAGTGTTTTATAGAAATAAATTTTAAATATGAACAATCGATTTTATTATTTGAAATATATCATTTGAACAAATAATAATAAACATAAACCAATTGAGTTTTCACCGGTGTTTTATTCTCCTCAACATTTTTTTCTTCTTAACTTCTTCTATGGTCTCCTTTCTATTTTGGATGTTTTTACTTGGACTGTAATTCGTCCCAGACCATATCAGATCAGACCAGACCAGTTCAGACCAGACCAGACCAGACTTGTATAGTTATAAAAATATAAAGAAACCAGACCAGACCAGTTCAGACCAGACCAGATCAGACCAGACCAGACCAGATCAGACCAGACCAGACCAACAAATTACAGTCCAAATAAAAACATCCTTTCTTTCATAGCAATTTCAAAATTTCTAATAGACTCGAATGGTATGTTTGAATTCCAGATATTCCTTTAGAAACAAAATAAGAGAAATTTATAATGACTATATTTTATCATGTTTTGTTTTAACTTGAAAAGACATGAAAATGAAGTATGACTACAACGATAACAACAACTGAATGAAGTATGACTGTTTTTATTAAAATTAAACACATTTAAATTTGTTAATCATAATAAAAAGATATAAATGAATAGAATGAGCTAGCATCAACATCTATTTAAAATAAAAGCTCTCGGTTTTGTATCTTTTATTATCTCTTAGTTTTTCTTTCCTTTCAATTTCCTTTATGTTTTCCTTTCTATTTTATTTCCATGTATTTTCCAAGATCTGAACAGACTCTAAGGGGATCCAGATCATCTGCAATAACTCCGTTACTCCACCACGGAGTTACACAAGGGACAGTCCCAATTTATTTGGATGACCTTTTCCAATTCAATGATTTCAATCTTGCATTTAGTAGCGCTCAAAGGTGGAGTGACGCTAGAAGATCCAGTCCTTTTGGAACACGAAATATACTAAGAAAGAAAGTTGGAAGGGAAACATATACTCCCTCCATCCCTAAATTATCTTCCGAAGTAAATTTGAAACGGGGATTAAGATAGTGAGTATTGTGTGGTGAAGAGATTTGAAGAGGAGAGAGAAATGTGTAAGAAATGTTGTGAACCACAATTTTTTTGCCAAAAAAGGAAATAGAAGATCATTTTGGGACGGACAAAAAGAAAATTTGGAAGCTAATTCATTCTCAACTTAATACATGTATACTTGAGAGAAAAGAAAAGATAGACTCAAACTTAATACTTGTATTTTGTAGATTTGTTCAAAATTCAAATTCGTTTTACCTATTTATTTATATTTATTTATCTGTCATTGAAATAAGTAATTTTTAAATGTTTTTTTCAAACTGTTTTAGTCCTATTTCGGGTAATATTGTCATTGGGAAATATAGGATACGAATTATGAGCACATATTTGTCTAAATAATGAAAAATATAGGTATTAGTTTGCAAAGAATATTTTGTACATTCATGATTATTAAATTATATGAGCTGTACCAAAAGTTCATCAACATGTAAGGATTAAAAATTTACACTTCAGTTAAGAATAATTAGTAGCTCAATGCTGGAAATTGGTGACATCAATGTTAGTCGCTGAATGTTGCTTGTCTAAGTTAGCTTGTTACTTGTATACCTCGAATAGTTCCGAATTTTATGGACTCGGTCCAAATATGTCCATCAATGGCCTTGAATCTTGATGACTATGTCTAATGAAACCACTACGAAGTATCAGTGCACATTGTTTGTTATTCCGTGGCTTTTATTTATAGAGAAATTTTCCAAAATAGGAGTAAAAGTGACGTAGAATCTCAAAATATGGGTATTTTTTCTAGAATATGAGTAACTTACCACCGTTTTGAAAATTTACTGCTATATTTTGTTAATAGTAAACTCTACAATGGAAGCATACTCCAATAATTGACAATATTTTTATAGACATCACAATAAATGCTCCTATAAACACTCGTGTTTTGAAATTTCAAAAACATTTAAATGCTTAAGACATTTTTTTGTCAAATACTTCCTCTTTTTTTAGTAGTTGCAACATTGGATTTTTGCGCTATTCGCACAACTTACTTTGACCTCGACTAATATATATAATCACGTTATTATGTAAAGAATGTTATTAAATTTCTATTAATGTGGATTTTCAAAATATTAAATTTTTACAATGTTCACTACTACGTACTTAAATATAATTTCAAACAAAGTTGTATATTGACAAACATGAAAGGCAAACTGTTGCAACTACTTCCTTCGTCCCCACTTTCTATTTTTGAATGTCCCATATAAAAAGTTCGCACTTCCATTTTAGGAGACAATTAATAATCTCAAATAACAATTTAATCATTAAATATTAAAAAATAATACATTTATAACATCCCAATTGTCACCATTAACCCATTATATTGTATACGTATTATATTATTTCTCAAAATGTACTCATACTACTTTATTTAATTATTGTCTAAATAACTGCGCCGTTTCGGCATGAGAACCTTCCAACAGGACGAAAGTGGTATTCAAGAACAGGGGATAGTATATTGGAATTTTCTATTTGTTCACTGTTTTGGTGTACACCATTTGTACACCCCCATATTTTTATGTACAAATGGTGTACACCAACAATGGCTCTAGTATATTACACTGAGCATAAAGTACGAGAAGTAATTTTAGTGGTGGACTCGGGCTGGTTCGGGCTCGGGTCGGGTCTCCGGTTTATAACAGGTGGGCCCGAGACCGGCCCGAGGTAAGAGCGGTTCCGGTTCGGGCCGGGCCACCCGCCCGGGTCACGGTTCGGGCCACCCGCTCGGGTCACGGTTCGGGCCACCCGCCGGGCCGGGTAAAACAATTTTTTAAAAACTTATTTATACTTTATAGTTGTGTACCGTCCGCGTGAACCCCCAAGCTACACTTTTTCCCGCACCATTTGCAAGTTGTGTACCACATCCCGATCCTCAGGTCCTTCTGTGTATAAAAATTATATGCAATAACGGCATATTGACTTTTCATCCTAAAAATGGTAGATATAATAATTCTATAAATACTAGAATAGATGAAGATGAAGATTGAAGATGGAGAATGGAGAATGGAGATCGGAAAAGATGTGTAGAAAATGTTAGAAAATAGGAATATTTATAGAAATCTGTGTACCCCCACCCCCACCCCCGGAACACCCTTGATTCAAGGATTTCAAGCACCCAACGGCTATATAGCCACCCCACCCCACCCCAACCCTCCCCCCACCCCCCAAATTGCCCGGACACCCTGCCAGCCCACCCAACAGTTATATAGTCGTTTGGGTAGTCCCAACCCAACCTAACGGCTCTTTTGGCCCCCCCAAAAAAATTGACCGTTGTGACACGAACCCTGGCCCGACCTGGCCGGGTCACGTTTTGCCGGAACTGAGCCCGCCTTCCGCTGCCCCCACCCCCCGGTTCGGGTCTACACCTGGTCCCGGACCGCCAGACCAGGCCGGGCCGATGGCCCGAACCGAATCCACCCCTAAGTAATTTCAATACTAAGGGCAAAATGGTTGTGTGATATAGATTATTTGAAGACTACTTGAAATGCTATATGTGATATTTGGGTACATGATCATGACATAATCAGACTATCAGAGTATTTGAAGATGGGGGGGGGGGGGGGGGGGTTGAAAGTCATGTTTTTTTTTTAAATTACTAAAAAGGTTATAAGGCAGCAAAAAAAGAATCACTGAGAACTGATTTTTGAAGATCATCAATGGAAATGCTATAATGATACAACTATGGTACAAAAATGTCAAAGTATGATCATGTAAATCAAAGCGGAACAGCCTCTACACCTCAAATCATCTATGATTGTAATTTAAGACTGTGAATAACTAAAAATGCATAAAAGTTCAAACAGGCAAGTAGGTAGATGAATCAGCCATCCTTGTCAAAATCGTCTTCATCGTCCTTCATGTATTTCTCTTGCACTGCAGCGACTGTAAAGTTTTAAGTCAAGGGATGCAATTTTTTTCCCTGCTATGAACTTTAATCCGCATGTGAAATGTGTTTGACTAAATCCAGCAATAAAAGAACACATTTGTGAGCAATTTTGCAGGCGTCATTGTGTTACTTAAGTTATTGATTTAGAGCTAACTTGCTGACACAAGAACCTATGCATGTATATCACAAGAACTTTCTCTATCACTAAGCCTTTGTTTGTTTGTATGGAAGTGGTACTTTTTCCTGGTTGGGTAGGCAGGGAAAGTGGGAACATGTATACTTTTTCTTTCTAGTTCTACATATATAACATATACTTCTTGCCTTTCTGTTTCTTTGTTATTTCTTTTTACCGGATAACACACAAGTTTACCTTATTGTTTTACTATTCGGTCTTCATCTCTCTCTCCCTCAATTCCTCTTTTGTCTATTTCTTCCTTAAAACAAACAAGGCCAAGTATTCTTCTCCTTTGCTTTTTACGTAGGCATCAAGTAATTCAAATTTTATGGTTGAGGTTTAATTAGAAATGAAAGGTTTAACATCAACCTGAACCACTCTTTCCTTGAAAAGAAATGGGAATAACTTTTTGGGCTGACAAAAAGGGAAGGTGGGAAGAACATTTAAAGACGAAGAGAGTACCTCCCCCCTGATACTTTTGAGCTAAAAACTATCACATGTATAGAAAAAGGATGCGAGTTTTAGTATTTTACCCCAAAAGTATCCTAAAGTGAAACGTGATATGTCTCAAGAGCGCAAGGCTTCACAAAAGCTCTCAAACGTAACAAGTGTCACAGTGTGTGTACCAAACAAAGCCCATATTCCCCAAGAGAGTAGGCAACTAATCATAAATGTAAAAAAGGATATCTATAGTAATCCCAGTCAACTGGACCAACTGCAATTTTGCTGAACTCAACAGCAGTGGCATCGATGCCAGAAAAGATGTAGCCATTGCTTTTGTCAATCAGTTTAACAAGGTTCCCAACACTCACCTTGTCCTGAAATGGAAATTTGGTTGAACATGCAAAATCAACATAGAAAAACTGAGTGTGTTTGATGGGTTAAATAAAACAAAACCGTTCTCATGCCTGAATATCTAATGTTGTGAAATTCACAAGCCCAAAATTTTCTACCACCTCACAGAGCTCCTTTGTAAGCTTTCTGAGAAGTTTATAAACAACAGTGAAAGTAAAAGAAGTTAATAATTAGTTCACCTTCAATGAGAAACTGAAAGATTGAGGCTTGTATGAATAATGCCAGATATGATAAGACAAACATCAAATAATATAACGAAAATGCAACTTGAAGTCCTGTTAACTACTACCTTCGTTCCAAAAAACTTTGTCATCTTTAAAACTTTGACCATGTATATATTTTTATTCGAAATAATTTATAATATAAAAATTATATGAAAATGTTCTTTGTTAAAAGTAATTTCATAAAAGTATAAAATTTACAACTTCCATAATACGGAGTATTATACTATTCAAAATCATGGTCAAAATTTTATGAGATGGAAAAGTTTTTTGGGATGGAGGTAGTATGTAATTGAGTCAAACATAAACAAATAGGAAGGTTTTCCTGAGACATGCAGTTTTTGTTGGAAACCAGGAGATTACTGGGAAAGAAAACATAGAGAAAAATACTAGGACAATCATTGAAAAAAATAAAATTTTGGCAAATATTTTTTTGGTTCAAACTCAACAAATCAGTTTAGATATTTTACAAACTAACTTTTTGTGTAAATTTTATTATACACAAATTAATGAATAAAAATATATGTAAGAAATAAATCTTAATTAGCTTTGATATTCCTTCGTATTTTGTAAGGTAAACCAGGAGTGCCAAACATAAACAACAACAACAACACCCCCCGGAAATTTATGCATTCCAAACATAGCCTAAAGGATAAGAGATTGTAATGATACAGCATATTAAAGCCACCTGTATTTGGTAGAACGTGGATCCTTATCGAGATGATACTGCAGGTATGACAAATCTTGTACATCTGTATAGAAATCCAGGTTATAGGCTGCAAATACAAGACCAAAACAAACGGTTAAAAACAAACCGATAAAAATGTATAAGGTGCCAATATTGGCTTATTAAAAAAGGCCTAAACTAACCTAGCTTTCCGTAGCTTTCAATAAGATCAATCTTGGAAAGAACATTGACATGTGGCAATTCCAAATGTAGCATGGTTGATAATGACAACAACAATGCACTCACATACTTTCCAGGATCACTACAAAGATGCGAGTCAACTAAATGTACTGCAGTCAACTGCGTTAAAGATAAAAAAATCCTAATAAGGGAGTGATTTGGCCTACTGAACATTGAAGCACATCTAATTAATTCGAAAGGCCTGATCATACCCTAAGATTTAACTTCTTGATGAGTTTCATGATCACTGTTTTGGCGTTTTCATGTAGAAAAAATAGCTCTACCTGTCCCGGAAAGTCAAAGAGAAAGTAGTGATCTGCAATGCCAAGTGAACGTTAAAGCTTCTTAAGAATAATCAAATACTAAAAGAAGCAATATGTAATTATTTTTTGAAATCATATAACAATGTCTTTATACAAAAATGGAGGGAACTCATGTTTCTCATGATGGCACATAATTTGGGTCGTCAAACTTTAAAACCTAGATAATGCACAATCTAACATGAAATACCACTAACAGATTAGGTGGTTAAAATAATTCATCTGCCCTTGTATGCATTTAACCCTTCATCTCATATTGTTTTAGGGCCATTAGCGTCATGTACATGAATTCACTTCCAAATACATTTCAAATTAACTTCCAAAAGTGGTTTTAACAAAATTGGTAGATAGCTATGTTAAAATGAATTACTACGTTTTTTTACACTGTTAGGTGATCTGATCAAAAGAAAGAAAGATTCACAAAACATAAAAAATTCAACATGGAGAAAGTACACCAAATTGAGTAGCAAAGCAACCTTTTAGGAGGGGTTTCAACTTGGCCTCTAACCAGTCAATATTCTTCTCAAGATAGTCCATGCAATATACAAGACCTATATAACATAGTGAAAGGAAAATGTCAGATAAGCTAGGTTTTCCATGTATCAAATTCCAGCTATGCTTGACTTTATTTTACATCATCTAGGTGATAAGCATTTAGCAGAAGGCCATGGAGTAGTTCACATGGTTTTCCTTTGATTTGCATACGACATAGCACCTTGGAAAAACATTTGCTGATATTAAATGAGAATGTGGGATGAAACATAAAAATTTGAGAAAGTGCAGGGAAAAAGGCATCATTACCTCCATTGGGACCAAGAGAATGCTCAACCATTACATCACTCAGTTTAATGAGATCTTCAATATTAATAGCGCATTCATAGCTTTAGAACGTAAGAAAGAACAGAGTGCAATTGATTTCAATAACCATAAAAATTTAAATTGAGAACCATGTAAAATATACAAAAGCTCAAACTAAGTGGATACGGTAAATTGTCATTTGCAGGATCTAAGTTAATCACCGCAACTTTCCTACAATAAAATTACCAAAAAGTTAACAAGTGTCAATGAATTAAGCCTTCAACCATACAAATGAGCTGGTGTTTCTGCTACTCCAAGTTTACACACTTTCTACATTATAAAAAATAATACTCCACAAATGCATTGCAATTTTAACTGGAGCCCACTCAGCCCAGTGATATCAAAACTATCTTTGGCAATTCATATACCATTAGTCCGGATTCACGAAAATTTATCTGATATACCGCTAAAGAGATACTCAGTATACATCAGGGTTTAGAAAAATCGACTATTTGAAATGACTTTCAGAGATATACCGGCCAATGAGCTGTAGGAACTGAGACATGCCATTGCAGTATGTGGTTTTGCCGGAGCCGGGAGGACCAATCACTATCTGACCGAACACCATTCCAGTTTTACGAAATTTCCTACTCTGTTGGATGTGTGAATCTTAGTTTTGCTTAGCATAGGCGATGGTGAAAGGCGAACTAAGAAAATTTATCAAACTACATAAACCGAATATTAAAAAGGAACTAAAAGAATTGACAAGCTGAGGAAACTACAAATATTTTTGCTTACCTGCGTCGCGGCGGCGGAAGAGTGTGGCGTCGATTGATGTAACTGGACGGAGGTTCCCCGATAGAGGAGGGGGTTTCAAGGGTGTTGTAGACTTGTAACAGAGGACGAGAAAGGAAGCTAGGCGGAGGTAGACCTGTCCGGAATCCAATCCGAACCGGAACAGCAGCGATTTCCGGTTTTCGGTTTCACAAAATAGATTAGATGGTTCTGGCTCATTTTTTCAATATTACTCCATTAATCTCGTTTTGTAAGATGTATTTTCTTGTTTAGATTGTTTAAAAAATCAGTTTTTTTTAATTAATTTGCATTAACTTATTATTTTACTATTTTATCTATTTAGCTGTCATTTTTATTCGTTTTATATTTTACTTGTTATGGACTATCTTACTTTTTAGAGGTTAGAATTATATAACAACAAATTTACCTTATATTTTCTTAAAACTATGATCAAAACCGAATGTATCTTACACAATGAGACAATAAGAGTATTTTTTAATATTTTCCCTAAATATTCCTTAACTATCTTTTAGAATAAAACATACTTATAAATTCAGAGCAGGTCATGAGAATATGAAGGTCCGTTGCAAAATTAAAAAAATGGACCTTTTTTCTAACACAAATACGAATTTAATACAAGTAAAGATGATAATAGTGATAAATTACTAATAATTAATATCAAAATATAATACATCGATTAACAAAATAGTCAAAATAAGAGTATTAGTCTACAGAATGCACTTCACTTATAATAGACATTCTTCGAGCGTATTTAAGGAGTAAATCCTCCCAATACCCGATAGCGTTCTAGCACTGTCCCAGACTCAACGCTCCATTGACCCGCCCCCACCAATCCCGCCGCCAAGTGAACAATCGATATTAACTTCAACAGTCTAGTAACCCGCCCTGCCTCCAGTAACCCCGTTGTTTAAGTAGACAATTGGGACTAATTCAAGTAAATTAGTGACCCTCTACTCCTGACCTAGTCACCCGATTCGGTGACAACATTGCACCAATGACATTAGCTTTCCAATGACCCGACACTCCACTAACCAATTGTCACTACAAAGTAGTGACTAGCGTCATAGTGATCAGCCTGTTAGCTTGTCACTTCAATGACCACTTGCCACTAGCGACCCCAACACCCTAGTGGTCCTGGGCTGAAATTGTCATGATCACTTCCGGCGACATAATGAAGAGGTTGGTCCAACAACGGTATATCTATCCGATTAGATGAAAATGTATGATTATTGTTCTTCCGTAGATTCGGCTTCATTGATAACTTATCTTTATACTTTTTGGACCATCCCTCATCCTAGCTTCATGCCAGATTCGAAGATGAAGGCTTGGAGCGAGAAAGCTTTTTGTTTGGGAAAACCGTGTCCAACAATTAGTGATCTAGACCTTTTTTTTTTGTTTTCTATTTTGTTTACCGATTTAACAGGATGTGGGTAACGGAGATTAATTTGGGAAGACCTCATGTTAATTTCAAAGTGTTATAGAATTATGCATATTTTTATTAATCCTGGAAGAACGCTAATAGTTAGGATTACTTATGTGAATTTTTTCATTAACCAATGGGGAACTCTTCTGTGCGTTGATATTGTGTGTAATTCTGGTGCATTGTACACATGGCACAATGTCATTGGAAATATTCCATATCAGCCTCTTCATTAATAGATTTAAAAAATTGCAAAGTGATCCCTGGACAATTCAATCATTACCGTGTAGGCATCTCTTTTTCGTTTTTATCCCCTCATCACCACAACCGTTTCCCTCGTTTGTTAGTAAACAAGCACCAAAGAGCTTCTGTTATTAAAAATTCAATCGAGAAACCACTCATCAAACTGCAATTGTAGAATCCCTTTCATTTTGGACACTTTCAGAATTGTTTGGCGTCATCGGAGCTAAGTTGAAGTTAGATTCATTTGAAAAGACAACAATTCAATTCACTAGATGAATTAGGGGGGTTTTCTGATAGCATGGTTGGAAATTTTCTGGATACAGAATTAGCTAATGCAACTATGCAGGTGACCTTGGGAGAAGACGGTTCTTCAATAGTTTCAATGGTACAAAGTGCACCTGGTTCCTTTGGAGTGAATTTATTAAGTTATTTTGGTTCTTTTTAATATGATAAAGGACTTATATTAATATAACGAAAACATACAAGACATACTCCAGATAATTAATATAGACTGGATTGCAAGCTCTAGAATAGACATCGATTAAGGTGCCCAGTAGCAAATAACTCAACTCGCTAGACACACAATGCAAAAAATTTAAAAATAACACGATCGAAGTAGAATCACTCCATATCAAAATCTCTCTCGCCTGACTCCACCTAACAAACACATAAAAGGTCATCCAAGAACCACAATCAAATAAACTAACAACACCACAAATAAAACTATCAAAATTATCATAAAAGAAAGAACTCCCGGTAAATGCATGATAACGAAACAAAGGTCTGAAATTCCAGCTCCTCGAGAGGTTTAGATCCCGCGACGTGGTTTAACCCCGTTTTTATTCACCGTGTCCACTTCCATCTTAGCTTGGTCACCCTCTCTTCTATCCTATGTCACTTAGCCTCTCCCACTTGGTACTCCAGTGACTGTTTTTTAAAGCTCCCGACTTCCTTGAATCACGTGGTTGTAGTAATCAACCACCATTTTGAGTTCTCCTTTTCCTCATACGTATTGACAATTGACTCCAAAAGTGTGCTCAACTATGTATCCTTCATCATACGTAATATGAATTTGAATTAATAGATTAAAAATTCTTTTGCCTTCAAAATGAAAAAGATTAGATCTTTTGAGTTGCGCATTGGCATCTGAAGGTGTCTATGGATACAAAAGTAGCCATTACAATTGGTATACTTTCTGCAATAAAAGTTTTTGAGATCAATTTCAATTGTTTTTTCCCCATAAGATAACTTAATTAATATTAATAAGGATAACAAGAGACAAAACCATCAAACTAGAGGTTACACTGGGGTGAGACACAAAGTTGAAATAGCGCTTAGAGGCGGACCAAATTGCTAACCCCTCAACATAGTAGAATCCACCAACAGCACAATTGTACCTACATGCTACTAGAAATAGAATTGGAAGTAATTAAAATATCTTGAGATAAAGTGAAATAACTAGAATAAAAAGCCCCACTTTTCCCAGCCATTGGGAAGGAATTCACGGTTTGACCAGCCACCGCCAAAGGTACTAGAGGAGCTCAAACTGTTCAAATCAGCGACTGAATATGGAAGAGGATAAAGTGAAAAGATAAAAACTAGGGGAAAAGGAGATGGAGAATTGCACAATGTGAAAATCTCTAAAAACAGTAAAGGTCTTGTTTGATATTAGTGTTATAAAGTGTTGAGCTGTGCTCTTAAATAATGTTTTCAATCCAAATACTTTCTTGGTCCCAATATCATTTTGACATTTGCGTTTTGCACTTTTTAAGACAATAGCATTGTTTGGTTGGGATTTATTTAGAAAGGATACAAACGATATTAATCATACAATTCTTTTTTGAAAATGCATTGTAAACATAATTTTGGTACAAAGGATGTAACTCATAATTTGATCAGAAGTTGCGTGTTGCAGTTTGAAAAAAAAAGATCTTCTGATTGTTGCTGCTTTAAGTTACTTATAATTGTTTCTTTCAAATGCCAACACTTTTTTTTTGGTTTACCAAACTGAATATCTTGTGTGGAGTATTTATCTTTCTTTATCTTTCTTATGTTATTTATCCTTTTTATTTTATACGTTTTCTTTTTTTCATTCTTATCTTATCATTTTTATCTTTATCTTGTATTTATCTTTATTTTATCCTTTTTATCTTACCTTATCTTTTTATCTCACTTATGTTTCTTTTCGGCTCCGACATCATGTAGCGATTCACGTTAGCAGACCCCAAAGTGTTTTGGGAGCCTTATATTTGTGAAGATTTATAAATCAATGCCCTCACTAGTGCTTTAACTTGGGCGTTAAATCATATAAAGTGCTTCAATGAGTCATTTGGTCACAAATGTGGTCTATATATGTCCTTCAACAAATTTTTGAGACCAAAAGAGGAATAGGTTCAAAAATCATATGTGGAAAATTGGATTTGATTGGAGACTTCCCTTTCATTCGTTCTCCAAACGATATGGACTTATCCCGATCATTTTTCAGCAAGTGGACTAACATATTGGCTTCCAAAATTGTAATAGACCACAATGCAATATCCCAACACGACTAAATTAGTGTTGTGCAAGAAATACAAACATATTCAATCATATTTTTGAGTCTTGTTCATGTTTTGCTACTGTTTTGCACCATTTTTACATATAAGATTAAGTGACCTAAATTCCAATTATGACCTCATAAACATGGCAATAGCTTTTTGAAGCTGTTTGTAACATTTATCTTGAGTTTAATAGTTCTACCAATTATTTTTTTAACAAAACACTGCTAATTTTGATATCTCGCATTGAATTGTGTAATAATCACAATGAGTAGTTGTTGGATAAATTGGTGTGCTTAATCGGAAAACAAGGAAATTAAATAAACAGCCAAGAAAATAGAAACAAGATGAGACAGAAAGCTAAAGCTTGTGCAACACACAATTTTCGTAAACATATTCGCTACCTCCTACGGTGCTATGAGCGTTACATCGATAATTTTCAAGGATACGGTGGCTACAAACAACCGTCTGATCATACAATCGATTATTCTGGTGAACAAAAATAAAGTAAGAACAACCACGATTTTTCAGAAAGCTGGAGGTAGTTTGTAGCTGAAAACAATGTGTAAACTGTGAAATGTTGTGTATATTTCGTGTGTTGTAGAGAATCACACGCCAGCTATATATAAGGATGAATTTGTTTTGCGTTGAGTAACTTTTAATGGACTAGAATGTTGAACATAAATATAATGATCAGAACATTGGGCATTAATATGGCCAGAAACGGTCCAACTAAAGGAGATGAACGTTGGGCATTGATGATTGTAACGTTTCAGCAGCTTGCCTGCCCACTGGTACTGGTTTTGATCCGCACCCCACTACGCGTGAAGAGAAGCTTTCCACTTAGGAATCTTAACTCTTTCAAAAGGGTCACCTTTATAAAGGGGTGAAAATTCCTTGGGTTTCTAGTGTGGGGTAAGTCACACTACAAACCCATCATTTTTCTAGTTTTCTTCATTTCAACGAGTGAACTTCGAGAATCTATTTCTCATTTACCCGTTATCCGTTTTGAGTGTACCACATGTGGAATCGAAGCCCTTAACAAGGGAAATCCGAAACCAATTTGACCTGATCCAAATAGGAAGTGGGAACCACTCAATATTTTTCTAACACAAGTAAGTTATAGTCATTTTTCTAGTTGATTTACCTGAAATCGCTAAAGAGAACATTTTTTTATATTTTTCATATATTCTATTTATTTAATTATTTATTTATTACATTTATAAATTATTTTTCATAATTTAGCAGATCCAGCCATTTCAATATCTTTAACCAACATTTCACCAATTTATTAGATTCAATCAATTCCGTTAATTCAAATATTACTAAACACGTTCTTAATTAATGCTTTTATTGAATGCATTTGAATTAATTATCGATTTAGGTATATTAGGAGTCTCGTGAACAATTTCTGATTAGTTTTTTTTAAATAAGTTTGGAATTTTCTTGTTTAGGATTAATTTCTCAAATTAGCTTAGATTTTGAAAAAAACCTCGAAAGAGTTTAAATATGGTTTTGAATATATGACCAAAACGGAAGCGATGAAAATGTCAAGTGTAACTAAATCAAGACCAACATGGATTTTATTGAAACCTTTTGAATTAATAATCGATTTAGGTATATTACGAGTCTTATGAATAATTTCTGATTACTTTTTTCTAAATAATTTCTGATTAACTTAGAGTTTGAACGAAAAAACCTCGAAAGAGTTTACTATTGGGTTTTGAAAATATAATCCAAATGAAAAGAGTGAAAACATCAAGTGTAATTAATCCAAGGCCAACATGCATTTGATTGAATGCTTTTGAAGTAATTGTCAATTTAGGTATATTAGGAGTTTTTTGAACAATTTTTGATTACTTTTTCTAAGTAAGTTTGAAATTATCTTGTTTAGGAATAAATTCTCAAGTTGACTTAGGTTTTGAAAGAAAAAACCTCGAAAGAGTTTACTATTTAGTTTTGAAAATATGACCTAAACGAAAACAATGAAAACATCAAGTGTAATTAATCCAAGGCCGGCATGGATTTGATTGAATGCTTTTGAATTAATTATCGATTTAGGTATATTATGGAGTAGGAGTTTTATGAACAATCTTTGATTACTTTTTTCTAAATAAGTTTGAAACTATCTTGTTTATGAATAAATTCTCAAGTTGACTTAGGTTTTGAAAGAAAAAACCTCGGAGCAGTTTACCATTTGGTTTTGAAAACATGACCGAAACGAAAACAGTCAAAACATAGTGTAATTAATCCAAAGCCATCATGGATTTGATTGAATGCTTTTGAGTTAGTTATCGATTTAGGTATATTAGGAGTCTTATGAATAATTTCGGATTAGTTGTTTCTAAATAAGTTTGAAATTATCTTGTTTAGGTATAAATTCTCAAGTTAATTTACCTGTTAAAAGAAAAAACTTCAAAACAGTTCACTTTTTTTTTGTTTTGAAAATATGACCAAAACAAAAATAATGAAATTGTCAAGTTAATAATCCAAAACCAACATGGATTTGATCGAATGCTTTTGAATTGATTATTGATTTAAGTATATTAGGAGTCTTTAGAACAATTTTTGATTACTTTTTTCTAAATAAGTTTGAAATGATCTTGTTTAGGAATAAAATCTCAAATTACTTAGATTTTGAAAGAAAAAAATATCTCGAAAGAGTACTATTTGATTTAAAAAATATGACCAAAAGATTTTTCATGAGCAGTTGTGTCCTTAATTAAGGTTTTCTTCCGCCATTCTTGTGCGACTTTCTTCTTCGGCAGCCCCACAACGCCTATATGGCGGAGACCGTGAACAAGGCGAGGGGAGGCGGATCGTGGCCGGATGGGGATGAGATAGACCTGACGCAAGTTAGTTTTGAAAAGTTGATCGGGTAGGGCGACAGTTTGGAGATCATGACTGAGAATGACGAACTGGTGTTTGATGAGGAGGACATTGTGGACCGATTGGAGCAGACGTTTTCGAAGGCTCATCCTCCTCCTGAGCCGCCGCCATGCAGTGCAAGAGAGACTAGAGTTTGAAAGAAAATGAGTGAACTTTGTTTTGATTTTATTTTATTTTGTTTATATTTTTCTTTTGAGTGTATTTTTATTTCACAACAGAAAAACTCTAGAACTTAGGACAAATGGTGAGAAGCCTGGTTCGCCTATCATTGACTCAGTTAAGCTCATTACATGATTAACGAATCTAATTGTTTCTACGGGGGTGATGAATTCTAACTCTGGTTCAATAGCGAACAACAAACAGAAGATTTTTTGTCGATTTGTACTCTGCTTACGTTCTGTTATCTTAATATAAGCCATTTACATTCAAAATATATGACCAAAAGAAAAACTGTGAACACTATTGTTGTCCATGAAAGCCCAAGCCTTAATAAGTCTGAGCCTTTACACAAAGGCGAGGGCCGTAGATAAGGCTGTGCAAGTTGGGCTAATGCACAGGGCCTCCAAAAATAGCAGCCCATTTTTTTAAATTTAAATAGTATACATATATATATAGTAGAGAAATATTCAGGTCCGGAACTCCGATCCGGACCAGAACCGCTGTCCGGACGGTGACGTTTCAGAGTCTTCTCGGTTGACTTTTTTGATGAAATTTTTATGACATGTTCTTCATCAAATCTAGTTTATCCCAGAAACAATTCAGCTAAATATTCAATCGGGAAGGTCTTCAAATAATTTTTGGAAGTTAACTGCGTTTTATATGTATATTCCGGCGCAGTTATCTTTCAAAAATCATATGACGGCTTTCGCGATTGAATTTTTAGTTAAAAGTTTTTGTGGATAAACTAGACTTGATGAGGAACATGTCATAAAAATTTCATCAAAAAATTTAACCGGGAAGGGCCCCAAAAGACTCTGTCCGGACGGCGGTTCCGATCAGGAATTCCTGACCGGAAGAGTACTCTATAAAGTAATTGTTTAAATTATTAATAGGGGCCCATTTGCATTTTTGAAACACGTTTATACACCGAACGATCCAACTCCAAATAAAAGCAAACCATACCTCTACACATTAGATCTATGCATTTTATTTAATAAAAGACCTCATTTGTGTGATTCGCATCGGGTCTCTTAATGTGTCAACCCGGCCCCGAAAAGGCTAACCGTTATTGTTGTCCATGATAGCCCAAGCCTTTAGCCCGATCTAGCACGTCCAGCAAGACAAATTCAAGATGTGCATGGGCAAACTCCTGTGTGTGTTAACCAAGCATTCCATCCCAATTAGTTGTGAGGTTATCGTGGCTAGTGAGAGATCTCGAATTCGAAACCCGCTAGACACATAAGGGTTTGAAACTCAATGAATTGAGTTTAAGCCTTGATTATTCCAGGCTCCCAGCAGTGGCGGATCCAGGATTAGAAGTTATTGGGGGCAGAAAAAAATGCATCACAAAAAATAATAATAAAGTAGCAATGTAATATTACAATAATTAAAGTCTTACAAAATACATCACAATTGTTCGCGTCGAGTTTTCATCTTTTGAAAGAGATCCATTACAGTTTCATTTGTAACAGTTTCAAACACATCTTTCAATGAAACAAATCAGACAATCACTCAAATACTTATCGCCAATTCTATTACGCAAATTAGTCTTCACTATTTTCATAGCGGAAAAACATCTCTCTACGGTTGTTGTGTCAACTGGCAAAGTCAATGCTAGCTTTAAAAGCTTATACACCAAAGGATGTGAAAGATGTTTCCTTGTATCCACCATCACTCGAGCAAGATCACCAAGACTTTTCAATCTAGCAAACCTTTCATCCGCTAACACATTGTCAATATAAATATTGATTTGGTGCTCAAGAGTTCTGCGTTCCACACAACTGAAGTCACTTGGATAAAATTCAGCCAATCTCAACGATTTTGAAGCATCAAACTCACGGAAGGAATCAATCGGACTCAAAGAAGCCATGCAAAGAAGTAGCTCGGAATTTACCTCATTGAAACGGTCATCAAATTCATTAATTTGAAAATCCATTATGGTATTAAAACATTCATACTTATAATGATGCCGATTAGTGATATTAGTTCTTTGGCGTGGCATCCTTGGGTTAACAAAGTCCTCATCCATATTAAGCACAGAAAATTCATGCTTCTCACAAAATTCTAAGATCTTCCTCAAATGAGAATCCCACCCATCAGCTCTTACCTTAAGCAATTGTTGCTTTGTTGTTTTCACAAGTGAAACAACATTCAATATGTCTTGATATTTCTTTTGAAGAGCCACTGACAAAGAATTTGTGAGTGCCAAGATAAGCAACATCAACTGCAAATAAAACACAAATTTAAATGGTTGAAAATATGTTAGAAGACCATTAGCCTGACGTCTTTTGACACTGTCTATGCCCTCCACTTCAATGTGCTCAAGGATTTGAACAATTGATGGAAAGAGTTCAATCAAATTGAGAAGTGTTCTATAATGGGAACCCCAACGTGTATTTCCCGGTCTTTGAAGGGCAAGCTCCTGATTTAATCCTCTCTCGGTGCTAATTTCACCATTACTTATAGCTTCTTTCACTTTTTCTTGATGACTTTCTCGAATCATATCTCTTCTTTTGCAAGACGCTCCAACCACATTTAATAAAAGAGATATCATTTCAAAAAAATCACCAACATCAAAGTGTTTCTTCGAAACCGCCACAACAACTAATCATAGTTGATGAGCAAAACAATGGATATAGTAGTCCGAGCTACTTTCTTTCATGATTAAAACTCTCAACCCATTGAATTCACCTTGCATATTGCTTGCGCCATCGTACCCTTGGCCTCTAACATTTTTCAAACTCAAGCCATATTCAGAAAATACAGAATCAATAGCAGATTTAAGAGACAGAGAAGATGTATCTTTCACATGAACAACACCAATAAATCTTTCTTTAACTATGCCACACCGATCAACGTACCTCAACACTATAGCCAATTGTTCCTTGTAAGACACATCACTAGACTCATCAACCAACAAACTAAACACATCATTACCTATCTCCCTAAGCACAGAGTGAACAACTTCCTGTGCAAAACAATTAGCAATGTCTTTTTGAATGCTAGGAGCAACTACTTGATTATTTCCTGGAGCATTTTTCAATACAACCTTACTCACAACATCATTTTGACTAGCATTATACTTTACTAGTTCCAGAAAATTGCCTCTATTGTTAGACTCTTCAGATTCATCATGACCACGATAAGGCAGTCCTTGACGCAATAAAAATCTTGAAACATCAATAGAAGCATTCAAACGATTACGATATTCATTCTTCACAATTTCACTTTGTTTATGCAAAGCAACAACAATTGACTGGTCTTGGTTCATTAAATCATCACATTTTTTAAGTGCCTTATTATGGAAACTATTTATGTTACCCACATGAGAAGCTAATCGCTCCATTTTATTCCAACTTGAGAACCCTTCAGTTACAAATGCATCATTCCCAGCACGATTCTCAAAGTGATCTCTAAACAAGTAACAAGGCAAACAAAAGGCTTTGTCATCTTGTATACTATATTCTAACCAATTAGGATATTGATCAAACCATTTAGAGTTAAAGCATCTTAAAGTCTTCCCAATCTCTTTTTGTGGGAAGTCATGACCACGTGGTTGACAAGGTCCTTTAATCAAATATTTTCTCCTGATTTCATATATTTGATTAGGATGGTACTCAGAAATTTTCCTTCTTTTTGCGGGATCTGAGGCAAGCTCATCCAAATCAACTTGTTTAGGTATTGATGAAGAACATTGAGATGCAATATTTGAAGCATTATTATTTGAACTACCCGGTGAAGGAACGGTTGCCGAATATCTCTTCATTGAGTCAGGAAAAGAAGTTAAATTAAAATTAACTATTTTAATACATTATACATTTCATTTAACTACCTAAAATATTATAAAACATTCTAAAATTGATATAATTAATAATTTCACTAACTCATCAATTACATTCAATCTAATTGAACCTTCTAAGATATTTAATTTATGATGTAAATAAATTAAAAACACTATAATGAGTTAAATTACAGTATTTAATACGTATATAATTACTAAATACGGAGCATTAAACTACACAATACCTAAAGGCTTTAGGCTTACCTAGACCAACTCTGATTGACCAAATCGACAAATCTAACAGTTGTAATCGATAAAAGATGAAAATTAAAGTGAAAATCGAAAAGATTAAAGGCTTTAGGCTTACCTAGACCCTAGTTATTGGCCTTATGATGTGAGTCTGGTGTTAGCGGAGTGTGGACTGCCGTCTGCCGAACTGAACGGTTCCGGCCGCTGGGAGTCACGGAGCGTTGGAGCACGGAGGTCGGACCATCGGAGCAGTGCGCGAGAGAGCTTTCTGCGGCTGCGGGCTGCGACACTGCGTTTCTGCGCGAAGGGGCGTCGGCGAAGGTTTTTTTCCATCGTTCACTTGTTCTGTAATCCCTGAGGCGGGCTGGAAGATTTTGGGTTATTGGGGACTGATCATTTTTTTTATTGGGGGCAAACTATTGGGCTTTTAATATTTATTAAAAAATTAGAATGTTTAGTGGGCCTTTATTGGAGGCACTGCCCCCCTCTAGCCTCGGTGGATCCACCCCTGGCTCCCAGTCCCCTCCCCAGACGGCCCAGGAGTAAAAAAAAAAGTGAAAACGTCAAATGTAATTAATCCAATGCCAGCTGGACGTTGTGGGCCATTGCATATTCATACGGAGTAATATATTTCCGATATATTTTCGTGTTTAAGCCTTCGTTCTTCGCTCAACCCACCCAAGCACTTATATACGACTATATATAGATATATTTTCATGTCCATACACATTATTTCCCAACACATATATGGACTAGAAACTAAATCTGAGCGGATTCGTCTCGCCGTTTAAAATTGAACACAGAATTGATGAAAGGAACTAAGAACCATTAAACCCTAGAGTTAGAAGCTTTTTCATTGTTTTTCGACGATGGAGTAATATATTCAACATGCGCTATGATTGAGTAACATATTCAAAGTATGCATCGTTGTATTTTTTCTGTTGAAATTATTATTAGGACTATTATTTCTGGGAAATACTCCTTGACATTATAATCATGTCGAAGCTAATGGAGGAGGACGGGGAGAAGAAGGGAACATGGAGTACGTGGGAAGAGCTGTTATTGGCGTTTGCTGTGAAGCGACACGGGCTCAAGGACTGGGACTCCGTCGCCATGGAGCTTCGCTCTCGGAGCTCATTACCGGACCTACTCACGGCCCAGGTTTGCGAAGATAAGTACAGAGGCCTCCATCGCCGCTTCATGAACAGCGACGATTTGGCTGTGTATAAGGATTCCGGCGGGGACATCAACGCCGCTGCCACCGCCGTTGATATTCCGTGGCTGGAGAACTTGAGACAGCTCCGTGTTTTAGAGCTGAAACAAGAGGTCCAACGCTACGATATATCGATCCAGTAAATCTATCGCTCTGTTATTATCATTTTTGAAGCAGAAATGGTGCGCTATTTTTCGTATGTTTACGGATCTGATAAGAGTTTTGATCTCTGTTTTAAACAGGACGCTGCAACAGACAGTGAAGCGGATGGAGGAAGAAAGAGACCACAGCAAGGACACCAGAAACGATGCCGTGGAACCAGATCTGGAAGAGGATAGAAACGAAACGAGATCGGAAAACGTAGAGATGAGCGGCGGCGATATGGAGACCCCGGCGAAAGCGTCCGGGAGATCTGTTTCAGTTGCGGAGTCCGAGCACGAGAATCGGTCGTTCAACGAGTCAAATTCAACTGAGAAATGGGAAGCGGAAGAGAAAATTGAACCGGAGCCGAACGAGGGAGGAGTGGTTAAACCGGATCCAGAAACCAAACCGGTCGTGAATGAGGATTCCTGCAATGCTAGTTCCAATAGGTGTGAGGAGTCGAACCGGACTGAGGATGGGAAATCTGAAATTGACTTGGCGGAAGGGGGCCGCGACGCTTTAGGCGCGTCGAAGGAGAGCAGCGACGTTCAAAGCACCGCAACTTTGACTAAGAAGCGGCGGAAACGAAGCGACGCCCTCGGCGGCGGAGGACGAGAGGGTGGAAATGTGACGGAGGCGGCGGTTTTGTCTTCCGACACGGAAACAAAACGGGAGAGTGCGGTAAAATCCGAACCGTTTGATGGGTTGTTAGATACGATAAGATCGCGTAAAAATGCATCAATGTTCGAACGCCGGCTCGATAGTCAGGTAATGTTCATCCGCATTTTTTATTTCATTGATTAAAAAAGTATGGTTTGCCAAAACCTACTGCCCATTTTGACCGTTACAGCCACTCAAAATACTCCGTACCAAATAAGAAATGAAAGCCCAAAAATATAGCAAAAATAACACCCTCAATCGTGAATGTAATTTTTTACGAAAACCGTGTGTATTTACGTATTCACTATTTTCAAAATTTTTAAAGTTATCACTCCTCTTTTTAAAATATTACTCCGTACTGTACTATACCGTCTATATTATTTTTATTTTATTTTATGTATATAAAACTTCAACAGCACGCCCTCACAAATTAGGTTTTATACAGGTAATGAGAGGCTAATAAATAATTTGAATGTTGTTGAACATAATTAGAGTATATGAAATTATCAAATTTTGTATACACTTCTCACCAAAAGTATGACTTTAATTTCAATTGTAGGTTGGTAGTTTTTCCCTGACGAAGATTCTGTCTACCATAATGAGATTATTAGAGGACAACAAATATCATCTTATTAACCGTTCCGCTAGAAGATTTCCATGAACGGTTTACGATGCTTTACTGACGATAAAGCAACTTAATCCTTGCTCAACCTCTGATTATTTTTAGTAAATAAAACTAACATATTCAGAAATTACATTAAAACTGCTACAAAACCTGATAAAAAAATGTGAATTTGATAAAAATTTGATTTATAAAGTAAAAGATTAAAAATGATTTAAGTTGACCATGAGAATAATGGACGGGAACCTTCTAATGGGACGGAGGTAGTACTTTGTAGTACTCCTTTCATCTCTTAAAACTTTGTCAAGTTTGATCGACATGAGGATTAATTAGTAAAGTAAAAAATTGTGTGATTTAAATTTGTGCAGAGAAGTGTGAATAATTGGAACCACAATTTTTTTTCACTTAAAGGGGAAATTGACAAAGTTTTTAGAGTCCGGAAGTAGTTTTTAGAATGTTTTTATCTAGATTTACAAAAGTCGCAAATTAGATGAAACTAGACCAAATTAAATTTAAACAAGTTAAATCATGCCAGACTTAAAATGATCAAATTAGGACAAATCAGATTTTAATAGATGCGAAATACACATCTATCAGACAAAAAAAAATTGTCAATTTAAAACATACTCCAAATTTAAACACGTATAATATATCTATCACACTACAAATTTTCGAAATCATAATACTGGCTCCATATATTACGGAGTATATTATAAAAAATAATTAACTGAAATGTTGCCAGTCAATAATAAAAAATGGTATTGAAGATTGCTTACTATTTGTAAATGTAAAATATATGTAGTACTACGTCGTATTATTTATTACTATCGTACTTTTTATGAAAATTCATTCGTCTTAGAGTAAAACATAAACAAAATGTTCAAGTAGGAGTAATTTTGTGTTATTATCAAAATATGATTTACTATAGAAATAAGATAATATAATTCCTATTTGACCCTTTGAGGAATTGTCTCTATTTTCCATTCTTAATTTCGCATTAGTTAAACAATTACTTACCACGTATGAGCTGAATGTATCCACTCGATTGAATTTAAAAATGTTGCGCAGTTGATTAGGAAGTGTTTATACCGAGTAGCTTATAGGAGTATATCATTATCATACTCCGTAGTACTTAGGGCCTATTGAGGTGTTTGTAACTGATTCTGCTTCTTTTTTTAAAGTAGAAGCAGAATCAGAATCAGTTTTCAGAAGCTGGTACCCCTCAGCTTCTAAAAAAACTGATTCTAGGAGTAAATTAGAGTATCAGAATCACTTCTTCATTTTCACCCAAACACTCCAACTTCTGCTTCTGCTCCATGAAGGAGCAGAAGCAGTTAAAAATTAGATCTAAACACCCCCTAAATGTGGAAGCAAAACAGCCAAATAGGTAACCAGTCCATAATATACTAGTAACTGCTAACAGACCCGACCCAAGTTATGAATTATGATGGGCCGAATGTAACACTTGGAGGAAAAATGTACTGCACATCTTATGAGGTCGATACCATTAATGTGTAATTTAATTTCGAAAAGAAGTTTTCCCTCTTCGAAATGATTATTCTCACTCTTCGTAACTATTTTATTTTTTTCAAAAACCTTATTATTTTAAGTTTTTTAGTTACCATCTTAGATTTTAAAGATATTTTTTTCTCTTTTGAAATATTTCAGAATCAAGTAAATTCTATGTACCGAGTAATTTTTTAGTTATTTGCCCTTTCGAAATTATCTGTACAAACTTATTAATCCACTTTGCCAAGTATTTTATTCTCAATAAAAACATATCCTTTCCTTTCATTTTATTCTTTATTCTATAATTTTTTCCCTTATTGTCTTTTCTGAGTATTATAAATAGTACTCCGTATTAAAAATTGGTGTCTCTTACTGCAACACACAACTTATGAAAAAATAAACATTTTCATAAAAAACGAATTGTGAAAGTAAACATTTATTAAAGATTAATTTAGAAAAATGGCTATATATTTTTGTCTAGTCAAAATGACAGTATATCTTTTTTTTGAAAGAAAAATGATACTCCGTAGTATATTATACTCCCTCCGTCCCCTAAAATTTTGACAAGTTTGACCGACACATGGATTAATAAAGTGAAAACTGTATGGTTGAGAGTTGTGCAGAGGAGAGAATTAATTGGAACCACAAATTCTTTACTTAAAAGGGAAAGTGACAAAGTTAGTGGGACATCCAAAAAAGGAAAGTTGACAAAGTTTTAAGGGACGGAGGAAGTATAAAACGGAACATGAAGAGTAGTAAAATAAAAATCATAGACATACTACAATTATTATTAAAATACTCCCTCCGTCCCATAAAATAAGTCTTATTTTCTTTTTTGGGCCGTCCCAAAAAATTGTTCCCATTTCCCTTTTTGGAAAGTTTTGTGTGGCTAACATTCATTTACATTTTTCTTACTCAACCACAACCATACATTTCCACTTTATTCCCACTTTCTTAAACTCCGATCCAAGTCAAAGTGGGACTAATTTTCCGGGGCGGAGGGAGTACAACGTATTATTCATTGTTAGCACAATATAAAAAATAAACATAATACCTACCATAATTGATTATCTTTTCATTTAATTATTCCCTTTTCAAAGAAACGCTGTCCAATCGTATATCCCCAAAAAAACATTCATTCATTCATAAAAAAATTGTATTTAGTGGCGTTGACTGGTTAATTGGGTGTGGAATTGGGCATGCACACGTAATGAGTCAGAAAATAATGGGCTAATAAATTGATCCAAACGTGACCCATCTTCCTGCAGAAAACAGATAGGTACAACAGTATGATCCGGAGACACGTGGACTTTGAAACGATTCACTCCCGAATTGATAACGGGTCATATTCCGGATGCCCCATAAAGTTCTACTCGGATCTCTTATTGTTATTCAACAATGCCATCATCTTCTTCCCCGTCTCATCTCCCGAACGAACAGCCGCCGCACAACTCCGGCGCATTGTCAATAAAGAGCTCAGAAATAACAAAATCTCATCACCCAAACCACTCCCTTCTTTAAAGCCTCAACCCGTACCCGAGACTGGACCCGAACCTGGACCCAAACCCGAACAGGAACCCGAAAAGTCGAATCCGCTTATTGTAAAACACAAACTTACGGGCCCAATATTGGTCTGCCGAAAGAGAAGCTCAATTTCAGGCAACAAAGGTTCATCTTCTGCTAACAAGCAAGAAAATGATAAACCCAGTCACAACCCAAAGACCAGTCCACCTGAAGAGGAAACCCAAGTGAAGATGAGATCGAAGGAGAAGGCGGCGACGACCGGTATTAGGAGCATGAGAAGTTCAACACCCAAAGGCCGCCCGACCAATCCTTCTACACAACCTACGAGCACGAAAAAATCCGGCGGATCAAATAAGCTATCAGAAGAGGAAAAGACTATTACGGTAGACAAGAAACGGGGCGCCGCCGACTTCCTGAAACGGATAAAGAAGAACTCGCCGGCAAAGGAAGTGGCGGTCGATGAAGGTCACGGTAGCAGTAGTAGAAGGGTACAGCTGAAGAGAAAAGCAGGGCCGCCACCAGCGGCGAACAGTCCGTCGAAGAAAACGGTGGGTAGACCAGTAAAGAGAGGGAGAGAAGCGGAGACGGCGGAGAAGCGTGGAAAGGAGGCAAAGGAAGACTCTTCAAAACGGCCCCTGAAACGTTCCAAAAGGTGAAACAACAATGTGACTGTGGTTCATTAAAAAGTTACAGTTATTACGGAGTATTAAATTGACATTCTTTTTCTTATTCACATTTAGTTGACATGCTAGAAGTGCTAAAGTTATGGCCTGGTTAGAGCTAACTGTTTTGGGAATGTATGTACCTCTCTTCTCTTTTACAATTTCCTAATGTGGTAATTTTTTCTACACAAAAAGTGAAGATTTAACTCTGTTCAGGCATTGTAAATGTCTTTTAGATCATGTGAATTTAAAGAAATTTAGTGAATTTAAAGCCTGAGGATCCAAAAAAATGTAGTGAAGTCCTTATATAGGAGGTTCTGTCCGGCCTTCGCCATTCGGGACGGTTTGCGGTGGAATTTTTTGATGAAATTTTTTGAGCATCTTACTTATTAAGTCTTGAAGATAACTACCTAGTTACCTTCAAAAATTCTTTTGAATGCCTTTCAGATTGAAGTTTTAGTTGAAATTTGGTATGAGTAAACCCCCCAAATGGCGATGGCTAGGGGTGGATTCGGGCCGGGTCGGGCCCGGGCCGGGCCTAGGGCCGGTCGGGCCGCCGGTTCAAGAACAGTGGCCCGGGACCGGCCCGAGGGTTGGACGGGTCCGGTTCGGGTCGGGCCACCCGCCCGGGTCACGGGTCGGGTCCGGTTCGGGCCGGGCCGGTTAATTTTTTTTTATAATTTATATTTTATAGTTTATAGTTTTATACGAGTATTAAAAACAAACTTCAATTGCATTTATTTGAAATGAAATAGGAACTACATTTGAAAATTAAAACAAACTTTAAGAGATAAACATTTTGAAAATTGTAATCAATCGGAACTTCCCGCACCTCCCGATCCTTTGGCTTTGTCACATGACTTCATATGCTTGATTGCCATCCCGAATCCGCCTGAAGCCCTCATGATACATTTTTTTCGCACCATTTGCAAACTGCGTACCACATCCCGGTCTTCGGGTTCTTCTGCTTATCAAAATTATACCGTATACTGGCATTTTGATTTTCCATCTTAACTTCTTGGAGAAGAGAATTAGAGAGTAGATATATAATATATTGGAGAATGAGAGAATTAGAGAGTAGAGAGTTAAGAATAGGATTTAGGAAGAATTGGAGAAGAGATATGAAAAAATGTTTAAGATTAGGAGTATTTATAGCCGTTTGGGTTGTTCCCAGCCCCACCCCCAACGGCTAGTAGGAGCCCAAACCATTTTTTTTTAAATTGAACCGGACCCCGGCCCGGGCCTGACCCGGCCGGGCCGGGTCACAAAAATGCTGAACCGAGCCCGCCCCGCCCCTTCCCACCGGTTCGGGTCCATACCCGGTCCCGGACCGCCCGACCGGGCCGGTCCCGGGCCCGCACAGTGCCGGGCCGGGTCACGGGCCGGGTGGCCCGAACCGAATCCAACCCTAGCGATGGCCGGACAGTAAGGACTTATTTGACCTTTTTTATGCAATTTTCGATGACCAATCTGATCCTTATCTCATTTAATATTTAATGTGTCTCTGGTAAATTAAGAATTACATGAACTTGCATCGCGATTTATAAAATATTTCAACTTTTGTTGGGAATGTGGAATGAAGAATATATTAACTTTTAGTGATATATTACAATTGTATTATCGTAATTGTTTAGTATTTTAACATATGTTCAACTGAAATTTACAGATACTAAAGCACAATCTAACAATAAACAATTAAATTATAAATCATTAATTGCGAAAATAAATTGACATATTTTCAAAGCTCTGTTGAAAGTTACTGCACTCTTTATTCCATCGGAGACAAGTTCAAGTACCTTATGAGTTCCGATGTAATTATGTAAATTGGTGTACACTTTACTCCATCACATACAAATTCAAGTACCAAATTGTCACTTTAATTTACTTAAAAAATTGTTTAGTTTGGGGCTTATTCAAATAAAATAAAATAAAATAAACAAATATAACTAGGGATGGACCCAACCGGTTCGAACCGGCTCGGGAACTGGACCGGCCCGCTACTGTGCGGACCGGACCGATTTCGCTACTGTGCGGGCCGGACCGGGTCCGCTACTGTGCGGGTCCGGACTGGACCGGGCCCGGATGACCGGTTCCGGGCTTTAGCCCGGTTTGGGCGGGTTTGGCGGGACGGGCTCAGGCCTTGATTTTCATGAACCGGCCCAGGCGGTCCGGGCCGGGCCCGGTTCATTTTTTTGTTTTTTCAATTTTTTTCTTTTTCTTGGGTAGGGCTGGGTGTTTGGGGGGGGGGGGTTGGGTCGTGGGGTGAGGGAGGGGGTCGGGGGTTAATTACAAAGGCAAAAAATTACCTTTAACCGGGCTCAGAACGGCCCGGTCCGGTTTGGCTTTACCCGGTATCAATCTGGGCCTGTTCCGGGCCCAACATCCTGGAAAAAAAGCCCAACTTGAACTGGCTCGGGCCACATAGACTAAATCCTGGACAATTTTTTGTATTTATGTACATGTATGTTAGATGAGGAAGCGGTCCAGCCCAGCTGGTCGCCGACTTACTTTCCTTTACGGGAGGTCTCGGGTTCGAAACTTAATGGGCTAAGTTTCATCTTAGATTATTACAGGCTCCCCCAGTCCCCCTCCCCCAGACGCCTACCGGAGAAAAAAAAGTACATGTATGTTAGACCCGTATGGGTCTATTTATTTTTGTAAATAGGACACTTTGTAAGTTAGTGGGCCAATGACTTCGTTTATAGGCCCGCAGTAGTTGCGGATCCAACTTGTATATAAACGCTCTTGTTTTACCCAATAGAGACATAAAAAATTTCTCCCTATTCTATTCCTAAAATGTACTCCGTAATATGTTTGGGTGCCTATGCTTTGCTCATAACCTTAAATCTAAGGGTGATAAGTTTGCTCCACATAGTAGAAAACGTGTTTTTATTGGATATTCTAATGGTAAAAAGGGGTGGAATTGTATGATTATGTTACGGGTGATATTGTTGTTTCCTGTGATGTACAATTTCATGAAGCTGAATTCCCGTTATGGAGCTCATTCATAACTCCCAGTCCACTGAATCGGAAGAAGGTGAGACATTCCCTGCGTCTTCACCTTTTATTTTTTATGAAGAGCCCATTATTGAGCTATGGCTCAAGCCCAATTGAGCAACCTTTAATAAGTTATCTTAGTAATTTGTTATTTCATACTAAGTAATTTGTTGTCTCATATTCTCATATGCTATATATGGAGACCAATTGAGCAACATTTAATTTATCAACAAAGTTTCACTTAAATGGGATGAACAAGTATGATCTATTACATTCCTATTTTTTACCACAGGGGTCAAGGGAGAGGCTGAGAGTGTTTGGGGTAAACAAAGTCCAAACTATTTCAATGAAATTTTTGAATCGAAGACCTCTCATACAAGAGAGTGAGTCAACGACCAATTGAGCTAGATCACTTTCTCTATCTCATTTATAATTATATTAGCATTATACTCCTTTCGTCCCGCTCATTTCTTCCAACTTTCCTTTTTGGGCCGTCCCAAATAATTCTTCCCACTTCCACTTTTGGAAAAAATATGTGGTTCACATTCATTCACATTTTCCTTATACAACTACAACCATACATTTTCACTTTATTCCTACTACCTAAATTTGCGATACCGGTCAAAACTGAAAGAAATGACCGGGACGGAGGGAGTATATAAAAAGGAAAATTTCCGAAATAGGACTAAAACAGTTTTTTATCATCAAATCCAACTAATATATTAAATCAAAATAACGTTCGTCACATGGCTGATAATACAATCAAGAGAAAAGGAGTAAACAAAACGATAAAAAACCTTATATTTGCCGTCTGCCCTCGAACCAGATTGAGAATCTATCACCTCTGTAGAAGCAATAACATTCGCTGATCCTATAATGGACATAACTGAGCCAATGACCGGCAAACCAGACTTCTCATCACCTAACCTAAATTTAAGAATTTCTATACTAGGAAAAAAGAACACAACCAAAACAGCATGCAATTCGACTGAAAAACAAAAACTGAATAAAACGCAATTAAAATAGAGTTCACCCATCTTCTTCCAAACCCTAGATTTGCTTTCACTCCATGGTGGCGGCTCAGGAGGGGGACGTGCCCGCCGCTCATCCGCCACACCCTCAGCATCAGCTTCATCTAGATCCAGTTCTTCTTCCTCTACTCCAATCATCATCTTCTTGTACAGTCCTCTACAATTCCACGATAAGATGCTCATTGACTCTTCCCTACCAAAACCATCCATGTGATCTCCACCTGCAGCCAATAACAAAGACCTTCTCGGCGTTGTACTCGCCTGAGCAAAGCACCGCCGGACAACCAAGTTAGGCACTGCCTAAGGCGGCAACCCTAGAGAGAGAAAACTTTTAGGGTTCGGTTTTGACTCATTACTGGGAATTAGATATTAGACTAAAACAGTTTAAAAATTCTAAAATAAGTTTGTCATGTTTTTTATTCCCAAAATAGGACTGATTACTGCCATAACATGGGAGTAATAGACTTCAAACATGGCAATATTTTCTAAACATGGGAGTAATTAGTCATATTTTGGGAATAAAAATATGACAACCCTATTTTGGAATTTTCAAACTGTTTTAGTCCTATTTTGGGAAATATTCCCTATATAAAAAGATTAAATATCTATGCTTCATATTGATTTGAAGTTTTGAACACTACCTTGACATCCAGCCACTAATTACTTGATATATTCTATAATTGCCCACCTACCTTTTATTTATATATGGAAAGGAAATGACATGCATATAATTTCAAAGTACTCCGTGTTAACTTGAGGTATTTGTTATTTATCATTGACAACATCTTTTATGTGCATTGGCAAATTTTTATTACATAATTATTGGCTAATCCATTAAATATGTTGAGGTTTATTCCTTCGACCTAAAGGCTCAACACCTTCCCTGGGATTTAGAGTGGAGTATGAAGTGGATTAAGTGGGTAATATGGTGCAAGTAAACAAGGAAAGAAGCATTCAAAACAGTAGTAAGTGGGTCGTATCTTATTCAATAAAAATAAGGGTGAATAATTGATATTTCACTACAAGTCACGAGGCCGTTCGTCTATCTCAGTAAGAAGAGCTACAGATAATTGATATTTCTAGAAGGTATTAATTGTCAATCCTCAAATAAATGCTACTATTTATACTACCAAGGGGTAGGTGATGTTGACTATGTGAAGGAGTGTTGATGGCTAGCTTCTCAACCACCAAATCCATTGCATTAAATACGCTTCCCGCCAATATCTTGGTTTCCCGCCCAATGGTCTGGACGAGCACCCGCAGATCTTGGATCCTGGGTTTGGTTAAGCACAAGGGAGGGGCTCCGCCCGGCTCTTGTGAGTCGTCATGCTGGAGGCCATGGAATGTCACGCGGCCCTGGGGGGTCAAGGCCACTGAGTTCGAGTGTCTAGAGTTCCGAACGTGTGTCCGGCCGGTAACTTCGCTAGACCGTGCTCTAAATGGACCTTGATGGGTTTCTTATAAAGGAATAATGGGTCAGCTACCGGTCCAATTAACCCAACAAAATTAAAGATTTTATATTACTTATTCTGACGGTAAATATATAAGTGAATTCTCATCCTTATCTATAAAGTGTATAACAATACACGGATACTACATAGACAGCCAATGTATCTATGAATAAATACTTGGCGACTTACAAAGTTACAAACAAATGTTTGTATGTTTTAGAGCCAACAGCCACAATAATGGGCGTAGTTAGGGGGCATTTTAGGCTCTAGCCGATCTCATGTTTCAATTTTATTGAAATTCTAAAGCTAACGTTTGCAGGATTTGCTTGCAATTTTAAAGCTAACGGCTTATCATTGAAGTATTGCATTTTCTTTTTTTTTTTGAGAAAGCTAATAACCCAAAATGAGCTAATAGCTTGAGGAGAGAGAATTACCGAGTATTAAATACTACCTCTGTCCCTTAAAAATTTGTCAAATTTAACAAGGACGAAGAATAATAAAGTAAAAACTATGTGTTTGAGGTTTGTGCAGAAAAGAGAGAATTAATAGAAAGCATAAAATATTTGATTAAAAGGGAGATTAACAAAGTTTTTTGGAACATTCCAAAAAAGAAAGATGATCATGTTTTAAAGGACGAAATAAGTATAACATTTTAATACTCGTAATAAATGAAGACAAACAAGTAACAACTAATCATTGGGGTACATTTTAATTTTATTATAGAGCCTAATGTGGGTAGTTAAATCTAAGCGCAATTAGCTAATCCCTTGAGATGCCACTAGTTTTCAAGTGAAAATTTATACAAATGTCATTTTTGAGAAAATCACGCTCAACCAAATGTGGCATGTCACATCTGTATCGGTGAGTGTAGCTCAACAGATAGCGAGGGAGTCCACAAGGGTTAGGTCCCGAGTTCGAATCCCGGCAAATGCGATGAGAAATTACTATGCTAAAAAATGCATAGGATCTCTGCAAGTACCGAGGACAGAATTTCACTTTCTATCTGTCAAATTGAGATTATAGTCCAACTTACATCCTCCCAACGTATCCTCCGGTCGGGGATGTGGTATATCCTTTTTTTGGCATGTCACATTTGTAGTGGTTGGACGGCAAAATGGAATATACTCTAAAAGGGGAGGGGATTCTGAAATGGAGAGAATCTACAAACAATATTCCATAGATGCCACTTTCCAAATAAAACGAACGGTTCATATATGCTGCAAAATTTACGCCAAAGAAAAAAAAGGTATGGAAATTCAAATACAAAAGAATCGAGGGATGCAAAAATAAATACACAATTTCAAAAGCGTGTTCACGGAAAGGTCCTGGAAAACCTAGCCCCAAAGCCAAGTCGCTGCTGCTTACGGACCGGGATGACTATATATAGGCTTCCGACCCCTCCCTCTCAATTCAACCAAACCTCACTCCTTATTATATGGGGTTTGACGTTTGGGACGTCTTCTTCCTCTAACCTCTCCTCTTTGCTTTCCTGTCTTCATTCTCTCCAAATCAAACGCTGCACAAGAAGAGATCCAGAAGAAGAGATCTAGATCATGGGGATTTTGGACGCCGGAATGAGAATCGCCGCCAGGTTCAACTCTCACTGCCCTCAGACTTCGAGGATGTACTACCATCCTCCGCCGCCGCCTCATTCCAAAAACGTCGACAAGTCGACTCACCACCGCGAGGGCGATAACGACGTCCCCCACCGCGTTCAAGGATCTCCTTCCAGCGACGCGGCTGCTGCCGTGTTCTCCAAGGCTGTGGCCAGGATCGATTCTGCGGATTTCATTCTCTATGCTGCTATTTGAAGATGAAATTGATCGAAGCGCTAACGGTGTTACTTTATGCTGTCTAATTTGATTATTTGACTAATTCCATACTCATACCAATTTTAATTTTACAGCTGGATACAGCTTCATATATTCGTTGATTTCTGGTGATTTGTTACTTGGCGTTATGAACCTATCTATTCTTGTCTCCAAATTTTGGAAAGGTTTCGGTCGTTAATTACTCCGGACATGTCAAATTGATTTTTTCTTTTTTAATTACATTTTTTAAATATGAAATTATTTTGAATATGAAAACTATATCAAATTGTTCATTATTCAAATTATTTTCATAAAAGTAAAACTTATAAATTATATATAAATATAATATTTCGTCTTTAAAATCATTGTTCAATGTTTGCCATCATTCACCAAGAAAAATTTTACATCATTCTTCATAGTTTTGCTATCATTGACTAACCTATTTGGAAGGAAGGTAGTAATTATTATTCACTACTTTTAGGTCTGTCAATGGATCGGATCCGGGCCGGAATGTAGTGTATCAGACCCGGACCTGCTAAGTGATTAAGGGATCCAAACCAGGACCCGTTTACCCGCCGGGTCAGAAATTTTGGACCCAGACCTGGACCCAACGGTTCTTGGGTTTGGGTCGGGTAGACCCGCTAAATATTAAAAAAAATCTGTAAACCTAGAGCAATTGCACAAACTAGCTACACTCAATCAGTCATTAACAATCAACAAAATTCAAAAGCAAATCATATCCTTGCCTTTCAAAAAACAAAACTCAAAGACACAAAATAAGCAGTTTTAGCTAATTCGTGAGCCGCCTTGTTTGCTGATCGCTTAATATGAGTAAAAGAGATATCCGTAAAAGAAGACGCAATCTCTCGAATATCGCCGCCCGATACGCCCGCTAAGGAAATGCTTGACTCCTTTAGTATCTCCGAAACTGCTCCTGACGAATCTAACTTTACGTCCACCCGGTCACATCCTCTTCCTTTAGCCCAACTCAAAGCTTCATGAATCCCTATCAACTCGGCTTCCAACGGAGACGAGACTCCCATCCAAGCCTTCGACATTCCTGCAATAAAAGTACCAGAATCATCTCTAATAATCCAACCCAATCCGCTCCTATTCTCCCTGATTGCCGCATCCACATTCAGTTTCAGCCTGCCAGAGGAAGGAACTCTCCAAGCCGAAGTACTCGCACTCCCCTGAACAGACTGCCCGCCTACCCCTTTCTGCGCTAGACACCATCCATCCACATACACTCGAGTTTTCCTCATGACCTGCTTCATATCAGTGCGAGTCCCACCTCAAATTCTGTTGTTTCGTTCACCCCATAAGCCCTAGCAACCCCAAATCAGCTTACATAACTCACCATTATTCTTTATTTGGAACTCCCTTCGGACCTGCTCCAAGAAGGACCCTGCGACAGGATTTGCCCAGCTCCACCCTATCGAATCCTAGGCTTCCTTCGCTAATGGACAAGAAACGAATAAGTGAAGCTGAGATTCAACACCCATCCCACACAGGCCACAATCGTCAGTGCAATTTTTTTTCCGGACCTTGAGATTATCCTTCGTGGGGAGTAAGCCGCAACACATTTGCCAAAAAAACTGCTTCACCTTTGGTGGCAGCTTCCACCGCCAAATCGCTGTCCACCCGGACCAATCACCAGATTCCATTTCTCCGACTAATGCTCTGTAACAACTACGGACCGAGAACTGGCCTGAGCTCTCCCATCTCTAGCACACTCTATCCGGTACATCCCTAATACTCAACGGAACCCCTTGAATGAGGTCAACATCCCGCTGCACAAATAGGTCATTAAGAAGACCTAGATCCCACTTCTTGTCCCCTGCACACATAAGGTTCCTGACCCGAGCTTGCTCCAGCCCCAAAACAGGAGTAGACACTAGTTTGGGTTGGTTTTTATCCGGGAGCCAAGGCTCGGACCAAATATTTATATCTGACCCATTTCCAACTCACCTATAATAGTTGTGCCTGATAATATCTTGATCTTGAATAATACTTTGCCAAATAAAAGAAGGATTGTTGCCCACCTTCGCTGACAAAAAATTACCATCCCTAAAATATCGGGCCTTGAAAACTCTCCCGACTAGAGAATCTGGTTCAGAAAATAATCTCCATGCTTGTTTAGCTAGCATGGTCAAATTAAACTCTCGAAGCTTCTTAAAACCCATACCCCCCTCCTTTTTTGGCTTACACATAAAATCCCAATTTCTCCACCTAATTCCTTTTCCCGATTTCCCCTGCCACCAGTACCTATTCATCAACGTTTCAATTTCCTTACACAGATCCTTTGGTAGAAGAAAAACATTCATCGCATAAGTGGGCATAGCTTGAATGATAGATTTAAGTAAAACCTCTCTTCCAGCTCTAGATAAAAACCGATTATTCCATTTCTGAATCCAATTAACCATCCTTTGTCGCAAATAAGCTAAAATTGCTCGCTTATTGCGACCCATCACCGCCGGTAACCCGAGATACCTCTCATCACCATCATCCAATCTCACTCCCAACATCTTTCTTAACCCCACTCTGACATCATCTGAGACATTAGAACTGAAAAGAGTTTAGATTTACTTAAATTGATTACCTGTCCCGAAGCAAGAGCATAATCATTCAACGTCTCTTTCACAACCGAGGCTTCACTATGAGTAGCCCTGAAAAATAGCAGGCTATCATCTGCAAAAAAAATAAATGAGAAATTTTTGGGGCTCCACGGGCAACCACTACGCCATGTAAACGCCCCGCCCTCTCATGATCTTTTAATAGGGCACTCAGACCTTCTGCAATCTAAATAAATAAGTAAGGAGATAAAGGATCTCCTTGTCTCAGACCACGAGTAGGAATAATAGGCCCCAAATCTTTTTCATCAAAAGAGATAGAGTACGACATCGAAGAGACACACTCCATCACTAGATTGACCCATCGAATGTCGAACCCCAAATGAACTAGCATACCTTCCAGAAAAGGCCACTCAACTCTATCATATGCCTTACTCATATCCAGCTTAAGACTGACAAAACTCGCGTTATCCTGAGTTTTTCGTTTAAAAAAGTGTTGGGTTTCAAAAGCAATCATTATATTATCAATTATAGACCTCTCCGGTATGAAGCACTTTGGTGCTCGGACACACATAAATTCAGAACGGCTTTCAGTCTATTAGCAAGCACTTGCGAAAAAATCTTATAAATAACATTACAAGGGCAATAGGCCGCCAATCACCCAAAACCTCTGGGCTATCCTTCTTAGGAACTAAAATAATATTAGTATGATTAATTTTATCTCAGAGTTTACCTGACTAAAACACCTCTGAACAGAAATTTACCACATCCGGTCCCACCACATCCCAATAGTGCTGAAAGAATCCCGGACTCAGGCCGTCCGGGCCAAGAGATTTGTCAGGAAACATGTCAAAAATGGATGCCTTCACTTCTTCACTTCTTATTGGCCGCATCAAGTGTATGTTAGGGGCATCCTCCAATTTTCTAGAGATACATCGAAACACAAATTCCCCTGTATTGTGAACTGAAGAAAAAATATTAGCAAAATAATCGCTAATTAGGCGACCAACTTATGCCCTATCTGTCTCCCACCCTCCTTCCTCCAACCTAAGTCCCTCCACTCTATTTGTCCTCCTTTGTTGTTTCACTGAGTTATGGAAAAATCGAGTATTAAGATACCCTCCTTTGTACCAAAGTTCTTTTGGTCTCTGCCTCCAGAAAATGTTTTCCTGTTCAAGCAAATCAAGATATTCCCTCTTAACCCTCTCAAAAACACTCGCATGCCAACCATCGGAGAACTTTCCAAGATACTCCAATTGCCTACGACAAAACTGAATTCTCTTACCCAAAGAGCCTGCTGCGGATCGACCCCAGTCCTCTACTGATTTACAACAGGACGCAATTTGTCCCATAATCCCCGAACTTTCTCCCACACTCCAACTTCTTGCTACAATGGAACGACAATCTTCATCTCTTTGCCAAAAATTTTCAAATTTAAATCTGCTGCGCCTGTGATAGCTCCGAGACAGAATCAACTTGATAAGCAAGGCCACCTAGTTCGCCACTGCGCCATCAAACATGTCTCGCCAATCCTCTGAGACTAGAATTCTGTCTAGCTTCTCCTCCACCTAGTTCGGGGAACCCCGCCACTTTTCCTAAGTGTATTGATAGCCTTGGAAGGGAAACTTCTCCAGCCCACACGCCTAAACAGCTTCGCGAAACCCTCTTAATAACCGAGGATGTGGCACTCTCCCTCGCTTATCCGAAGCAACCATCATATCATTAAAGCCCCCCATCACCAAGGAAGATAAGGTTCAGATCCTAGAGATTTCAAACAGTCCCATGACTCTCTCCTTCTAGACCGCTCCGGGCAGCTGTAAAAACATGTGAATCGCCATACAGGATCGCCCGTCTCTAACAGAATGCTTGCATCAATGAAGTGAGGAGAAGAATCTCGGATGTGGACTTGAACCCCCTCTCTCCAAAGTAAATCCAAACCGCCTCTGTGACCAACGCATTCCACCACATAGGAAAAATGCATTCCCATTTTCTTCATAATTAAATCCATCTTGATTTTATTTGAGAATGTCTCCATTAAAAAAATTAAAGTCGACTTCTTCAAGTGAACCAAGTTCACCAAAGCTTGAACTGCCGCCGAATTGCCGAGCCCACGACAGTTCCAACTTAAGCAACTCATTGGTCTCGGAGGACCTGACTCGCAGGACCCACCGCTTCCCCGTTTTTTGACTCAGAATACTCCATGGTGGCAGCATCCGAGGTACTGGCTCCATACCCCGTCCCCCCCGCTTTCCTCTTCTTGAAATACCCACCCAATTCTGATGAGATATCAACTGCCTCATCCTCCCTCGACCCTCCTTCCAAGCCTTGAACTATCTCTACTCTTCTTCCCGACTCACTGCCAGAGAGAGCTCCAGACAACGGATTGCCCGAACCATCCACAAGCCACCTGCTTCCTTTTCCCAGGCCACCTCTTCGACCCCCTTCTCTCAAACCACTATCAAATTGTCTCTGCTGGGTGCCTTCAGCTCCTGTAAATCTCCTCAGGCACAACCTGTCAGTGTGATCCATCATTCCGCAAATAAAGCAAAAGTGCGGCAACCACTCATACTTCAGTTCCACCTCAACAGATTCATCCTGTCGTTTCAAGGTTAATCGACTCCTCAGTGGCTTATCAACAGGTAGCAAAATTCTGATCCGCATAAACTCCTTCCAATCCCCCGTAAAATTGCTTGGATCAGTCTGCACAAAAGACCCCAGCCGATTCCCTATGAGTTGGCATGCCCGCTCCGTAAAATACCACATAGGGTGTTTGTACACCTGCACCCAGAAAGCTTCCTGATCAAGCAGAATAGTGTTGGGATCATCATCTTCCTCCAATCTTCGTAAGACTAACAGATTGTTCTCGTATGACCAGGGACCATCAGTCACGACGCGAAGAACGTCGGCCTCTTCAAAGAACTGAATAAGGATTCTCCTATCTCCAATCTCCCGAACATGAACCCTCCTAACATGCCTCCATACATCTGCAATAACTTCTCTGAAAGCACTGAACTTGATAGATTTCTCCGTCAATATACGACCAACAAGGCAATACCTTGAGAAAGATGAGACATCCCGAATGACCGAGTCATCTAGTTCCACCTCGACTTGATCATCATCCTCCAAATTGAGACGGGAGTAAAAATCTTCCATTTCAGACGCCACGCACTCACAATCAAGAAAAAATCAACGTAAGAGAAAACGTTCAGACCAAAGCAAATCGGGGAAAAACGGCACAAACCCTAGAACTCTAGGGAAGGAGACACATCGCATTTTAGCCCCATTCAGCTCTTATTAGCCAGTAACTGATAGTTGATTTCATTTTCATTTTTTATATCGCTATTTTTCATCAATTTTCCTCCTCGAATCCCGTGAATGGACCTTGTCAGAGCATCTCCAATGGGGATGGCTATTTTTTTACACACTTTTACACATGAGTCCCATTTTTTATCTCACAAATTTTATGTATAGGACCTACATATCTTCATACTCCCTCCGATCCTTAATGAAGTTTACACTTTGACTTCACATATATTAAAGAAATAAATTTAACTTTGCTTTAGAGTACACTGTTTTACACTATTTAGCACTGTTTGACACTGTTTGGTGTAGATTTGTTTGTCAAGTAAGGCAAATAAGGAAGTGTAAAGTTTAATATGGGACGGCCCAAAAAGGAAAGTGTAAAGTTAATTAAGTACCGGAGGGAGTATTTATTTTAATTTTCATTTTTTATATCACTTCTAACCCACTTTTCATCCACTTTTGCTCCTCGATTCCCGTGTAAAATCTATTTGTGGACATTGTCATAGACATTGTCTACAATTTACCTCTATCTCTCTCTTCCATTTCATTTTTCTTACACACCACTTTCTTCATATTAAATTAAAATAATCATCTTATCTCTATCTCTCTCCTATGTCACGTAGGATAGACTTTACTTCAATCCATTACCCCACTGGAGATGCTCTCATTCAAATTTTTATCTCTCTCTCATTTTTTTCATTTTTTTCCTACACATCACTTCATTCAAATTTTCATTCTATCTCTATCTCTCTCCTATGCCACATCACTACAATCCACTCTCCCATTGGAGATGCTCTTAACGATCAAAATTCGAGCGTAATTTTGTTCACCTCTTTCTTTAAAATTCTAATCTTTTTTCTTTTTGAAAATGTTACTTTGTCCATTGAATTTTGCCAACGTCACCATTTTTGTTATTTCATAAAAGAATTTTGACACTTTCATAATTAAAGTAATTAATTTGCGATTCTGCATAAATTTCTACCAAACAGTATTTATTTATTTTATTATTCACTTACCTTGCACTTGGACAGAGGGAGTAATTTTTTCTCTGTAATCATTTTGTCATAAAAACATACAGAGTATTAAGTTAATTTTTTTTAGGGAAAACGGTCTAATCAGTCCACGTACTATTACGAGAAAGTCAATTGACTTTATGCACTATTTTTTCAATCAATTAAGTAGGGATGGCAACGGGGTGGGTTTGGGCGGGGTTTCACTCTCCCATCTCAGCCCCATTTCTAAAAAGTTTCCCCCATCCCCGCTCCATCCCCCGTCACTCCTAGACCCGCCCCATCCTTGCCTCGCTCCGTTGTCCCTCACGGGTGCCCCATATATATTTTAATTATTTTATTTGTGTATTTTTTAGTCCATTTATAGATAAATAAATATATATAGCACTAAAGAGTTAAACTAGATAATATTGTGTTAGATAAAAGATGATACCGCCAATGTTTAATAATTCTTCAAGTTGAATAAGTTCTATGAAAAAAATAAAACTAAAAATATGAGTAAACATATTATTGAGTAAACATATTACCATCATTATATTGTATGTCGTTCCAAATTTATCATCAATAATACTACAATTAATTATATATATTTTACAAAGGTATGTGTGCGTTCTATTTACTCAGTTTCACACTTTTAATACTCATATATCATTTATGCTAAATATTTATAGTCATTATTTATTATTCTAATATAATACGTTCGTGGTATTAATTCATTAATCATGACTAATACAAATACATGTATGCATGTCTATAAGTATGTGTATGTGTTTGTTATATAGTACATATAATTTAATTAAATAAGTTTATACATTATTAATATATGTATGTTTGAGTATATATTTATAACGGGGACGGGGCAGGGACGAGGCGAGTGCAGTAATCTCCATCCCCCGCCCCATATTTTAGTGGGGTGGAAATATCTCTCCCATCCCCACCCGCCCCATCCTTCCCCCGCGGGGCAGTTCCCCATGGGTCCCCACCCGCATTGTCATCCTTACATTTAAGTCTATCAAAGTGTCAAAAAATGACCAAATTTGTATTTTCTTCGGTAACTTATCTGTTTCCCTATTAATAGGCATACATGGATCATCCACGTGGCCTTTTTTTTTCAAGTAAGCGCTTATTTGATTATTTGACCATCCACATGGCATTAACTTATCTTTTTCCTTTTTATTTCTTCTTTTTCTTTTTCATACTCCAATTTTGCAACTCTCCTTCTCTTTTTCTTGTTGAGTTGTTTCTCTTTTCTTTTGTTTCTCTATTCTCTTCTCTTCTTTCTTCCTTCTTCCCCCTCTAGCTTTTCATCTTTCTGCCACCGTCCACTTTGTCGCTGCCGGCCATCTTGGTCGAGCTTCGCCGCCGCTACGGTCGAGTTCTGCCATCGCCGCTGACATCAGCTGGTTGCCATTAAAGAAGAACAGGGGTTGTCTTGGGGTTGCCATATTCGCCTTCTCTAGCCATGAAAGAAATAAAAAAGGAAAAAAGAAAAAAACAGTACAAAATAGGTAAGTGGCATCCATATCAACAATATAAAGGCTACCGGTCGTTTACTAGATAAATGATAAAATTAGTGAAAATTTGACACTAAATAGACTTAATTTGATTTAAAAAATAGTTTATGAACTCAATTGATTTTTTCAAAATAGTATGCAGACTGATTTGACGGTTTCCCCAATTTTTATGATCTTTCCCATGTTACTAATATTATACTAGTATATAAAAAAAATTGAAAAACAGTTTTTTCCCCTCAAATTATCTTTTTTCAATCGGTTTTTATAATTTAAAAAATACATTATTGGTACCTGATGATAAATAATTAAAAATTATGATATATTCATTTCTAAAATAAAAATTGAATCTTAAATAAAAAATTATAACGATTTCAAAATAAAATCATTTGATTAGGGATAGCGGGAGGGGTGAACAAAATTGCTTTCTCAGTACATATGAAAATGAAAATTACCATGGATTAGTTCTAGAAATTGGGTTAAAAGGAATTTAGAAATTCAACATGATTTTAATTATTCCACTTCTACATAGGAACCATTCGATCTTACATCTAAAACTCAATGAATTTTGGGTCGAAATGGATGATGATTGTACTTTTTTAGTAATTTTTAAGAGCCCGTTTGGTAACACTAAAACCAGTCGAATTAGTTGATTCTGTAGAAATTTATGAAATTCTGACTGAAGTGATTGGATTAATTGATTATGTTGATTTATAAAAAAGTCATATTTAAAATATATTTTATTAATAAAATAAAGAAATAATCACATAAAAAATAACTAAAATTGTCATCTATACCAACTTCAGTCAATACCGTCAGAAAAGTAACTTTAACTTTATTTTTTCTTATCATTCCACAATTTAGAGCGAAATCAAAAGTTCCGTGGTGAAAAATTGACTTATAATGCGAAAAATAGAGTCATCAAACGGGCTCTAATAGTTATTTTTAACTTTTGATTTTTGTGTCTTTTTTCTAATTATCATGCTTTTGTTATTATCTTTTTAACCTCTGCAATTCGTGACCCCTATGAGTCTGGTAATTTCTGTGGCACATATGGTATATTTTTCAATTTGAATTCAATTTGTGAAATGTGTGAATTATTTTGAAAAATAGATAACAATAATATTACTTTTCACTAATCTTCGAATAATAACTTCATCACTTAATCTCAGGAAAAAATCACATTTTCTTTTTGTGTAAAGGCAAAATAAAATGATTTGATTTGCCACACACATAGAGGATGAAGGTACACCCCTCCCAATTTTTCTAACTAATATTTTCTTTACCCACAAAGATAGCTCAGTTAATAAATTATAGAAAAGTTGAAAGATTGAACAACGATCAAAATCTGCAGCGCCTAATTGAAGGTTACAGCTCATGTGCGCTAAACTTGACTTCTGGTGCGCACAATTACTGAGTCTACCACTATTGGATTGACTGAGTCACCATGACTTACCATCTCCCAAATGACTTATCGGGTCGAAGCGTGGAGAGCCCTTGGGCAGGGGCAGAGCTAGAGGACAAACCTAGGTCCTGGCCCACCCCAATCTAAAAAATGTTTTAATTTGTAAGGCAAAAACATTCTAATTAGAAGGAGATTTTGGACTTTAGAGTATTCCCACCACACCAAATTCCTACAGATTTGTAGTCATTAAAATCGTGGAAAGCCACATCCTTTCATTTGATTCCAAATTGAACCCGCACGAGTAGTTCAGTTGATTCGATGGTGAGAAATTTGGAACATTGACCAAGGTTTGATACCCGCAACGACCGTGTTGAGGTTACAACTCCTGCGTGTTTGGCTGAACCTCTAGTGCGCACAGGTATAAGATCTACCATTATTAGGTCGATTGAATCACCGTGACTTACATCCTCCCAAAAATTCTGTCGGGTCGGAATGTGTGGATCCTTGGAGTTGGAGATTCAACCTTCAAGATCGATTCCAAATTGAAAATATACATCTGAAAGGAATAATTGAACAAAAAGCATTTGAAGTGGTGATTTCCTTCATTTACTCTGAGCAAGATCTCCCACTCCGAACACACCATAACTTTGAATAGCCAACTGCCGACCACATCAATGTAAACTGTAAAGTGACGCGGCAAAAAAAGTCAGCCTTTGATCAAATCCAACAATCAGATAATTATGTTCACACCCTTGTGAACATGGATTGAAATATTGGATAAATAGACATGGTTCATGAAAATTTATGAGGAGATTAAGTTAAAAAATCAAAAATTTGTTCATATAAATAACTAAAAACCTGTGTACAAATATTGGTCTGAACTTATGTACTCCGTATGTTTTATGCAGAGATGTCAATCGCTGCACAGAAATCAATATTTTTGCATAGATCTCAATTGCTTGACAGATAGGAAATGTCCTTGTCGTTCCAAAAGGTGAAATCTCCCACTCCAGGAGCCCACCACATCTCAACGCGACAGGATTTTTGGGAGGATGTAAGTCAAGGTAAAAGTCCCGTGCGTACCAGAGGTCCGACCCAGCACGCAAGAGTTGTAACCTTCACACGGCCGTTGCGTGTTTCGAACCTTGGTAATTGTTCCAAATTTCTCACCATTAAACCAACTATGGATAGACTCGGGCCGAGTGGCCCGACCCGGAACCGGCACTGTTCCGGCCCGGCCCGACCCGACCCGGTGGCCCGGTCAGTGACCGGTCCGGGTAGGCCCGGCCCGTGGGTTTTCCGGTCCGGGCTCGGGTCACCCAAAACAAGGCCCGACCCGGCCGGGCCCGGTTCGGGCCAATTTTTTTTTTTTGTTTTTTCAATTTTTTTTAACTTTTCGGGTTGGGCTGGGTATTTTGGGCCATTTGGGGTGGTTTGGGGGGTTGGGGGTGGGAGGGGGGTTAATTAGGAAGAGGAAAACAAAATATATATATATATATATATATAATGGGCCTGGCCCGGCTCGGCCCCGGACCAGACCCGGTGGTTACCCGGGCCAGGCCCGGGTCCACCATTTCTGACCCGCCGGCCCACCCGGGCCTAGGCCCGACCCGGACCCGGCCCGGACCCGAGTCCAACCCTAAAACCAACTGAGCTACCCGTGCAGATTTGTTTTACATTAACATTTAGTCATTTAGTCTATAAAATTAGATTTTTCAATACCCATTTCTCCTTTATGACTTAATTTTAAAGGCAGATATTGGTCTGACAAATATTATTGAAAATATATACAAGGACTTTTTGTTAATAAAGTAGAGGCTATTTGATGCTTTCCCATTATTTAATAGAAAACTTTATTATTATTTTATTGTGAAGAAAAACTTAAATATCATTAATGAAATCATTGTTTAATGCATGAAAAATGAAATTTGGAGAAATCCAAAACTAAGATTGACAATCAAACAAAGAACACGTGACTTGTGCAAAGCCATGAGACACCTTGTTCATTGATCGTCTAACAAAAGAAAATGAGATGTCCCAAAAGAAGAAGAAAATTAAACGTGTTTTAAGATGCATTCAACGAATGAAGAGATCCCAACATGACTTTAATAAGGGTTGCTTCATCAATCACAAACACAGAACTTAACCATCCAAACGAAAGGAAAGATTAAATGAGTTTTATGGATTGTAGTATGAACAATCACATCTCAAGCGGAGCACCTACCTTTACCAGATGATGTTTGCCACCATCACAGTGAACCAAGGGATTGACAGACAGAAAGAGCTAATAAGATCTAATATAATGTTACCAGGTCTGGAACAATTATACTCGACAGAAAGAGCTAATAAGATCACTCAAAGGTAAAAGCAGGAGTTGACAAGCAATTTTATGATGAAACCCATAAATCCCAGTTAGCCAACTAGCAAGAGCTAGGAAGCCAAGTCAAATACATCTTGCTTTTCCATTACTCGCTGCTTGATATCGGCTTTCGTGCCACGAAGAAATACATTGGCGTGAAGATACCTTTCCTGAAACCACCAAGTCATATCCATATTTATAATGTGGCTCATGTTGATTTCACATATTAATAGATTGTCCTGATAGGAGTAGTTTAATGTCTTATTAGTCCGTTTCTCTTTTTATATTCATCCATTGATTATTGGTTACAAAAAACAAATCTAGAAGTCTTGGTGAACCTTTTTATGACATTTAATTTCGGATAGAAATCATAGTCTATTTCAGCTGGTCTTACTTATAACCTATAGGAACCGGCCTGACTGGCCTTTAGACTTGCCAAGATTTCATTGTTTGTTTGAGCTTATATCATCACCTATTAAACGAGTACTTGTTCTTCCCAGAAGACTAAATTAATAAGAAGAATAGTTTAAGGTTTTATATGACGAATACTTTTATCTTTTTTTATCTGACATAACTTGACAAGTAGACATTAAAAGCTAACGTGGTAATTGAATAATGGTAAACAAAGTCAAAGAACCCAAAATGACTCACTTCCCGCCAGCAACAAGTCCTTCTGCAGCTTTCTCTAAGAAATCTTGAACCCTTTGGCTTCCTTTAGGAGCTACCCCCACATATTCCAGTGCCTTGACCTATTAGACGAAAGGCTTTAATTATTAACTAATAAGACCATGAAGAACTCTGGATGGCAGTCTTTTAAATGGATCTTACAAGATTTCTAGTTAAAAGACGCCCAACTGCTGTTAGACGGAAGCTACTGAGTGAGAAGTGACTTGTATCCAATGGCAAATACCAAGGGATAGGTGAGTCCTCCGTGAGATCCTTCTCCCAAATAACCTACATGACGTTGAAAACAATTCAACTAAAAATAAGCTTTCAAGAGGTAAAGAAGATTGTAAGACCGTTATTAAGAGGGATTGATTCACATTTAGTTGATCTGGGAAAAGCTTTTCAGTATTCAAAAAGTGTAGAACAATTAAGTCAGGCCATCCTTTGTATATAATAAGTTAATAGCTACTACCTCCGTCCCATAATGTAATATACATTTGGGGTTGGTTCGAGTTTTAAGATGGTAAAGGATAAAGTGACTGTTTTGCTATTCGAGTAAAACTTTTGGTTTACAAAAAGTAAAGAGTGGAATGATAGATAAAGGGATAAAGTAAGAAAGCAAAAAGTTGGTGGAGTTCAATTTAGTAAAGTGCTCATAGTTTTTGGACAACTTAAAAAGGAAAGTGTATCTTACAAAGTGGGATGAGGGAGTACTTAAAAACTAGATACAACTTCCAGAATAAAGATTCTAAACTCACTTCAAAGCCTGCATGCTTGACCGCTTCAAGACATTGCGTAGTTAACCTTACATCTGGGAGCCCATTACCAAGCTCAATTTCTAACTGATAATCATTTAAACACAACACAATTAGACAATTAGATAACCATTTAAGCATATCTCAAAATTCATGATGCAAAGACATATATTTCGAAACATGATAATGATTTCAATTTAATGTCTATAACTACCTTGATCCTTTTGTGTTCCGAGTTGTTTGGATCATAGGAATCAGTCATGCACCATTCATAAGCAGCAAAACATTGCCCAGGCTTTAGTACCCTATGTATCTCCTTGTAGCATTCAACCTTTGTATGAAGCAAGACATACAACCACAGCAGCTTAAGTAATAGGAATTGTAAAGAAAAAGAGGCAGCATCTTAAACGCTGATTCATGCAAACAATAAGGGCCTTGTTGGTAAGGGTTATTTGGCAAAAGTGGCTGGATCTACTAAATTTTCTAAAACAGAAACATCTGATAGCAGTGCCTATTTAAGCCAAATAGTAAACCAAAAGCTACTCATTCGGCTTATAAAAAGCACAACAAGGCAAAACTGACTACCATGCAAACTTAATAGGGATACATGTAAAACTTGTTTATTAAGAAGATAGTAGGTTTTATACTGCATCGGGAGCATGGCAAGTTGCTTCGATTGCATATACAGCATCAAAGTTGTTGTCGGGAAAAGGCATTTTCATGAAGTCTGCCTGCATGTCATCAGGAACCAATCAACAACCAGTTTGGATGAGTCAATTAGAACAAATAGCGTAGGATTGAGTGGGTTGGTTACTAACCTTCACAAAGTCACAAGTCTTATCTAAGCCGGCTTTACGGTTCAACTCCTATAGAGTAGCAAAGTCGTAGGCAATGAAACATGGAAGCAATATAATATCACAAAGTATGAACAGCTCTGCCCCTCCCCTTCCCCACCCAACAAAATAGTCTGGTTTGAAATACTGATATTTCAGTATCACAACCAAGGTTCTCTGTTTTGGACAGGAGTGGTTTCAGTAGTTTTACCTTTCCTCTGGATATCTGATATTCATTGTTGTTGAGGCCTGTGATCTTTGTTAGGCTGAAATATATTTTTAAAACAAAATGAGACTCACACAGCAAAATAATTATGCCTATTCTCAATAAAAACAATGTGGAAATATCAGTGTTCTAAAAAGCGCTCCACACTTAACCAGATCCCAGAACCTAGATGAGCCTTGGGTGGTATTTTAATGACGATGGGAAAAACATAAAAAAGTCAATGCAGCAACCCTTGGTCTACCTGAATCGAGAGATCTCTCTTAATGGGCCGCCAACTCCACATCCTACGTCCAAGACCTATAGTTCGCATTTCAAGATTAATTGATATAAATATAATGGTGGTTGAGGTTATATAATAGATAATATCATATTACCTTATGTCCGGGTTTCAAGTTTAATTGTAAAGCAAGGAAGTGTTCATGACGCTTAATACTCTCTTGAAGGGTTTCTCCATTCCATCTTAAGGAAAAAGCAATAAGAAAAGAATATGTTAGGGATCAGTGTCACAGAAAGCATACAATAGACTATGGGACACCCACCTCGGTGCGAAATGGAATGATTCTCCCCAACCATATTCGTAGAAACTAGTCACAAGATCATAGTATTTATTGACCTGAGAAATAAAAAGAACAAAACATCAAACCACTTTTGCCACAAAAACCGATTAAGTTGTGTGTTCCATGGTAAACAAATGCTGATCAGCAACTCCAGGCTTCCCTAACTCATCCCTTTAACATAATGGAACATCAATCTCAACAGTGTACAGAGTAAGAAACAAAAATATGAATACACTTCTATTGTCATACTTATACTGTGCACACAGTATACCTAAAGTCTAGACTCCAAAACCTACTAAAACCACCCAGAAGTCATTCTCAAACAACACAAAAAAAAAAACTGATGTACCTTTTATAGTTTTATTTAACAAGAGAGTTCCAAAAATTAGAATAAAACACAAGTTTATTTTAATGGGACTACCACTGTTTTTTCATGAATATTAGCTTCTTTCATTCTTAAAAAAGAATCATCAACTACTTTTATTCTTGTTTAGTACATAACGAGTCATATTTTTAGCACCAAACAAGGATAATCTAATTTATGTGTATGGCTTGTGTTTTAGGCCTATTTCTAGTAAATTCTCCAGACTTATTCTCTACACATAGAGAGAGAGCTTACAGAGTTACAAAAAACTAAAAATTATCAAAATGACCATATGTTTAAAATAAAAAAAGATTAAGCCTTTTAAATATACTTTCTCAATTTCTACAGTTCTACAAATAGATAATATCAAGACTTAGGGGTGCTTAAATTGCTTACTTAAGCTTAACAACAATACAACATCTAATACACTTAAAGTTTTTTTTAAATGCCTTTTTTTACTATTTGTTTGATGTGGAATCAACCTTTTCCAGGGAAATCAACAGAATCTTGAAAGAAGTAGTCTCACCATGTCAGTGTAGTTATTCTTTCTCTCCTCCTCTTCACCTCCATAGTAACCATGGTACTTCTCATACCTGATAGAATAAACCACATCATGTAACCACAACACAAAACAATAACATGTGTTTTACAAAATATGAATCAACATAAATAACAGATAATAGTATTTGGAAACAGAGCAAGATTTACTTGTCAACCGCAGACAAAACCTCGGACTTGTCGATCTTTCCACCAAGACCAGATGCGAAATCAAAGGTTCCGGTTTTAGACATCTCTTCCTAGTCACTGCTGATTCTGGGATTCGAAAAGCACAAGAAAACACATCAAAAAATGGCTAAATTGACACGCTGAATTATCAGGCGCAAGATATAGAAAAACGGGTTTAGATTTTTTAATAAATCCTAAACTTTCCTAAAAAGATCGGAGTGCAGCTTACGTATATGGGAAAGTCGAAACTCGAAAGGATCTATCAGAAATCTGTCACTAGAGATCAAGAGAGTAGAGAGTAGGAGTGTACTAGGATTATAATCATTGAGGAGTATATAATACTCCCGTACTAATATGTTAAAATATGACACAGGTAGAGAGTATAACCACAATCACAACCACACGTAGAGAGTGGGGCTACTCACGTAAGTGATTTGAATTCGGGACCTAATCATTATTGCATTCCCCCGCTGGTTGCTATCATTTGAGTTACACACACCGGTAGTAATATGTTTTAAATTTGTACAGAAATTTGTTGATCTAGTCTCACCTCTATTTTATTTTTGTCTATTTTGAATTGGTGTAATATGATATGATAATATTTGATCTATATGTATTTTATAACTATGCAAGTTTGGTCTGGTCTGAAATGTATAAATCTGATCTGGTCTGGTTTCAAATAGAAAAAAATCCAAATAAAAACATCTTACCTCCTTGAAAAGAATAAATTAAGTGCATTCAATTCATCAAATCAATAGTTTTGAAAATGCATGTCGAAAATGTAATAAACATGATAAAAAATCTAGTGGCAAATTTGTAATTATGTAGAAAAATACTTCGTCCGATCTCAAAACAACTTCACATTTTTCTTTTTGGTAGATCCAAAATAAACTTCACACTTCTATTTTTGCCAACCTTTCAATATAAAGTTAACCTTATACTCTTACTTTATTATCTACTTTACATTCACTTTCTCTCTCGCTACACTGTATCTACTTTATTGGGGGACATAATAAGAAAGTCAACACAAAAAAATTCACTTTCTTAAAAATTGTGAAGTCAAACAGTGGAGTTCTTTTGGAACCATACTGAAGAGCCGTTTGGCAACACTGTTTTTCAGCTTATCAGGCTTATCAGCCAACTTTTTCATCAAACACGTAACTTTTGCTTCGTGCGCTGAATTGTTTAATAAGCAGAAAAAGTAAGGTTGGAGTTACTTTTCTGGCTGTATTGGCTGAAGTTACTGTAGACGACTATTTTAGCTATTTTTACATATAATTTTTTCTTTATTTTATTAATAAAATATATTTTAAAAATAATTTTTTCTTAAATCAGCAGAATCAGCCAATGCAGCCACTTCAGCCAGAACTTTATAAATTTCAACAGAATCAGCCAAATCAGCCGATTTTCATGCTACCAAACGGGCTCTGAGTATGTTATTTTAAAAATGTATAGCTTGAAAGTAATAGTGGGTTGTGCATAGCAAAACTGCCATCACATTGTGAATAATTTTAGACCTACGAAATTTCAAATTCAACCCACAAAAATTATTTACATTTTTCACATTAAGATTTCTTTTTATTTGATCCGGAATTAATATAGACATACATATATATTTTTAATGTATATATATATATATGTGTGTGTGTGTATGTGTAGAGTGTCATATTTGTAAATACTTCCATAAATTATATTTTGCATCTCTTTAATTCAATATGAACCTATTTTTATGCAACAATGTAGTGTCCCATCGCAACATCGTTAAATCCAATAAGTGATATTCATTTTCATTTCTCAAATTTATTTCGCAATTCGCACCTCAATCAATGTATTTGAATGATTTTAAATTATTTATATTTTGAAAATAAAACACATCCTTATGTTCACATATATTAATGAGTTTGCTAAAATATTAACAGGTATACATTTAGTCTAGGTACTTGTCGAGCTCTATACATTTTTACACAGTAACTTTACATCGTAATTGTCAGAATTCGAACCTAAAATTTACTCTTGTAACACAGCTCTATCTATCCGTTGAGCTAGACCACCGGTTAGTAAACTAAAATCAAAATAGTGGTAACGCGTTTGTCAATACGGAGTATTTAATACTCGATTGTGCCTTTTCTATAAATTGTATATTTGAGAAAATGACAGTTGTTTTGGAGAATCTATTACGTTTAGGTCTTTTATATCAAAGTTTAGATTAGTGGATAGTGCAAGGAAAATGTGGAAAGGAACTGTGGAAAATGAAGGATCGAAAGATACACAGAAAATGTGCCACGTGAGAAGAGGTGCGCCAGCTCCACAGAAAAGTACTACTCATAAGATTAGCAAAAAAAGGATATCACCCATCCCTGAGGGCCCCCCAACTCTGACCGGATGGTACGTTGGGAGGATGTAAATTGAGCTATAATCTCAATATTGCCATATACATAGACATAACATTATACGAAGTGTCATATCAAACTCGTATCTCCATATTGCCATGGAGCCCGGTCCGACGGGGTTGCCCAGTCCAGAACCGGGATTGGACGGCTCCGTTTTGACGGTGTCGGATCAAGACCCCCAGAGACCGGGTATTCGGGGGGGGGGGGGGGGGTACCCGGTCCCAAGAAGGAATTTTTGGGACCAGCCGGGCACGTGGGACCAGACCGGTACCCGTAATACCTTCCGGCCTTCGACCAATAGAAACCGCGGCTGGTCAGTCTGGGACCGGAACTGGGCCCATACCTACTTATGTCTATGCAATAAAGGAAATTAAGAAATTATTGTATGATATCGGCATTTTGAAATTATATTATTATTTTCAAATAATAATAGCAATAACTGTTGCTTTTATATTATAATAACATACAAATAACAAGAATAACAACAGTAATAAATAGTAATAATAATAACCATAAAAATATTGATAATAGTAATATGATTATAATAATGATGATAATAATGATATTGATGATGATGGTGATACTAATAATTATAATAATAGTAATGGTAATGGTAATGGTAATGGTAATGGTAATGGTAAATGGTAAATGGTAAATGGTAATAGTAATAGTAATAGTAATAGTAATAGTAATAGTAATAGTAATAGTAATAGTAATAGTAATAGTAATAGTAATAGTCATAGTAATAGTAATAGTCATAGTAATAGTAATAGTAATAGTAATAGTAATAGTAATAGTAATAGTAATAGTAATAGTAAGGCATAACATTTCACAGTCCAACTCTAGGATTAATTCTAGCAATATTTCACTTTAGTGCCCGACTAGTATATTAATACTAATCGGACCAATTTCAACAATCCAAGCTCTACGTTCATAGTCATATAGACAATTCCAAATGATTTTCCATCGCAAGTATCATTTACATCAATATACAAAATATCACTTTTAATCACTCATATATTCTTATATGAAGTAAAAAGTATATTTCAACATTTGTTTCATAGTTAATTCCACTATCAAGTAATCATACTCATAACACATGATCATACACAATATACTCATAATTTGTATATCATGCTCCTTTCATTATAGACAATAGTCTTCTCATTCTTAGGTATTATTAATCATTAATAATCCATAAAAACACATTTAATTACTTTAGGTAATCTCATGAAATTAACTCACTAATTATAAGCAATATAGTCAGTCATCCTCACCTTATAAAGTGCTTAACTACTTGCCTTTATGAAACCCCTCGATCCGTGTGACACCGCACCCGGATGTACTTGAATTTGAAAATTCAACATGTATTTGAATTTCCTAGCAAATAAAAATGGTGCACAGAATGATTTATTTATTTAATGTTTGATTAATTAAATTGTTTATCGGGCCCAAAATATTGAGAATGGGCTACTGAATAATTAGTTGGGTCATCTTAATAGTTATAGAAGCCCAATAAAATGTCAACCGAGGTTGAGGAAAATGTTTGGACAACCCGAATGCTATTTTGACCCAACCTGCCAGAAATAGCAGGGACAATTGGGAGGGATTTCCTACACCCACTTGGGGTATTCTACACATCAAATAGCCACAAATAATTGAGAGTGGGACAAAAATAAATGGGAAGGGGCGGACTAATGAGTGAGGGGGTGGTTAAGGACAAAGCCACACCCCTCATGTCTCATTCATGCATCAATTTGCTTAATTGATTGAGTGAGGTACCTCCCCCTTTCATTTGCCATCCTATACGAACCACTCAAAAGAGATAAGCTCTAAGAAAAAGCTCCATCAAAGTCCAAGGCTGGAGGGAGCAAGAGAAAAGGGAATCCAACACTAAAAGGCTAGGATTTGAGGTAAGAATCCAACTAGTATGAATTAACTAGTATTATTTTGTATGATTTTTAATAAATCATATGTTGGATTTAACATCAAGTTCTACACGTTTAAAAGTGTAGAATAATGTTATAAAGTGGTGGTATTTAACTTAGAAGAGTCGTGGAATCGATAGGAGTTGAAACCGCCACTCAAAGGGAGCTGTTCGTAGCTGCAGACCACGAAAGCCGCCCACCTTTTGCAAAAGCCGGCCGGCTTTCGTCTGCTGTCCAGATTTTCCACTTCTAATCGGTTTAGAACGGGGATTGATCGAAGGACTTAACAAAGGCAACTATTGCAGCACTTCATAAGGTGAGGATGACTGACTATGTTGCTTATAATTAGTGAGTTAATTTCATGAGATTACCTAAGGTAATGAAATGTATTTTCTATGGATTATTAATGATTAATGATGCCTAAGAATGAGAAGAATATTGTCCATAAGAAAGGAGCATGATATACAAATTTAGGAATAAATTGTGTATGATCATGTGTTATGAGTATGTTAACTTGATAATGGAATTAACTATCAAATGCATGTTGAAATATACTTTTTACTTCATATAAGAATATATGAATGATTAAAAGTGATATTTTGTATATTGATATAATGATGATATTTTCAATGGAAAATCAGTGGGGCATTCTATAAATGACCATGAATAGAGAACTTGGTTTTGTTGGAATTAATTGGACTAGTATTGATATACTAGTTGGACATTAAAGTGAAATCTTGCTAAAATTGATCCTAAGGTTGAATTGTTAAGTATTATGCCTTAAGTAGTCTTAAGAGATGCTTTAAGGTATGAAAGTATGAACTTTAAGTTATACTAGGGGTAGGTCTTAAGGGATACCCAAGATAAATTGAATAATAAATGGATCCTAGGTATAGGAATGGCCTACGGGCGTGTTCGGTAGTCCTTGAGGATAGCCGGTTGAGTTATGGGAATAAGTAAGGACCATGGCCCTTCCCGACTCTAGAGAGCGGGGTTGGATAGCATGGACTTGCATCGTGATCACGGGTTAGGGTGGAATCCGAATCGGAGACCTAACTAGGCTCCGGTAACGGTAACACATAAGATAGGGCCCCGAAGGGCCTTACCTTCCTACGGGACGATGGGTATGAGTCCAGGGGTGGGATGTTGAAATCCGAATCGAGAGCCTCATGAGGTCTCGGACAGCGGTAACAAATCCTGTAGAAATAATAAGACCCACGGGTTGGGTTGTACAAATGATGAATGAAAAGCAATATATAAGGAGGGCCGTGTGTCGACAGATAAATGAATTTACTTATTTTAAAGATAATAAGTGGGAAATATAAATTATTATTTATATTATGATATCACCCTATGTTGAGGGTCTTAGAAATTAAAACATCGATTATACTCGGTATAGTTGTCATTGTACTGGTCGAATGCTTCCAAGTACTGATCTCCCCTTCACGGGGGAGGCCACCTCACAGTTTCAGGTAGAACTTGAAGGTTGCTACCATCGCCCGTTGCCTCGGGAAGATTCAAGGAGAGAAGACGTGGTTCGTGCTTCTTTCGTTCAGTTTTAAAAACACTTATGTTAATGCTCATGGATAATATTTTTGAATAAATGTTTTGGGGGCTTGTATGCCTAATTATGCCAAGTGTGGCTTGAACACTTGTATTAAATGTTTCCGCTGCTTTAAATGAATATTTTACATTATGTTTGTTTATGGATGTACTATGTGTGAATGGTATTCAAGACGCCTTGTATAGTATGGATGAGTTGGACTGCGGTTGACTATCCGTACTGTACGGCGGGTTGTTGATGTGTCCAGGTAGGTCTGGGGCATGACAACCCGTCCTCGTTTTAGGCTGCTCAAAGTGAAAAACCTGGACAGCATGTGAAAGTCGGGCGGCTTTCGTGAAAGTCGGGCGGCTTTCGTGAAAGTCGGGCGTTGTTCGTGCACTGCAGCTTCGAGTAACCTTTTTTTGGCGGTTTCCGGCGATTTCGACTCCCATCGTTTCACCGACTCTTCTAAGTTAAATACCAACACTTTATACCAATATTATACACTTTTAAACGTGTAGAACATCACGTTTAACCCACCATATGATTTCTTAAAAATCATATACCAAAGAACTAGTTAAAAGAATAATTATGGAGTTCTTACCCTGAACTCAAGCTTTATCCTTTGGATTTTCTAGCTTCTTTGTTCCTCTAAGGTTGCTGTTTGTGAGAGTTCTTCTAATGCTCTCTCCTCTCTCAATTATGTCCGGAGTAGTAGGAGTGATAAGGGAGAGATATGTCTTCTCAATCAATAGCAACTTGATGTGTAGATAGGCCATAAGGGGGTGTGGTTTTGTCTCCATGAGTCTTCTCACTTCTTGTCCAGCCCCCCTCTCATGTGTAGCCTTCTATTTTTCTTATTTTGAGACTACTAGATGTGTAGGAAAAATCCTCAAGTAGGTATAGGAAGTCCCTCCCAATTATTCATATTATTTCTGGCAGGTTGGGTCAATATAGAACTTGAGTTGCTCAAATATTTTTCCAGAGCCGTCTAGAACAACTTTGAGGCCCTAGACAATAAAAAAAATATTTAATTTTGAAAACATATTACACAAATTAAATGTGCCATATATATCATGTATAAAGAGTAACATGAAACAAATAGAAGCCAAAATACACAAATCAAATGCGCCATATATATCATGTATGTGAGAGAGTATTTCGTTGAATGTAAACAATCTTAAATAAATATAAAAAATACATGGGATTTCTAATTGTGTATTCTTTTTGTGTTTTGAAGAGTAAAATTAGTATGAACATATTAACAATCAAAACTATCTAAAAAAAATCTTTATCAATAATATAGTCAACCAGCTAGTCTATCTTTGGCTATGGTTGATGCGATATAATCTAACGAAGTTTATTCTCTAATTTCTTTCTTGAAATGATTAGAAAAAATATATAAATGAGCTTAAACCTAAAATTATATTATTCCCTCCGTCCCACTAACAATGGTATAAGAGGGAGAGACATGCATACCAATAAAAGTGGATTTATGTGGTTGATATTGAATTGATAAAGTAAGAATAAAGTAAGAATGATTTAGGATCACACGATTTTTACTAAATTTGATATGAGACAATCTTAGTGGAACTGACCGATTTGGAAAGATGAGACAATTTTAGCGGAACGGATGACATATCATATAGAAATGTAATTTATTTAAATCAATTTAGTTTTCTATACAATAAAGTCATAGTTCTTATCAATCTTGTTTTTCTTTATCACAAATCAACAAAGTAAACAATCTTGTAGTACAAAGTAATTTTCTAACCGCTTAGTTTAACTTCTTATACAAAATCACACGAACAATCATGAGTCCTAAACACACAATTTTACACTTTTTATAGCATAATTAGGTAAACATAATGAAATCGTTTGGGATGAAAAAGCTCAAATTCAAAATGAACAAACAAAACAGGTGTGATTTGTGAAGAAGATAGGAAGTGAACACCTAAATCTATAATAATAATAATAAATATTATATCTAGAAACCTAAATGAATAAATCAATAATTTCATAATGTGAAATGTACTATGAACTTTTTTTGAATGAAAATATACTATGAACTTTAAAAGACAAAATACTTGAAACAAATCTAAAAAGGTAAAGAAGTATTCCAGATGTGAGATCTAACATAAGTCTATTAAACAGAATGTAAAATACTTCCGAATTAAACAGGCATGCTTCCCCTCTTGCTTAGTGTTGTATAGCCTTATTTCATATTTGGAATTCTAATTAAATAAATACTCCCTCCGTCCCAGAAAATGCTTCCCACTTTGACTTGACACGGAGATTAAGAAAGTGGAATAAAGTGGAAATGTGGTTGTGGTTGTGTAAGAAAAAAGTGAAATGAATGTGAATCACACAATTGTCCAAAAATAGTAAGTGGAAAAAAATTTTGAAACGGCCCAAAAAGGAAAGTGAGAAGAATTTTATGGGACGGATGGAGTATATATACTATTCATTATTTAAAAATTGGAGGCCCCATACTATTTGGAGGCTCTAGACATTTGTCTAAGCTAACTCCCACAATAGGCGGCCCTGTATTTTTCTCAACTCGGTTGACATTTTATTTGGGCCTCTATTATTATAATGACCCAACTAATTAAATTCATCATTATTTTACACACAATTTTATTTGCTAGGAAATTCAAATACATATTGAATTTTTAAATTCAAGTACATCCGGGTGCGGTGTCACACAGGAGTTGTAACCTCCACACGGTCACTGCGGGTTTCGAACTTTAGTCAATGTTCCAAATTTCATACAATTGAACTAACTGAGCTACCCGTGCGGGTTATGTTTTTTCCAAAAAGGCAGCAGCGTGATGTATATACGACTGTAATTGCCAAACAAGATACTCAAACGAGAGAGATGAGCGTTTTCTAATCGCCTACAAAACTCTAATTTTTAAATTTTGTTGTGTTGTTAATCTTATTTGAACACCAAGGTAGAAATAATTAGAGAACAGAATAGAGGTATGATTAAGAGTTCGTTTGATAACACTGAAATCGGCTGAATCGTTGTTTCTGCTTATATTTATGAAGTGGCTGTATTGTCTGATTATGTTGATTTATGAAAAAATTATATATAAAATATATTTTATTAATAAAATAGATAGTATATTTTATTAATAAAATAAATAAGAAATTATATTAAAAATTTCTAAAATGATCCTCTATAGTAACTTCACCCAATACAGCTAGAAAAGTAACTTCAACCTTACTAACTTACTTTTTCTTATTATTACACAATTTAGCGTGCGAAATAAAAAATTACGTGTTTGGTGAAAAAGTTTGTTGATAAGCCCGATAAGTCGAAAATCAGGCTCACCAAATGACCTCTAAAGAAACGAGCATAGAAGTATTCAATTGAGACCAACGCCCGCAATGCAGGATTTAGATTAGACGTGGGAGAGATGGAGGGTACAAACAAAATAAAACAAAAACCCAGACCTAAACGCTGCACCCCTCAGCGTTTTAATTTTCGGCTTGTTAGATAGTCAAAAACATTAATTGTATTCGTAGAAGGCAAAAATTGGCTAATAAACCGTCTTCCAAACAAGGCCCATGTCCAAGTCGCATTTCAAAGACAATGCTTTTTGACGTCTTGAGAGCGGTTTTAAACACTTTTTCTAAATTCCTTTTAAATGACTAATCAAATCATATACATTTATCACACAAATATCAGCACACATGTCTTCACTTTGTAACACTTTACTATCTTGATTAATCGGATGCAAAACTTCATACAATATTGTCCTCAACAAAAACTCAAAATAGGAGTGAATAAGTCATATTTTAAAAATTAAGCATTTATTATACAATTTATAAACTTTGTTCTTATTTTATTTCTATTTAGGAAAATTTTTCTGCTGTTTATTATGGCCTTATTGGCTAACGGGACATCAACTTTAGAATGCCCAAATTCAGAGTACAAATGTCTTGGGAGTTTTGGTAGGGTCATATTCTAAACTATGTGTGGACATATCGGTTTTCCATTCGATTTTTATCGGATTCAGTTTGGTTCAGGTTGAAACATATTAGCAGAATTATTACCAAACAAAAATCACACTACCTCCATCCTGATGAACTTTGTCTAGTGTAAAGTATGTGTGAAATAAGAAAAGTAAAAAGTGTGTGGTTGAAATTTGTGTAGAGGGGAGAGAATTGTGCAGAACCAGAAATTAGTTGCTTTAGTTGAAAAGTGACAAAGTTTTTTTGGGACAAACAAAAAGAAAAAGTTGACAAAGTTTAATGGGATGGAGATAGTACTATTTTTCATTTTGGCTCGGTTCATTTAAGTTTGATTCTGTTTGGATTTGTTATTTGTTAATAATAACACATGAATGTTTTATTCAATTTCTTTAATTCGGTTCGATTTTTATCCAACTTTTCCCGATTTTCAATTCGATTTAATACAGTTTGGAAGAAATACTCCAAAATCAAACCAAATCGCATATGATTCAACTTCGATGCACTTTAATTCAGTTTGATACGATTCAGTTCGATTAAACCAAACCGATATACCGACCCCTGTTCTAAACTATAACACGTACAATAGACAACCTCATCATTCACCCATTAATAGGTTGGGTTGTTGAGCATTGACACCATAAAAACTATTCCCTCCGGTCCTTAATTAACTTTACACTTTCCTTTTTGGGTCATCTCATATTCTCATATCAAACTTTACACTTCCTTATTTGCCTTATTTGGCAAACAAATATACACCAAACAGTGCAAAACAGTGTCAAACAGTGCTAAACAGTGTACTTTACAGTAAAGTCAAATTTATTTCCTTAATATGTGTGAAGTCAAACTATAAAGTTTAATAAGGACCGGAGGGAGTACTAGTACTTCATGAGTTTTTCTCACCAAGTTTGACCGTAATCCAAACTCGATGTATTTCAAATTTTAAGGTATGCTAAAGGTAAAAACTTCTCCCTAGGGGTGGACGAACCGGGCCAAACCGGCCCGTGCACCGGACCGGCTCGCTACTTTGCGGGCCCGGACCGGGTGGCCGGTTCCGAGCTTTTAGCCCGTGTTGGCGGGCCTAACGGGCTGAGCTCCGGCCCCATTTTTGTTGAACCGGCCCGGGCGGTTTGGGCCAGACCCAGTTCATTTTTTGTGTTTTCCATTTTTGTTCTTTTCCTTGGGTAGGACTGGATGTTTTGGGGAGGTTTGAGGGGTGGGGTGAGGGGAGGGTCAGGGATTAATTAGAAAGCAAAAAAAATTAAATAGACCCGAGCCCGGCCGAGCGGCCCTGTTTGGCCCGGACCCAGTATTAACCCGGGCCGATTCCGGGCCCAACAATCTGCAAAAAAAACCCGCTCGGGCCCGACCCGGAACCGGAACCGGACCGGCCCAGGTCCATCCCTACTTCTCCCTAACAATTTTCTAATTTGAAAATTAAAATTTATAAATTCAAACACATTAAAAATTATACTACCTCCGTCCCACAATGTAAAACGTATTTAGATTTGGTGCGAGTTTAAAAAATAAAAGATACGTGATCGTTTTACAATTGCTTCTAAAAATAAGAAAGAGTAAAATGACTCCACAAAATGATTATATTTTTGGAACAACCCAAAAAGGAAAGTGTATCTTAAATCACAAAGATTGAACTTAAAATTATAAATATCTAATACATAAAATAACAGATTAAATGTGAACTCTGTTGACCAATAAATGATGTATTACTTTCATTTTAGGAGACAGGTACATTGTAGTTTTAATCTTTTAAGTTGATAGGTAACATATCTTTATTCCAATCCGCATGGAGTTGACAAAATAACAAGCGCTACTCCAAATTCCATAGTCTAACCAAACACATCACTACAAAGTTTCAAAACATTTAATTTACTGCCTCACAAGTTTGCCTCAGTCCAGAAATGACAGAGGTTAAATTGACAAATCACATACACTACTCTAATAAGCACGGACAGGAGATACTTTAACATCATCAAGAACAGGGCCGCATAGAGTCCCATAGTCATTCACCTTAGTGTGGTAGAATGAGCTGAAGAAGGTCAACCTGGTCCTGGCCGAACCCGCGGTGAACTTGAAACTAACAGTCTTGGAGAGTCCCTTCCCCGAAGATCGGAAGGGGACTTTAAAAGCACTCTTCCCGGCGAATGCTTCAATCATCATGTCACCGTGGCAATTGTTCTTGGCATCCCCCACTGTGAAAGTGAGGTTATAGACCTTGTTGGGGACGGTTCTGATGACCTGTGCGATCGCGCTTTCTCTTCCGGCAACAAACTCGACTGCCCCATGCCCAGAGGGGATGATGAAGTGCGAAGCATCAATGTACTTCACGGCTTTGAGGGATTCGATGATCCAGCCTGGAAGTGGAGACACCATATCTTGTTGCCTTGGTGGGAGGAGAACACCATTTGTGGCGTTCTTTAGACGGTGAGGACCCTCCTCAAAATCACTGTTCCTCACCAAGTTATCTGTGATTTAAGAATAGGCAACAATCAGCAAAACCCTTAATGGTTCATCATCATCTCAAAGAATTATAATAACAGTAGTGATTAGAACTTGATAAAATGAAATGAACTGAATCAACTAGAGTTCACATTGAAAAGTATGTCTAAACTGCCTGACTACAAAACAATAAAGTGAATAAACCATCACTATGACCCTAAACCGTGACAGCAAAATCACACAAAAAATCAGAACTGGAGGGTAGGCCAAAACCTTGTATGTTAGTTTATTATTTTACATATAACCAATACAGGAAATATGCTTCAACTCATTTTATTTAGCAAAGGGATCTTCCTAGAGAGTGCTCTTAGGAGGAAACAAGAAATGAAACCAAGTGTCAATAGTGAATAGGAAGGTAAGATAAAATGTATTAGGATTTAGGATGGGAAGGATCATTTAACAAGAAAATTAATCATGTTTTCACTTAATTTCCCATCATTAATTTTCATTCCCTGTCCCATCTTACACATGAGATCTGTAAATATGAAAACAAATTAAGGGGAAAAGATGGTATACCTCTAGTGGGCAATGCAGGGAAGAACTCCTTAATTGCAACAGCATCAATGAGAGGGCCGCAAGTGGGATCCTCCTGCAGTCCAGGGTTGTGGAATGTCACATTTGCCCCACCAGAGGTGGCAATAAATGCCCAGGCAACAACATCCCCTCCATTGCTGCTGTACAGAGTTTGCAAAGGAATGTCCCCAGACAATGGAGGCACCGAAACCCTCAACACCTCATCCTGCGCGCATGTTCTTGACGCTGCAAATGTGAGTACGTAAGCCGACCCCTTCTTCACCGGGATCGTCTGCGAAATCGAGGCCTCATTTCCCAGCCTGACCGCGTGGACCCCGTGCGACACCGGGAAGTACATCCCGCCGGGCTGCGGCCCGCCGGAGATGTACTCCACAAGGCCGGAGATTTCCCATTTTGGAAGGGCGTGTTTACCCTGCAGTAGCATTTTCTTCATATCACTTGGCTTTGGGCCCTCTTCAAAATTCCCATTTGGAAGAAACCCTTAATTCCCATATCAAAAACACCCAAAGTTAGCAAAACAAATTGAGTAATAAGATCCATTATACACCATCACCATACGACACATTATTTTAAGATGCACAATGGGTCTTACAGACTCTGAACCAACTGACGCTAAACAAGTTAACCATATATAACCCATAATTTTATATAGTGGTTTATTACTTTTAAAGTAAAACACTTAACTTCACAAGATCTCAAATTAAACTGCTTTTGTGTGGATTTTTTTAGCCTCATTTCTGTCTAGGAATTTCAACACGAATAAAGGATACTTTTGGTCCTTCACCATACAACATAGAGCAATCCTCAAAATAAGTACTAAGGAAGGATGAAAAACAGTACGGAAGACATCTATGTACTAAATTAAGGTTATTACAAGGACAAGTACAACAAATAGGGCCACGAGTTGCAGAAGATCTAGCTAGAACCAGCAAAATTAAAGAAGCCATGGAAAATTATGTAACTTCAGACATAATAATAAAGCTTACCTTCAAGGTAAGAGTTGAGAGCATTGACAGCTAAAAATGAGCAGAGTAGAAGTAGAAGAGAGATCTTGAAAGCCATTTTCTTTTTGGAAAGAAGGTATGGTTGGGTTTAAGCTGGTAAAGTGGATAGGGCTTCTTCTACTGCTGTTAGATTACCGTTTTATACTACTTGAATAATGACGTTTGATTTCAGAAATCAGAATTATATACGAATTTTGAGACGGGTTTTTTTGTATTATTGTGAAGTAATCGACTATTAAAAAGCTCGAAGAAATCCAAAATTCCTCCATAATCAATACAGCAGCATTTGTTTGTCCACATGCATTTATTTTTGGCCAAGGATTTTCTTTTCTTTTCCACCATTTCCGGTGGCCGTATTTTTAAATTGGCAAGCTCTGAAGAAGTGAAGAGACGCGAGAATGAGACTATTCAGCGATATCGAATTTATTTATTTATTATCGGTTTGAAAATATGTCTCCAGGCAATGAATGCCTCCATTAAAAAAAAGAAATTGTCTTCGATAAAGATATTCCCAATACAACATGGATAAAAATATAGAAATCAAATTAACTATATTTTAATTTTAGAGTCTCTTTGGTAACACTGAAATTGATCGAATCGTCTGATTCTGGTAAAATTTATGAAGTTGTGGTTGAATTCATTGATTCTGCTTATTTATGGGAAAAAAATATGTAGCAACAACATCCAAGTCTTAGCCCCAAAAGAATTTGGAACCGCGTAACATGAATCATAATTTCAGCTAATACAGTCAGAAAAACTAACTACAACCTTATTTTTTCTTACTATTACACAATTCAGCACGAAATCAAAATTTTAGTGTTTGGTGAAAAAGTTGACTAATAAATTTAATAAGCTTAAAAACACTGTCACCAAATGGACTCTTAAATTATGATTTACGGAGTATTATTTATATGGTCCTTGTAAAAAGTACACATTACTAGCTAGTTAAACAGTAACAACCATATTTGTAAAATGCATTATATTAAGAAAATACCATCATGATTTATGCAGCGTAAAATTCACGTTTATATTCATTATATTTATAAATAATGACATATATTTGAATATGATTATGTTCAATTTTCATTATTGTAATAATGCAGTCGTGACTTTTCCTAAGAATTTTAAATCATTGATAATACTTTAGGATAAACCATTATTTTCCTTTATGCCTTATTAACATTAATGATTAAAACATCATGTGATAATGTCTAACTTTTTATTTCTATATAATTGTATTATTTATATATTAAATCAAACTCTTATGAAATAATTATTGTGCATCCTGAAACTCACACTATTCTTAACAACTGAGGTGAAAGAAAATGTCTGGGTGAATAAATTATAATGTCGTGGGATAGAAAGTGTATGTCAAGAAATGTTTATCACAACCATTGGTTTGCATGAGCTAGGACAACACTCATTCTCAATAGTAATGTCGCAGTCCAAAAGACTCAGAACATAAACACCGAAAAATGTTTTGATACCGGTAGTGATAGTTCGGATGAAAATGAAAGTGATGATACAGTTTATGGTGAAAAAAGTGATTCACCTATTATGGTAGATCAATCATCCGCATCAACTAATAAGCGAAAGGGAAAAAACAACGTCGGTGAAAGCTTAGTACGAAAGCGAGGGAAAATAGATAGATGTTTAGAAATCATGAAGCTTGCTTCTTCAAAAAAGTCATATGTGATCGAAAAGGTGGCTAAACTTCTTGATGAGATAGAGGTTGACAAGAAATACGGTGATCAATATTATGTGGATGGTATGACCTTCTTAAGTGAAAGTAATAAGGGTGAGGTCTTTGTGACACTTCGATCTGAAAATCAGAGGTGGATGCAATAACAATACTACTACTACTATTATTACTACTACTACTACTAATAATAATAATAATAATAATAATCATAATAATAATAATAGTAACAGTAATAATAGTAATAACAGTAATAATACTAGCTAATAATAACAATAACAATAATAATAATAATAATAATAATAAAATATGGTCTGGTCTGGTTTAGACTGGTCTGGTCTATTTTGATCTGGTCTGGTTTGGTTTGGTCTGGGACGAATTACGATCCAAGTAAAAACAACCCAATATGATTTTACCTAGTATTTACCGATGTGCACATCAAAGTGTTTGCAAGTTCATTTTATTTTATTATTGATGTTTACAATTACATCTTTGAGTCATTGGAGGATTTCGAAAAGAAAATGAACGAAGAAATATTGCATAGATGGATATGCAAGGAATAAGAAAAAAATAGAACTTAAATAATACAAATATAACTTCTTAGCTACGTTGACTAATCGGAACACAATTAATTGGAATAGTTCAATATAAACGCATTATTTTCTCTTTTATTATACATCTCATTATATACTTCTCTTTACTTATTGAGCAAATATTGTTGACGACTTATATTGTCTCTCTTAAATGCTAACAACTTTAACTATACACAGTGACGTAAAATACATAGAGTTGGGTCGATAAATTAAAATATTCACAAAACCTTTCACACAATTTTTTAAATGCAGAAATTCATTTTCTTTATATTAAATTTGAGAAAGGTCATGCTTACATGACCACCTAACTACAGCCCTAATCATGTTTCTTCACTTTTTAATCGTGCATCAACTTAATGAGGAGATAAATATGTGAGAGAAGGAGTATATTGTATTGAAAAAAGCCTTTCTTACACATTTTACTGTTTTACACACTTTTTATGTTTGTTACCCACAAAGCAAATATGTTTTGTCTATGACAAACAGAAAGGTCTTCATAAGTGTGTGAAAAGTGTGTATAAAAATGAGGTAGGTACGATAAGAATTGTTATACTCCCTCCGTTCCTAAAAATTCTTCCCGGTTTGACTTGTCACGCTTATTAAGAAAGTGAAATAAAGTGGAAATGTATGATTGTGGTTGTGTAAGAAAAAGGTAAAATGAATGTGAGCCACACAAATTGTCCAAAATGAGAAAGTGGGAAGTATTTTTGGGAACAACCCAAAAAGGAAAGTGGGAAGTATTTTTGGGAGTATTGTATTTGTTGAGTTTGGACAGTTGAGTCTATTGAATAATTTATGACCTTTTTGTTCAATTATCTCAAATTGATGGAATGAAGTCACATGATATACTTCCGGAAGGAGTATAAAAGTTAAATAAAAATCCCACAAAATGTTCCTGTGTATAAAACATGCATGTCATTCAAGATTTCAATTGTGGGATTTGTGGGTATACTAAGTAGGAGTCTAGGCAGTCTAGGCTCATGTTAGTTGTTTTCTCGATCGAAAATGAATTGTTTGATTTTACTAAACTTTGTTTAAAAATAAGTGATATAACTCGAGAAGAAATACTTATTTGAAATACTAACTAAAAGTTCTAAAGTACTTTTTACACTATATGTAGGCGGCGTAAGGTGTGTTTTTTATTGTTTCTATTTTTTAATAAGTGATTTTTGTAAAAAAATATATATGGAAAAGATTAATAGCAAACGTTGGCAATGTTCTTAAAAAAGAGTTTTTGAAAAGTGAAATTTAGAGTGTTGGTCGAAAAACATCTTTTTGGTTTAATAAAAAATTGAAAAACATTTAAGCATCACTTTCTCCGTTATTAGCTTTTCACTTAAAAGTATTTTAAAATAAATAAAAGTTGGTATTTAAAGCACTTATTTTAACTTTTTCCATCCAAAGCACGAAGCACTTTTTAAGCCCTTACAAAGACTCCCTAGCACGGCCCCTTAAGTTAAGCAAAATATGTGTTGCCCCCCCATGTAACAACCGTAATTCTCTACCTTTTCTTCCTTGTCACATTTGAACATGGATAATAATTGGTATATTTCATATTCTTCCTCACTATTTTACGTACTCATAGATATATACTCGTGGTTCAAATACAAATATAATCTAAGGAGAGAAATGTGAATAATTCTGCAACGTCGGATTTGGATATGATGAATTATGTGAAACAAAAATGTGCATCATTATAAATTAGAAATTGTGCATTCTAACTATGCATTATTATAATCACAAATGTGCACATTCAAATTGTGCATTATTATAACCATGTATATGCAACCCCTTGGATAATAATATGCACTGTTTTAAATTGTTATTATTCCCCGTAAACTTATAATTATTTAATCATTCAAATTCTAAATTGATAATCATCATTTAGAGTCTGTCTTGGTGTTTTTCTCGATGTTTTTCGATTTCCTTGAGAGAAGTTTGAAGATCAGGGTGTGTGATGAGAAGTTTTTTTTCGATCATTGTTGGCTCAATTGTGCACATTTTATTATCATCGAGTTATTTTGTTTTTTGAAAGGTGATTATCTCCAAATCTAGTTCCATGTATATAGCTTGCTTGAGTTCTGATTTCATATACTCCGTATAATATATCCTCTCTCTGTCCCGAAAAGGTTGGCCAAATTTTCTTTTTTGGATGTCTCAAACGGATTTGTCATTTCCATTTAAAGTAAGGAATATATGGCTAAAATTAATTCTCTCACCTCTGCACAAATTTCAATCACACAATTTTTACTTTATTAATCCATGTGAAAGTCAACTTTGGCCAACCTTTTCGGGACAGATGGAGTAATATATAAGCAATTTACAATTAAAAAATCTTTATTTTGTTTTGGGGGGAAAATCTTTATTTGATGACAGAGTGTATGAGTGTATTCGAATATATTATCCATTAAAAATAATGTTATAAACGGTCAATTATTGGTTAAACAAGATGAAGGCCGGTGACATGTGGGGTCCCAAAAGGAAATGGGGTTTACGTTAGGATGGCAAATGATAATGTCATTTATTTCATCAAATCCCACATGGGCTTTAGACTGCAGAGCAAATCACGCCAACTGCTGCGATCCTTTTTTAATCTTCCCTTGGGGCCCGCACATCCTATAAAATAATTCATCCATGGGACTTGGAACTCAAATTTGATAGCTTCAAACCATTTTTACCTTCAAAAAAATCAAACAAATTTTGCCTATGGAGTCTACTAGGGAGTCTTTGTAATAAATTGTAGAGAAATGTTGGGTGTACATATTTTTGTGTACACCTTTTTCCACAGAGTTATATGTGGACAGATAACTCTGTTTGCGTGAGACAGACAAATGTACAAAAGGTGTACACAAAAATGTGTACACCAAGCATGGTAAGGCTGCTTGCAATCCTAGAGTTAAAAGGCTATTATTAAGCTTTTCACCCCAAAAACAAGAGCAACCCATAGCATAATGAACTGCTTAAGTGGGAATCCGCAGCGGCCGTGTCAAGGTTACAACTCCTGCATTCTGAGTTGGACCTCTGGTGCGCACAGACATAAAGTCTATCATCATTGGGTCGTCTGAGTCACAATAACTAACATCCTCCCAAAAAGTCTATCAGAACAAGATGGGGAGACCCTTGGAGTTGAGAATTCAACCTTTTTTGGAACATCAGCTGCTAAAGTGGGTAGGGAGAACCTTGAGAGTGAAATAGTACCTGGATGCGTGAAAGTCAAGAAAATGGTGGGTCCAAACAAAAAGAAACTCTATTTTTGTTTAAAGTTATGTAACTTTTTAATTTGTAATTTAATTTTTATAAAAAATATTACCTTTGTCCCAAAAAACTTTGTCATTTTCAAAACTTTGACCGACTATATCTTTTTATTGAAAATTATTTATAATATAAAAATTATATGAAAATGTTCTTTGTTAAAAGTACTTTCATAAAAGTATAAAATTTATAATTTTCATAATATTATACGAAGTACTAATCAAAATCAATGTTCAAATTTTTTGAAATAACAAAGTTTTTTGGGACGGAGGTAGTATATCAAAATCGATCTTTCATATGCCACAAATATTTCACGTATGAAGTTTGAAAAAAATATTAAATTTTCTAAACCCAAATTTTTTAGATCCAACACTTTTCTTAAATAGATTCAAAGAATAAAAATAAGATATCGTAATTAAAATATTTTGTTTACATCTTTCAACTATTATTTTTAAATAGATCTGAAGTAACGCAATAAAAATTAAACCCAAATTTATTCATTTTAAGTCGGAATGATTGGCTTTTCAAATCATAATTATACGTGATAGAGTATATCTAGAGAGAAGTGAGAGCTAGAGAGAGAAGTGCAATAATATGCTTCAATAGAATGAATTTGTAACCCCTATAACTACTCCCAAAGGGAGTATTTATAGAGAAAATTAGGGTTGGACTCCCAAGCCTTGGGCTTGGGAGGCCCATTTACAACTGGACCGCTACTGGGCCGAATACGAAGCCACTAATGGGCTGTACAAATGAGTAAGTATAAAATCCGATTCTGTGAGGTCTTTGTGGCCGACGAGGGCGTGGCCGACGAGGGCGTGGCTGACGAGGGCGCGGCCGACGAGGGCACTCGGGTTCCTTGGACTCAGGACCATAATCCGAGTTGGCACCTTTTCGGCCGACGGGGGCGTCCTGGCCGACGAGGGCGCCACTCTGCGCCTTGTGCTTTCTGTTCTTCCGAGTATGTGGGTCCGGGGGCTCAGACCCATATACTCCATCAGGAGTCCCCCACTCTCTAAGCTGAGACGTAGATGAAGTGAAGGAGAGTAGATTCCTGTGCTTTGTTGCCCTTGACCGTTACCTGTTCCTCGTTGTGGACATGGAGGCCGTTGTTTACCTGATGTCTTCGTTTTGGGATGATGAGTGTCCTTCTTTCAATGGTGGCCGTTGAAGGCATGTTTTGCTTGGGCACTGATGGTTGAAGTTTGTATCTGGGCCGATGAGGGTATTTGCGCACTCCTTTTGGCCGTTGCTGGTTGGCCTTCGTGTTTTTGGCCGAAGAGCCCGTCAAGATTAATTGTTGGCGGAGGACGATGAGTGTCCTTGCCTCTAGTGGCTTGTTGACCGTCGCTAGTGACGTTATGGGCCTTTGGCCGATGAAGTTCCGTTGTGCTGTATGGATGATGTGGCCATGCTTTGTGGTTACCTTGTTTGCATTCTCTTTTGTTTTGTTGAGGCCGGTGTAGTCCCCCATTCCCCCACTACTTCAGGCCGAAGAGTGTGAGGGGTGAAGGAGTTGCTTGAGTCCCCGGCCGAAGCGATCTCGCCGTAGTCCCCCTGAATCCAACCCTCATGGCGATTTTCTGGCCAAGGTAACCCTGTGGGAGAACCCTTGTGCGCAGATCGCTTGTAGAGGGTTATCATCAAGGGTTATTACGAGGAGCCGATGGCTTTTGGGCTCTTGGGTCCTTTGATCTTGTGGCCGTTACGTTCCTGGCCGTTGCCGTCTCCTTATTGTTTGGCATTTGTGATATTGGCAAGCAGATGGGACGTTATGGGCGCTTGCTGGTACTTGTGAGGCCGGCGAGCGTGTAGGCCGTAGAGTCTGATTTGCCGGTGGGCCGTTGATGTGGTTTGGTCTTGGCCCATTGGTGACGTGGTGGCCTCCCATTGGTGGCCGTTGATCTGGCCATTGGGAGAGTGCCACGTGTAGTGACCGTTGGGTGGGGGGGGGTCTATAAATACCCCTTCCCCTCCGACGAGGAATCACATTTGCATTCTGAATTTGTCGAAGTGCTGGCCGATTTTCTAGAGAGAAACTCCCAAGCCTGTTCTTCGTGTTCATCGTTGTTCAAGGTTAGTGTTCATCGCGATCTTCCTCACTTTTCATACTTTGCTTCCTAGGTTGTTGATCTAGTGTTAGGCGTTTGAACACCCTTAGATCTCAAGTCAGTCTCCTTAGGCCTGTAGTAGTAGTTATGAAGAGCTTGAACGACGACGACTACCCCTACGACGACCAGCCCTCCACGAGGTCGTTTGACTACGAGGTGCTCGAGGAGTTTGAAGAGGAGATAGAGCGTTTAAGTCCCTACAAATCCGGAGAGCCAGTGGACGAGGAAGGCGAGGACGAGGAGTCCGCCTCTTCTTCAAAGGGTGAGGACGTAGGTGCGTCCCGAGTGGTGGACGGGGCGTCCACTTCTGCTGTCATTCCGTGCCCGAGGCCGGTGTCCGCCGTTAAGGGAGCCGCCAAGCCGAAGAGAGTGAGGAGGCCGAAGAGTGGGCCCGGCGTCTCCTACTTGGATCTCACCAACATCTACCTGATCAAGCCGGAGAGCAGTGCGGCCGACTATCTGGTTGCCCAGATGTACGTGGGGCCGTTCGGGCGGGTTAGGGCGCCCAGGCCGACGGACCATGTTCTTCTGCCACCACCGGGATACTTTGGAGTATACCCGATGAGCTTTGCTAAGGGGTTGAGATTCCCCCTTCACCCTTTCATTACTGAGTACCTGGACATGGTCGGGCTTCCTCCGGCCTTGCTGACGCCGAACAGCTACTCCCTGATGGTAGGGTTCTTGCTCCGGTGTGAGGAGTTGGGCTACAAGCCGACAACGGCACTATTCATGAATCTGTACCAGATCGGCCGAGGAAGCCACAAGAACTGTGCGGCCTACGCTACTCTTCAGCAGCTGCCGAAGAAGAGGAGCTTCACGGATTTGCCTACGTCCATTCATGGGTGGAAGAGCAAGTTCGTGTTTGTGTCCATTGGTGAGAGTGGCACCGAGTTTCCCTTCCTCGGCCACACCGGGAGGTTTAACCTGCACGACCCGCCGAAGAGCTCTATTTTGGACGCTCAGGTGGAGGCTTTCCTGGAAGGGGGGCCGAGGAGCGTGAAGGATTACATCACTGAATACAAGATGGCCGCCCTCGGCTTCGTGAGGTACTATGTCTATGGTGACAAGGAGGATGACCTCCAACTCTGGCCGAGGATGACCACCACCTTTGAGGAGGCCGACGGCCCGGACTTGGGCATTCCTGCTGAGGCCGATGGTAATTCTTTCTTCGGCTTTCTGTCTTTATGTTTTGTCCTTTGCCTTACTAATCTTTTTGTGTTTTCCCTTTGTAGATTTTGTCATGGACCGTCGTTCCATGATGGCTATTGCCAAGGCCAAAGCGGCCGAGGAGATTGCTGCTAAGGCGGCCGAGGCGGCCAGACGTGCCGCGGCCGGTGGGAGCGGGGCTACTGCTGATGCGGCCCCAAAGCCTGCTCCGAAGAAGAAAAGGCCGGCCACTGACGGCCAGAAAAAGTTAACTGAGGCCGGCCTGAGCGCCTCGAAGAAGACGAAGAGGGCTCCTTCCCCTTCTCCGGCTACTGAGGCCGGTACTCTGGCTGTCCCCAGCGTGGACGACAGTGGTCCTCTCGTGGACCTTACTGCTGCTGGTGATGCTGCTCCATCACTGCCTCTCGTCCAGGAGCCGCGGACGAAGAGGGCCGGCAAGGAGATTGCTGGTGCCACCTACCAAAAGGTGGTAGAGTACCCCGTCGGCGGGGGCGTGTTTAATGATCTCGTCCCTGGCCACGTCGTCCTGGCCCAGGCCATGCCGGCCAAAGATCGGGCTTACTTGAAGAAGCTTGGGGACGAGAAGATTTACGAGTGCGGCATGGACCTCTTCGTCCAAGTAAGTTACTGTCCTTATGTTTTTGTCTTTCTCTTCGTCTGTGTAGAGTCTTTTGCCTGACCTTTGTTTTCCTTCTGCAGAGTGCCTTTATGCTTATGGAAAGCCATAAGAGGCAGTATTGGGAGATAGCTCGCTTGAAAGGGCTGGAGCAGAAGGCTGCCTCGGCCGACGAGGCGGTAGCTTGCCTTGATCGGCTCCGGGAGGATGCCAAGGCGTTGCAGGCAAAGGCTGATGAAGCCGCCGCGGCCAGGGACGACGCCCTGGCCAAGCTCGAGGAGAGCAGAAGGGAGCTCGAGGAGTCCCAAAGGGCGCTGGAGACCGAGAGGCGCAAGAGCGAGGAGGCCGTCAAGGCGAAAGCTGAGGCCGAGGCCGCCGTCGTGAGGGCTGCTGATGAGGCCGTTGAGAAGTTCCTGGCCGAGGGGTGGAAGGCCGATGAGAGGCTTCCCTGGTGCTACGAAGTGGTGGCCGCCAGGCTTGAGAGTTGGGGGATGAACTCCCCCGCCGGCCGGGAGTATTTCAGCCTGGAGATGTCCGTTTATTACAACCTGGGCCAGGAGCGTATGCAAAGGCTCCTGTGTCGGCGGCTATCCCGGGCGTTGAAGGCCATGAATTACACGTCTGGGTGGGCTAGACGGAACCTGAAGCTGCCAAAGCTGATGAAGGATCCAGAAGAGCAGGCCAAGCTTCCGCTGTCGGAGCGGGAGTCCCCCATAGAGAGCTCCGGCCTCGGCGAGCCGGAGTACACTGAATTTGACTTCCTGGACGATGCCACTAGCGCTGCGGCCGCCTCCGAGGAGGGAATTGACGATGCCGAAGAGGCCGCCGAGGATGAAGAGCCAGCCACGGATGAAGGTGCCCCGGAGGCTTGATCGGCTACTCCTTGCTCCTTTGTAATTTGCTTTTTATTTCTTTGTCTAACTGATGTAATGGCCGAAGCGCCCCCAATTGTAATGAACTCACTATCAATTGAAGAAATTTTTGCTGTCCTTTTCGGCTTTGAATCCCTTGTATGGTTGTTTGCCTTTTGTCATTTCGATTCTGTAAATTGTCTAAGTGTCAAGTCATAACTTGGGTCATCCGCGAGTGTCTGCTACGTCCATGAGGTCGGCCTCACTGTCCGGTGGCCTGGTCGGCCTATTCATCTTTGCCTTACACTTAGGATTTTTTTTTCAAAAAATTTCCTAAGTGTTTTGACCCGCTTAGTTGCTTTCTTCCCGGTCTGGTGGCTTGGTCGGCCTGACCGTCATTTCTGTAGTATCACAACACTTAGGATTTTTTCCAAAAACTTCCTAAGTGTTTTGATTCTTGTAGTTACTTCCCTTCCGGCCTGGTGGCCTTGTCGGCTTGGCCGGTGTTTCTTTCCAAAAATTTCCTAAGTCTTTTGGATCCACTTAGGTGCTGTCCTTTTGCCCTTGACCGTAGTGTCCGCTACGTCCATGGGGTTTAGTCTCTCCCCATTATTGGCAAATGGTTGGGGTGAGTTGCCAAGTGTTGAACCAGTGTCGTTGTCGGCCTGCATTCCTGTGTTGTGGCCGATAAGGGCTCCTTCACCTTAGTCTTTTGGACTTTGAATTTTTTCCAAGTACATATGCAAGGCGTAGGTAGTTAACGGCCTTGGAATATATATGTACCCGCTTCGTCCAAAATTCTTCCATTTGAGTACTTAGAGAATTTTCCAAGTGTAAATGTTGGGCATTTACCTCTTTGCGGTACCGCTGTCGGCCGAGGAGGTGGTCCTACCTTCGCCGGCCAGCCATGTAAACACTTGGACCAACTCCCAGAGAACTTTCGCTTGACCAACGGCCTTGGTTCCAGTGCCTGCGTCGGCCATCCGAGATGCTGTGGCGAGTAGAGGTTGTTTCTTGATTGCTTGATCCTTTCGCGGGTAGGATGAGTGCCCGCTTCGTCCTGGTCATCCTCAGGATTGCGATGTTTTGTTTCATACCAAGCGTTGGTGCCTCAAAGGACTATGGCCGGTGAGGGTCACCTCTCGCGTGTCACCCAACCGATGTGGTTAGGGTTTTATAGGCGTGTGTATCGGCCTTGATTATTCCCTTGTAGTGTGTGGACGTGTCGTCCATGTTGCCTGTCAGTGGTACTACACTTGTGTTCAACTGATATGTACTTGGCCTAGTTGGGCCTGAGTTGTGGGGATTTTATTTTTTTCATTGCTCGAGGCCGGCAAGTGTGCGCGGCCGTCGGCTTCCCTCTTTTTCCCTTATATATATATATATTTTTTTTGTTTCGGGGGGTATCCTTCTTTCAGGCTTCGGCCGGAGGGTGTGCTCGTCCTTCGGCCGGTTCGGACTTCGTTTATAACGTCCGTGGTCTCAGGGCGGGTCCCGTCGCCTATTTATGACGCGGGCTAGACTTTTGGTCGGTTTCCAACGACTGTCGTTGCCCATCCCTGAGTTTTGGGATTTTGTCACCTCGGCCATGATTTCAGGCCTGTCGTCCTGCGTTCTGGCGCGTGGACGACGCGATGAGCTTCCCGTTTCAAGACGGGGGCCGTTTGCGGGCCCCTCGTCCTGGGGACATCGTCGGCCATACCTGAGTGTTTCACTTCTAGGCTTACGGGGCCAGGACGATGTGCTCTCTCAGCTAGGCCTGAGCCTTTCGCTGATACAAAATACAATGGAGTGCCTGAGCTTGTCGCTCGTAGGCTGCAAATGCAAGGGGCCATGTCGGCCAGACCTGAGCCTTTCGCTCTAAGGTGGCCGACGAGGGCGCCTGCTAATGTTTTACTTTGAATTTCCAGAGAAAAAATCAGAACATGATTTTATTCATAAGTGGCTCGAGGCCGAGGGTGGCGTTCAATCAGTAACCCGTTAAGGGGTGAGGGCTTCGCCGTCTACACCTCCTTCGGATTACTGATAAAACTTCACCAGATGGTGTACATTCCATGTTCGTGGTACATTGGACCCGTTCGGGCGTTTAAGCATGTAGGTGCCGGGTTTGACCACAGCACTGACGATGTAGGGCCCTTCGTACTTCAATGCTAGCTTGCCACCCTCTGTCGGCTGGCTTGCTTCCCTTCGGCGGAGGACGTAGTCCCCCACCTGAAATTCCCGAGAACGTACCTTGGCGTCATAATATGATTTTACTTGACGCCGGTAGTTCTCTGCTCGGACGTAAGCTTGCTCACGCCTCTCATCAACCAGGTGTAGGTCAATCTTCATGTTCTCTTCGTTGGTGTCAGGCTCATATTGTTCCACCCGCCGGCTGGGGATGGCAACTTCCGTGGGCGCCTTTGCTTCGAAGCCGTAGCATAGGGCGAAAGGCGTTTCACCTGTCGCCCTCCTCGGCGTGGTTCTGTAGCACCACAGGATGTTGGGGAGCTCGTCGACCCAACTACCTCCTGCGGCCTGGAGGTTCTTCTTCAGCCCCTCCATGATTGTTCTGTTGGCGTTCTCGACCTGCCCGTTGCCCTGAGGGTAGGCAACGGAGGAGAAACGATGTTTTACCCCAAACTCCCGGAGGAGTTCTTGGAAAGGGGCTGCCTCGAATTGGGTGCCGTTGTCTGATATGATCTCCTGGGGGACGCCAAAGCGTGTGATGATGTTCTTGTAAACAAATTTCTGGCATCTGGCCCCCGTGATGCTGGCCAAAGGCTCCGCCTCGACCCACTTGGTGAAGTAGTCGACGGCGACGATGATGTAGCGGTTATTCCCGGCGGCTCTGGGCAGGGGGCCGACCAGGTCAATCCCCCATCTGGAGAATGGAATTGCGGGGCTGATAGGGGCATAGTTGACAGCTGGCCGACCAGGGGCCTTCTGGAGCACCTGGCAGGTGGTGCACTTCCTGGCCAGGTCAGCGCAGTCGCGTGCCATCGTCGGCCAGAAGAAACCCTGGACGACGAGACGCCGGGACATGCTGAAAGGGCCCTGGTGTGAGGAGCAGACGCCACAATGAACTTCTTCCATGGCTGTGTCGGCCTCGTCCTGGTGCAGGCATCGGAGGAGAGTGCCATTATAGGACCGTTTGTAGAGTTTGCCATCTTCGATGGTGTAGCTTGGGGCCCTGAGTTTGGCAAGTTTGGCCCTCTCCTCGTCCGGGGGCAGCTCCCCCGTTGTGATGAAGGTGGCAATGTCGGAGATCCAGACCTCTGCTCGCTGTTGGACGCACAAGACGGGGCTGGCATGGATGCTGGACATGCTCAACTCCTCGATCTTGGCCAACTGGGAGATGTGCTCCGGGGTGTCCGAGCTGAGCTTGGAGAGGATGTCGGCTTCGGCGTTCTTGGCCCTGGGGATCTGAGTGATCTCGTGGGTTTCAAACGCTTTCAGCAATTCCTCCGCCGCTTGTTTGTACTGCTTCATCCGGCCTTCCTTTGCTTCGTACGATCCCTCCACCTGGCCCACTACCAGTTTGGAGTCGCACTTGATTCTGAGGTGCTTGGCCTTGAGGCCGGCGGCGAGCCTGAGACCGCTGAGGAGGGCCTCATACTCGGCTTCGTTGTTGGATACCCTGAAGTTGAAGCGGATGGCATAGTAGGCTCTGAACCCTTCAGGGGATATGAGGACGACGCCGCCGCCGCATGATTTCGCGGCCGACGAGCCGTCAGTGAACAGGGTCCACGTATCGTCCGGCTCCGACCTGGAGTCGGCGACGGCCGTCTCCCTTGCTGTGCATTCAATGACGAAGTCGGCCAAGGCCTGCCCTTTGATAGATGGCCTTGGCTTGATCTCAATCTGAAACTGGCTGAGGAAGATCGCCCATTTCACCATCCTCGAGGAGCTAGTGGGGCTCCTCATGAGCGCGCCAAGAGGCTGCTGGGTCAGCACATGGACGGTGTGGGCTTGGAAATAGTGCCCCAGCTTCTTCACGGTGTGGACGATGGCCAGCACCGTCTTCTCAATGGGGGAGTACCTGAGCTCGGCCTCCCTAAGTGTCTTGCTGATGTAGAAGATGGCCTTCTGCACCCCTTCGTCCTCACGGATGAGCACGGAGCTGATGGCCGACGTGCTCACCCCTAAGTACAAGAAGAGGGTTTCGCCGGCTTTGGGCTTGGAGAGTACGGGTGGGGACGACAGGTACCTTTTCAATTCGTCGAATGCTCCCTCGCACTCCGTTGTCCACTTGAAGCTGTTTGCCTTGCGCATGATCTGGAAGAAAGGGAGTGCCCTCTCGGCTGACCTGGAGAGGAACCGGTTCAAGGCCGCCAGGCGCCCCGTCAGTCGTTGTACCTCCTTGACGTTGCGGGGCGGCTCCATGTTGATGATAGCCTGCGTCTTCTCCGGATTTATCTCGATGCCTCTCCGGCTGACCATGTAGCCGAGGAACTTGCCACCCTGGACGCCGAAGGCGCATTTCTTAGGGTTGAGACGGAGCTTGAACTCCTTCATTATTTCAAAGATTTCCCGGAGGTCGTCGGCGTGGGAGGTGGCCTGCCTGCTCTTGACGATCATGTCGTCGACGTACGCCTCCATCGTCCGGCCAAGGATCGCTCTAAAGATCTTGGCCACCATCCTAGTGTAGGTGGCGCCGGAGTTTTTGAGTCCGAAGGCCATGACGAGGTAGCAAAAGATTCCCTCTGGGGTCATGAATGCCGTCTTCTCAGCGTCATCTTCATGCATGGAGATTTGGTGGTACCCTCTGAAAGCATCGAGGAACGACATCAGCTCGCACCCCGTCGTCTCGTCCACCAGCTGATCAATGTTGGGGAGAGGGAACGGGTCCATGGGGCACGCCTTGTTCAGGTCAGTGTAGTCAACACACATTCTGAACGTTGGCGGTTTTTGTGCGAGGACGACGTTGGCCAACCATGTCGGGTACTTCACCTCTCTGATGTGTTTGATTGAGAGGAGCATGGCGACCTCCCCTCTGACGAAGTCCCGCCTGTCGGCGGACAAGTAGCGCCGCTTTTGCTTGACGGGCGCGGAGGCCGGATCGACGGTCAGCCGGTGAGTGATCACCTGGCGGCTGATGCCTGGCATATCGTCCGGGCCCCACGCGAAGACAACGGCGTATGACCGTAGGACGAGGAGGATGGCGTCTCGTTGGTCCTGGGGGAGTTGCTTTCCGACCCTGAGAACCCGCTCCGGCCGGGAGGTGTCCAGGGGGATCTCCTCGACCTCCTCGGCCGGCTCCGCATGTGGCCTCTCCTCGTCCATGGCGACGGCGGCCGTAATGGTGTCTATCCTCTGTCCTTCCCTTTCGGCCGGCCTCGTTAATTTGAGGTAGCAAGCTCTGGCTATCCTCTGATTTCCTCTGGCGTAGCCGATGCCGTCATTGGTGGGGAACTTCAAACATAAGTGCTTCATGGAGATGATGGCCTCCAAGTCCTCCAGCGCTGGCCGACCCAAGATCAGGTTGTGGGCGCACTGGAGGTTGACCACCATAAACTCGATGTCAATTTTGGCATGGTGGGGGCCGTCACCGACTTCCACGGGGAGGACTATCGTGCCCTCGGCGTCGATAGAGTCCCCGGTGAAGCCGGATAACGGGGTCTTGATCGGCTTCAGCAAAGCTCTGTCCAGCTTCAGCTGTTTGAAGGTGTCCAGGTACATCACGTTGACGGAGCTCCCCGTATCGATGTAAGTACGGTGGATGATGGAGTCACTGATCTCACATCGGATGACGAGGGCGTCCCTGTGTGATTCCGTACCCGGAGGCAGATCCTTGTCGGTGAAGGTGATCGCCTCCGTTCGCTGCTTCTTCGGCTGGGGGGGAACGTGGGACACCTCCCCAATGTAGAGGGATTGGGCCCATTTCTTTCTCTGAGTGGCGGAGTCCCCCCCAGTGTTCCCACCTACGATGAGGTGGATGTGATTCTTCTTCGGCGGTGGCTCTTCGAAGTCCTCGTCGTCACTGAGTCTGCCAATCTCCCGCTTCTTCGCAGAGGGTTCGCCCCCATGTTTGCCGGTGTTTACCCAAGTGTTCTTGCGTGGGCCACCTTTGACAAACTGGGAGAGTTCCCCCTGGCGAATAAGGCGCTCGATGGCCTTCTTCAATGTGATGCAATCGTCGGTGTTGTGCGACGAGTTCTTGTGGAACCGGCAGTATGTGCCGCCCTGCTGGATGGCAAGGATCTTCTCGGCCGACCGAGGAGCCTGCTCGATGAGGCCGTGCTTCTCGGCATAATCGAGGATGGTGCCGACCGGGTGGGTGAGGGTTACTCCCGGCCGTTCCAACCTCGGCCGCCAGTGGCGGTCTTTCTTACTTTGTCCACCAGAGCCGTGGCGGCCCTGGGCACCCTGGCCGGCCGGGGACGGACCCGGGGCCAGCGAAGGATTTGTCTTCTTGGGTGGATGGCCCCCCTCTCTCTTGTGATTGTGGAGCTCGTCGGCATACAAGCCTCCGCGTTGGAGCGCCTTGGCGTACGACCTCGGGGGGTCAGTGATGAGGCTCCTGGCGTACGGGGAGCTGCGGAGGGCTCCCTGGTACAAGGCGAGGAGGGTGCGCTCATCGGCCCCCTCGACCTCCTCGGTCTCCCTCGTCCACCGATCGATGAATGACCGGAGGGACTCTTCGTGCTGCTGCTTGACGGAGAGGAGGTGGGTGAAATACTTCTTCGCGCGCTTCCTCTCGGCAAAGTGAGTGAGGAAGCGCTGGGCGAGATCCTGCCATGAGTCGATGCTTCCTTCTGGCAGCCCGTTGAACCACTCGTACGCTGGCCCCTCGAGAGTAGAGAGGAACCAACGGCAGAGGTATTCGTCAGACGCGTTCACCATCAGCATGTTGTTCTGGTAACGGCTGAAGTGCTCCTGGGGGTCTGATCGGCCATCGTAGGACTTGATGGCGTTCCCCCTGTACTTCTCAGGGATGGGGGCCGAGAGGACCCTGTTGGTGAAAGGGGTCCTAGTCCTGACCTGGATGATGGGGTCACCCCGCCCTTCGGCCAGCTCCCTCTCCAGGGCGCTAACTTTGTTCATGAGCGCGTTGAGGCCGGGGTCGTTGGAGGCGCCGGCCGTAGGGATGTTGGCCGACTGCTTGGCCTCCATCTGAGCCAGCCTCCTTTCCAGCTGGGCGATGACCTCGTCCCGAGGGTCCCTGTTGGCCGCAGCGGCGCCCGGCTGGTTCCTTAGGCGCTCGTTGTGAGCCGCGGTGATCTGGTGACGCACGTCATCCTCGTGCAACTTCCCCTTGCCCTTATCCGGGCGGGGCTGGTCCGCTGTCCGGGACACAGACCCCAAGCTTTCCCTTGGCGAGCCAGGACGAGGATCGCCAATCCGTCCCGCCATCCTCTCCGAAACCGGACGACGGCGCGTGTCACCTAGCCTATTGAAGGCAGAGGCTTTTCCACGCGCTGGGGTCTGCCCGGGCCGAAGAGGGGAAGCAGGGTGGGAATGGGACGACGCCGTGTCCTGGGGCACCACCCCCTCATCGTTGCCTATCTGGACGGCCAACGGTTGGTGCTGAGGAGGTTGAGTGACGTTCCCCCCGGTCCTTGGCAACAGCGCGCTGAGGACGGTGGGGTTCTGAGTTAGGCTGGCGATGATGACCGACAGCGCGGCCTGGACCTGTGGATCCACGGACGGAGAGGTCGCGGCCATAGGCTGGGCCGGGGCGTGGTCCGTCTTCTCAGCCCGTTTCTTTTCCAGGCCGAGGCGGGCGTCGGGGACTCCGCTGTTGAGTTGGTTGCGGAGGTCCGTCGTGAGGTTGAAGGCCTCCTGGAAGAGGTCCCCTCCGCCGACCTGGTCGGCCGTGGCGTCCTCATCGTGCTCCCTGGGCTCTTGGTCCTCAGGGATGGCTTTGCTGACGAGGTTGCGGTTTGACTTAGTTCTCCCCATGATCAGTGGTTAGCTGTGCTTGGTAGCGACGAAGGGTGCGAACTTGATTGTTCTAGCTCTCAACGAGAGCACCAAATGATAGAGTATATCTAGAGAGAAGTGAGAGCTAGAGAGAGAAGTGCAATAATATGCTTCAATAGAATGAATTTGTAACCCCTATAACTACTCCCAAAGGGAGTATTTATAGAGAAAATTAGGGTTGGGCTCCCAAGCCTTGGGCTTGGGAGGCCCATTTACAACTGGACCGCTACTGGGCCGAATACAAAGCCACTAATGGGCTGTACAAATGAGTAAGTATAAAATCCGATTCTGTGAGGTCTTTGTGGCCGATGAGGGCGTGGCCGACGAGGGCGCGGCCGACGAGGGCACCCGGGTTCCTTGGACTCAGGACCATAATCCGAGTTGGCACCTTTTCGGCCGACGGGGGCGTCCTGGCCGACGAGGGCGCCACTCTGCGCCTTGTGCTTTCTGTTCTTCCGAGTATGTGGGTCCGGGGGCTCAGACCCATATACTCCATCAATACGCAACAACAAAATTAGGGGAAAATGATGTCTAATAATAAAAGGAAGATTTTAATAATAAAAAAACTTTGTTGAGTGAATATATTGATGGTGCTGGATTACAATAAAAACTGAATTGACTGAATGAATATATATAAAGTGGTGGAGAATTTGATTTATTGACGGAATGAAGTTATGGTTAGCCTAAGGGCTTAAAAAATACGCTGTACTTTGGATGGAAAAAGTTAAAATGAGTGCTTTTGTTGAGGTTATGTCCCGCAGATCCGAAAGCTCAACACAAATTTTGGATATATCAGGAATGGATCAGAATCAAAGTGCATAACGAAATATAAAAGATAAATCAACGAATACTCAAAAGCTCACTTGTATTAATTAACCTGTTTGATTACAAGGAAACTTCCCGATCGGTACGTCGGAACTGTGCTTTTAATACAAGAAACGAGAGTGGTAATGCTATTCTAGAGCTTGAGTATCAAAATGTTAACCCTTACAATGATATTAAATCTTCTATTTATACTAATGGAGAGCATGGGTTGTTCTATGCTGATTGACCGTTGTTCCACCGACTTGATCACCCATGCTTCCACTTGCTGATGTCACAATCTGGCATTAAATGCACCTGGCCACTTGCTGGTTGCCCGTTGCTCGAACGGGACGCTGGACCAGGCGGAAGACGCTGTCAAATTGGCCCAAGTATGATGTATGATCCGAACTCCGTTCGGTATTTCTGCTTTCTGGGCCGGCCTCTACTTGGACCGAACCTCGTTCGGTATGGATTCTTCACTAGGCCTACTCATCATAGGGTAATAGACTCGTTGTTTGGGTCGGATATCCTGGGCCTTTTTAATCCGAGTATTGGGCCTCCGGGTCAATATCCCAACAGCTTTAAATACCAACTTTTACTTATTTTAAAACACTTTTAAGTGAAAAGCTAAAAACGCAGAAAGTGATGCTTAAATGTTTTTATCACTCCGATAAGGGTAGGGGGCCTTGCCCCCCCCCCCCCCCCCCCCCCAACTTTTTATTTTTCAATAGTTTTAGTATTAGATATGAAATAATCATAAATTTTGGATGAGTATTACAAGTCTCAATTTGTGATCCTTTCTGGTAGAATTTTTTGATGAAATTTTGTGAGCATATTTATCAATAAGAGTATATTGTTTTCACCAAAATTTAGGTTAAAATTCAACCAGTAGGTCACTTAAATAGATTATGGAAAAACACTGTGTTGTTTTATATGTATTTTGACGAAATGTTTTTCAATAATTTATTTAGTCGACTTCCCGGTTGCATTTTAATCTGAAATTTGTCGAAAATAATCTACACATCATGAAGAACATTCATACAAAAGTATATAAAAAAAAGTCCAACTTGAAGCACCTCAAACACATGCTGCCAGACGGCAGATCCTATAAGGTAGTTTTGACATCATATATATGATAGGACAAAATATATTTTATTCCTCAAATAGATACAGAGTATTATTTAGTCCTATTAAAAATAATTTGATTAAAGTTTGCCAAAATAGGAGCGAATACATCTTATTTTAAGAATAAAACATGGCTAATCCTATTTGTGAACTTTATTTTTGTTTTACTCCTATTTAGAGAATTTCATTTTTATTGTTCGTGTTCCTTCTTGGCCCCCTATGGTTTATGACTAAGTTATGGCTCCTCCCCTGTCGGTACACCGTGCGAATGGTGTAACGATCTCAAATATAATTTGTCAGAAAAATACTCAGTATGATAGATTGTTTATAACCTTATAGAGAAAAGTGTCAAATAGACTCTCTTACTATTACAAAAATGTCAATTAAGTCCACGAGCTAGATATCATCCAATTAAACCCATAAACTACTAGAGAAAAAAGAAAAAAAAAAGAAAAAGGAAAAAAAAATGCAAAAGTGTCACTATGTGTCGCCACGTGTAAAAATTTGCGTGATAAGGTTACCTGATAAATAGCCAATTTGAACATTTTATACAAATTCACGGGTTTAATTGGATGATATTTGATTTGGTGGATTTAATTGATATTTTCGTAATAATATCGTACAAAGTTTGGAATAGAATAAATTTTGCAAATGAAACTTTGAATATTTCATTCATATATCCTGTAGATAAATGAAAAAAAATGTTAAGTGTGGCTGCACAGCCTGCACTTTATGCCTTTGTGGCTACCATGAACGGAATATTAGAATTTTTATACTCCGGAATTGATTAATGTGTAGCAGTGCAGTGCCATTTGTTGATACCTTTTCAATTTTTCATGTTTCAAAGAAAAATAAGAAAACATGTTTATGCTTCTTTTTTTTAAAAAGACAAATCTATTACTAAAATAAAAATAATGGATAACAAAATGACTCTTAATATGTACTCCGCAATATGTAATCTCATACGGAGTAATAATAATTGTAGGGACCATTTTTTATATTTAATTTTACATAGTTTTGATTATTATAACAATAGTAACTTCGGCCATGTTTTATGCATAAATAATATTTTAATAATTATTTAGAAAAAAAACTTCATAGAATTATCACCTGCAATTGAAAATTTATATCCAATATAAATATAAATTTTTCTAAAAAAATATTTTGGAAAAGTAACGACCGCTACACTGAGCTATAGAGAAAAGTTTGTGTAGTCTTGATGCCACATATCATATAATCACATACGCTAGAGCTAAAACAAACCACTAATTGTGCCAAACATTGACCATTTAATCTCTTAACATGGTAAATATTAATAAGCAGAGACATTCATGAACTAATTACCAAAATTTTCTTCATAGCTCTATTCTAACTTTGGTTTCCAAATTTTTGTTTTGGAGACACCAGGAAATCAGTCTAAACCCTTACAACAGCTTTACACATTGAGAATAAAAATACAACAGCAAATAAATCTCTTGAAATGACACTTTTCAGATTGCTTGAGGAGTGAAGACTAGTATCATATTTAATTTGATATCACCATTGCCAAAAAACATGAAATAAAATAATAATGGACTCACAAAAATGGATCATACAGATTTACAGGGGAAAACTGCTAGCAATCAAGCAATGACTGATGCTCAAATGTACTAACTTCCGGCAGCTTTCAGAAAATTGTCATATGGGCTTGAAGCTGGCAGTACAAAGAAGCTGGAATGGCTTTGATATTCAGTGGCACATGACATTGGAACAGCAGATATGCTGTCAACAAACGGGTTCCGACTTGGCTGCCAGACCTGGAACATATATGTAAATTGTTTCGGATGTCAAATATATCATAAACACTACTCAGGTATGATTTATTTTTTAACCCTTTGGTGGAGCATAAATTGGCTGAAATTCCTAAAAGTATTGCTGAATGGGGGTGAATTGTAAAAAAAAATTGAAGTGCTTTTTTAATAAATCAAATGACTGAAACGAAAATACTCGGTAGCATGGTGGGCAGCACCGTAGCATGGTAATATATACTCATGTTAGCCATTTAAACCTAAACATAACTTACTGATCTTTTATGGTAAAATAACTTGGTATTTATAGAAAACCTGACTTCTCTAAAAAATGAAGGAACCAAACGGAGTTCCATTAGTACTTACTGATGGGAAACTGTTGTCAGCATGGGTATAAAAATCTTCAGTATTTAAGCTAGTGTAGTCTTCTTGTCCATTGAATGATGCAAAATCATCATTACTCTTTGGTGATGAGCTCACAAAATGCATCACTTTTTCCTTCCCCACTTGAAGGGCCTCACACTGGCTAGCCACATCCTTGTAGGTCAACCCAGAAGGTGAGGGCGGGGATGTCTGTCTTCCTACATTATCTGATGTTTCTAGAACCTGCAATAGTTTAGCATAAACAGCTTCAGAAATAGAAAAAACACAGATACTACTTTGAATCCTAGAACAGATGGTGTACGGAGTTAAAGATACCGAATCTAGGAACTGATTGACATCCAGGAAGTTAGGAGTTTGTGAAGAGGGTTGTGTGTTTGCATCTGTTTGACTCTCAAGTGCATCAATTTGAAAGCTTTCGTCTAATGCCTGCACATTTATGAAACCATATGTATAAATGAGGGGTAGAAAGGCTATGGACCATTTGCTTCTTAGTTCCTGTCTATAAACCCGCATGTGGTTAACAGGCCTCTACTTTAGCCACCTAAATCTTAACCCAAAGAATAGTCGTCCAATAAAAAACTATATGTTAGTTTCTTTAGTCTTACGAGGAACAAATTCCTCATTGAAGCTTATGTGTTGTGATTTCACATAAAAAATTGCGGTTTCAAATTGAAAACCAAATTAATAAAAGGGCTCGTCAAGACCTTAAATGTGTTTGTGTTTTTCTATTTGTTACATATTAGATGAATTAAAATGCCTAACCGGCTAACCCAACATGCATTAAGCCTAATCTATCATGAGTTGGTTTCCGGTGTTATTTTTGGCTGAAATTTTTTGTGTATGTTCCTCATCAAGTCTAGTTCATCCATATCAAATTTCAGCAAAAAAATCAATCGGGAAAGTCGTCAAATGATTTTTGAAAGATAACTGCGTTTTATATTTCAAAAATCATTTGATGATCTTCCCGATTGATTTTTTTGCTCAAATTTGGTATGGATGAACTAGATTTGATGAAGAACATGTCATAAAAAATTCATCAAAAAATAACAGCGGGAACCTCCCCAAAAAGCAAAGGCCGGACGGGGCTCCTGTCCGAACCGGCCGGACGGGGCTCCTGTCCGAACCGGCCGGACGGGGCTCCTGTCCGAACCGGCCGGACGGGCTCCTGTCCGAACCGACCGGACAGGATCAGCACTATATATATATATATTCTATGTGCGAGTTTTTTATGTTTATCTGACTAGTATGTGATGGCTTAACATGCCCACACAAGATAATGGCTTGTTGTAGTGTACTAATCCTGAAATCTCACATTGCCTAGCGCCTACCATTTTAGACGGAGCGCTAATATATATACCTCATCAGGAGTTTTGTCATTCGACTCAAATTGGTTGGGGTGGCGTCGCATTTCAGAGATTGCTTGAGCTCCCAAAGGACAAACATCATCAGGAAGAAAATCTTGAAGTAACTGCTCTTTAATGAGATTAGTCTTATCCTGCACAAAAAATATTCAGATACGATCAACTGATATATAAATTACACACAAGCATGCTTTTAAAAGCAGGGAAAAATACCCCAATATTAGTGAAACTTAAGTCTTTTCCTAAAATATAACCACACATGTTTTTGCACCTATCGTATGATCAAATTTAACATGACATACATGGGTTCATGATAAAACACATGCGGATAAATAGGAAGAATTATTAACTTCCTATATCTACAACCGCTAGAATTAGAAAAATGAACTAGCATGCACCACAATCGGATCGGCATGCACAATATACGGATGCTAGAATAGGAAAAATAGTATTACACTCATATATTGGGAAAGACATACTCTTTTAGTAATATTAGTGGTAATTTTCTCTTTAAAAGCAAGAAGAAACATACAGTTAATGACTTCTTCAAGCTTTCCACTATCATTGAAGCAAATGATTCTGTCGTTTGTTTCTTTGATATCTCTATTTCTGAAAGCAACTTCAAAGCAGAATCATCATCCTCCTCTGATCCGTAAACATTCATTGTAGAGTCTATGTTAGTGGTTACAGATTTGAGCTGGCAATCCTCCACCAACCGAAGAAAAGGATCAATCTGTGGGACGGAAATCATTAATATAAAATCACCCAAAAGAAAGAAAAAGAGTGATTATAGCAATAGCAAGTGATGATTTACATACTGTTTTCTCGGTCAATGCAGCCTTAGCGGAAACAACAAGAGGGATAAAGTTGTAGGCTTTCCCCAAGAAAATTATCATAGAAGTTGACAATGTAAAAAGTGATCTCCGCCGTGATGGTGGCAGTTTCCCTACAAAAGTGAAGGCTATGGTTTCAAGAAAGCTAGAAAATACCGTTGAATCGCTAATTTAAATTTGGTAAACTGTGACAGTACATTAAGGCTCCGTTTGGTGGCCTTATCTAGCTTATTCTGCTTATTAGCTGAATATGTAGTAGCATTTTAACTATTAACTTTCCTGAAATGGATGTATGTTACCAAACACCTTTCCTTTATAAAAACAATAATTTCAGACAAATATTTCTTACCAAACAGGCCCTTAGAGAATCAGGTTTTAACAGGAATAAAGACATCAAGAATACATCTTGCAAGATAATAAGATATATCAGAAAAAGATCACGATTACTAGTAACTAAGGACTCGGTACCTGCTCCTTGAAGGGAAATGCTCCTTAGTGAAAATGCAAGCTGGAAACTTCTAATAAGAGTCTCATGGCTGGATTTCTGTATCAATTGACAAGAACAAAAAGGATTAACTTTATTTTTCTCGTTCATTAAGTTACGGGTAAAATATACATGTTAAACTCATCCAAAAATTAGAAACAGAATCAACGGGGCATACCCCTGTCCGAAAAAATATCAAAAAGCAGGTTGTTACAACACATTGCATAACCTGCTAAGTTAAAACAAGAAGCGGAAGGAACAGTCCCCCTACGCCCCCAGAGGTAACCACAATCAAAACATCACAATAAAAACATCAATAACACCAAATCACAAGCCAAACAATCGGCTAGACGGCTAAATAACAAAGAAATCAAAAGTCCACCACAGCAGAAGGGAAATAGTTGCACTGAGTTTATTAGGTGCAAACAGATGTAGTAAACATTGTTGCACTTTCATGAAACATTAGTTTAATCTTTACGAAAAAATAAAAAGAATTATTTTGAAGTATAATTTTTCATTATATTTTGAACATGTAAGGAGCAAGCACATTACAGAAATTATAAAACATATATACAATCATAATAATGTACGCAGTATTAATTACTAATATTTTACCCTTATGAATCATATTAACCAGACATTCAGACAATTAATTGCACCTAATAGTTGTCCCTTTAACAGACTATCACTCCTCATATGCAACATAATAAAGATTGAAATAAATAAATTAAAAAGAGTGCTCCCTCCGTTCTTTTTTATATGTCCCTTAGACCAGTTGCAGTGGAGAGGAAATTATGAGTCAAAAAGTGTAAAATGACAATTTTGACTCCTGATATGATACATTGGGCCATTGGGGGGTGAATGGAAAGTGGGAGGGCAAAGGCTAAATTGTGCCAGCCAACCGACTCCCAAGCAAGAGGTGGGCCCCATGACTGTCACCCGTGTGCAGAGTTCTACTACCTCCGTCCCACTAACATTGGGACGGAAGGAAGTGACACGGTTATTAAAAAAGTTGAGTTATGTGGGTGATATTGAATTTATAGTGGGAATAAAGTAAAAATGATTTAGAACCACACAAACTTTACCAAATTTGGTATGGAACAATCTTAGTGGGATTTCCTGAAAAAGTAAAATGGGACAATCTTAGCGGGACGGAGGGAGTATTATATAGTGCGGGTGACGTCAACGTGAATATCATCCCGCACCAGCCACCCTATTAAACTAACTTTTTCTGGGCTAATCCAACGACTGAGATGCATTTGGCACTGGTTGAACAAGAAAAAATGATCGGACGGCCCAAATTGAAATCCTTAATATATTTTATTTTTCCTTTATTTTTAATTTGTTTTGAAGGGAAAAAGTTGAAATATTTATTTTCTTACATTGACATGTGCATTTTTAAATTTTATAATTATTCAGGAAAAAGAGGAAAGAAAAATATTGCTTAAAATATGATTTAGGTAATACTTTATGAACCGGATATGTAAAAAATATGCATAGTGGATTTTATTGACGGTGATAAATGCATGGAGAAACTATATTGACGGTGTCGATGTACTTTTTTCATACTCACAGAGTGGATATTTAAGTTTATTGAGGGTGCAAAAATGCAAATAGTTTTTGGTATTTAGCACAGATTAAGAGTAGTAATAGGGGCAATGTGTAATGTAGAAAAAGTATAAAAAAGAGAAGGTCAACAAGTAAAAAATGTAAGGAAGAGAAGGAGATAGTAGATAAAGTAGGATAGAGAGGAGAAAGAGTAGAAAAGTAGGGGCTAAGGAAAAGCAAGGTAAAAGTTGCCAAAAACAGAAATGGAGCAAATAATTAAAAAACTTCCCAAGAAGGAAGAAAGGACAAGTGATAAAAAAGAGGGTGTAAATACAACAACAACAACAACATCCAAGCCTTAGTCCCAAAAGATATTGGGGTCGGCTAACATGAAACGATACATGATATCACAACCAAAAGGAAAAGAAAGAAAATAAAAATAAAAAAGATAAGATATTATTAAAAGGATAATATAAAAAGAGATGAATATACATAAAAATGATAAAAAAAGGCTACAAATAATGCTTATATATATATAAGGATAAAAAACAAGGAAAAAAAGATGAGGGAAAAAGATGAGGGTGTAAATAAATAATTAAATATATAAATAAATAAATGATAATGTAAAGTCATGTCAGAGGCAATTTTATTGGCACATTATTTTCCTAGAGTAGTGGCACACCTTAGTTCGAGAAAACAACATCACCAAGCTGTAAGTATGAGCAATTGCTTCATAATGCTCAGGAGTATTTGTAGGAGAAATTGCCTGCACCCATATGGAAGAAAGCAGCATGCTAATTTGTCTGGTCTTCAACTTTAGAGAAAGTCCCTCCTCCTGATTAAACAGAATGTGGAACTAACGGTGAATACAAAAACATCTTTTATAGTTAGCATGAAAAAATTATGAGTCTTACATGTTTTTTTTCCACGTTAGTCGTATCGCTGGACCCAGCTTTAACACTATATGCTCTGCTATAGCTTGACGTCAACCGATTCAGCATGGATTGTTGAGTATTAATACTTCCATTCCTATCCATACTTTCTTGTGACCTGATCTGCTGCCTGCCCAATTTGTCAAATAAAGCAGCTGAAGAAGAAAACACTGAGACAGTTCTAGACAGTGTTCTCTGAATAGAATTTCTTCTTGAGAGTGAACTCCCAGAGGAAGGACGGGGACAAACTGATGATGGAACAAGTACAACAGAAAACATGCGATGTGCGCCGAGCCTTGTTTCATTGTCTGGAGAGACCATGGCCAATAGTATTTGGTGGAACAATGCCTCAGGGAAAGCCTGAAAATAGCACAATGTGTATGAGTTATTTGGAAATATAACTGAAAGAATGTAAAAATGCAAACCAGCATAGGGAGTACTATAAAGTCATGTACTCATGTACTATTCCTCTTATATCTTTATTGTTAAGTGCCCCACATTAGATATGTTCTTCAAGAGGTGAAGTTTACTGTCTTTAATCTCGAGTAAGTTTATGGAGCCCCATATGACTTTCTTATGGAGTCATATGGGGTATTGTGACACCATCTTTACCATTCAATTTTTAAGTGGGGCCCTCCACTTAAAAAATGAATGGTAAAGATGGTGCCACAATACCCCATATGACTCCATAAGAGAGTCATATGGGGCTCTATAAAATTTTAGCTTTAATCTCACACTTATATAACAGATCTATTTGTTATATATCTTGCAGGTCGACAAATGGGCCAAACTGACTTCAAACCGGTGATCCAAATCACGAGTGCCAAACCAGAAAATAAACAAACCTCAAATGTACCTGATGTTTAGGTCATTCTTATATAGTTATATACTACGTGAGAGTAGTGTAATTGTTTAAAAAGGTGGAATTGTGTGATTGATATTAAATTAATAGTTTGAATAGAGTAAGAATGAACTATAAACACCCAAATATTACCAAATATAATACGGGGCAAAGTTAGTGAGACGGACGAAAAGGGTAAATTATAAGGTAAAATGAGACAAAGATAGATGGTCGAAGGAAGGAACAGAGGGAGTATTACATATAGATTTAAATGGGATTGTTCTTGCCTTATTTTGATATGCTGAATTGGGTAAGGCTGCTACGATCTGAGCGGTGCGATATACTGTAGTCATTGTGTTTCTTGCTATAACTGGTATACTTGAGATGCTCTCCAACATCACTGCCACCACATCAAGAATAGGGGAAGCATCTCCAACCTGTGTCATCAAGGATCAAAGTTCATTTTTCTTACTTCATGCCAGAGACTCACTCACTTGTTGATTAATGTTTTTACTTATTTTCCTGGAATGCATCACAGTATCAAATGGTTTGAGTCACCACTACTCTTCTTAAGAGTCCCACGTTGAATATTAATTAAGGCCTTGAATTATATAAGGTAATTAATTAAATTCAATCATCATTTAGTGTGACTTATCGGGGGAATGCAGATTCCACCTAACTTCTTCATTCTAATATGAATTTGCATCACTTTATAATAATAAATATATACACTTCAAAGTTTGAAAAATCTATTCATAATAGGGTGCACACTCCAATTCAGAAAGAAAATAAGGTTCAAATTCTCTCAAACTTGGGGTGCAAAATTACTTCAACATGTGGTGCAAACCCGAAATTACATTAAAAATGGGTCACAAATTCCAGTTCCCCCAAAAACCATGATTTATCAGATGTAGTTATGGTCGGTTCAGCTATGAGTTCTATCATGTGTAGACTATAGAAGAAGGCTAACATATGATTCTAGAAAAAATGAGGAGAAAAAGGTGACCTTATAAGATAATTGGACAAGGCATTCGTCAACTGCAGCACGGTATCTTCGATTCCAGTTTCTTACTTCTTCCCCAAGGTCTGTGTCGTTGATGGAACAGTGTATACTCTTCCGGAGGTGTCTCATCATGTCACTAAAAGCACCCACGATTGTCACAGATGATTGTACCTTTGTGACCCGAGCAAGAGATGTGGCAACTTCAATGATATCTATCTGCATATCTGGATTCTTGATCACATTCTTGTGATCCAAGTGCTTGATTAATGTACATAGCAAATAATGTGTGTTATGACCTGCAATTCAAGTAAATCAAGTTCCAATCAAATCCCAAACGAATCCCTGAAACGTGAGATTTACTAGACTTATATACTACACTCAAACTTCGTAAACATGGGAAATTTGCAACAATAAAAGGATGATGATTTAACGTTTACCACAGTTCTCCATAATGCATTGCATGTCCAACAGAACAGTGAGAGCAACCCCGTTTTGAGGTGACCATAGATTGCTGTTATCAAAGTAGCGGAATAAGGACTCTAGTACACGTCGAACAGTTGTTGCTTCCTTAGCTAACTTTGCCATATTATGTAAGCACACCTTAGACCAAAATTGAGGCTTCATAGAATCTTCTCTGTTTAAATATGTTTATGAGATATTTTTAGATATGATAGGATATATAGCTCAAGAATATTTAGCAACACAATTAAGGTGCCAGGGCAAGAGGGGAGGGATTACACAGCCACGTTCAGTCCTCTATCAGTCACAATGTTCCTCCAAGAAGTAGCTCTTTTCATTGCATCTGATGATGATATAGCTTGGTTTTGATTGGCACCACCATCCTGGTTATTTTGTGTATCTTGGTCAAGTTTCTCCTCAGAGGCTTCACAGTTCTCTAAAACAACAGAAACAACCTGGTAATAAAAGAAAAAAGAGAATGAAGCAAGTTGATTCCCATCTAGTCTTCCATCCTAAAAAGTAAACTTGATCTGTGCAATTCAAGGCTTGCATATATTGGTTCATGCTTTATATTTCTATGAATTGAGATGGCTTAACACCTCTTACTTAAATTGATTCAGGACTCAAATTAGTACGGAAGAGAAATTGTGGTGTATACAAATATACTGTAGTAAAAGTTAGTAATGAAAGAATATGATGTTGGCTTACATTATCAAATTCTGCGGACATTTGACCAAATTCACCCATGAACCAAACCTGCATTGGCAAGCAACATATAAACTCAGACCAGGTTTGTTGAAGCCTTGAAGATAGTAGCTAAGATAAACTGATAAAGGATTAAAAAAGATTAAACAAAAAGTCAGATGGAAATAATAACCACTTCAGCAGGCATGAAAGGTAAATATTTTTGCAAAATGTCAAAACATGAGGAAAGCTTATGATGAAGCAGCTCACCAAAGAAGAGAGGGCTTGAAGGGCGGCACAGCGTAATTTCAGTACTCTTTCCTCATCTCCCATTTCTTGAGAAACATGGCAGACTTTGGGTATTAAGCCTTCTAAGTTAAACATATATGTTGCGTCACCCTGTATGGCGAAAAAAACAATTAGAACATATGTGCAATATAAGTTACCTAAAAACTTTGTAGTTCATTATCTCGAAGGCAGAGTGACCCGACCTGATTATTCACAAAGTCAAAAAGAGCTTCGCATCCCACAATCCGCATTTCATCATGCCTTACCTGGTCCAGCAGTATGTGTACAATACTCAAAAAACTTCCGGCAAACAATGGCCTGTCATGCAGTACTTGATAGTGTCATTATCACTGAATCCTTAATACCAAGTGCTGTTTACTTGTGACTTAATTGATAATACGGCTTATCATTCAGCAAAAATACTATCTTAATTGTGAAGCCCTCATTTATTACTTCTTCCCATTAGCATGTCTATTAACATGTCTATTCAGTCAATTTTCAAAACCCACTGGAATAGATGTCTCTTAATAGGCAACATTACTCATTCATAAGGCAATCCAAAAAACACTTTTTAAAATGAGTTATTTTACCCAATTCAGACTTTATTCAGCACACAAAATAAACAGTTTTACACGAGAATCATTTAATTCAGACATGCATCTTAGTTCAGACATGACTTATGGTAAAAAAGTAAACAATCCTAAGCCAGTTTATAAAAAATGGTAGAGTTTACTTTTGTGATATCTCTTGGGTGATCAAATGAACCATATAAAGCTATTTACACATAATAAGGTTCTGTTTGATAGGACCTTATGAGCCAGCACTTGAGTAGTACAAAAGGATATTTAAGGGCATCTCTTACATTTCTAGTATATTGGTAAAGAGAGTTACTTTTGCAGCGGAATATGGTCATAAATGGATAAAAAAAACTGGTGGTAACTTATTTCTCAGATTTTATACGAGGAACTTTTCATATGATAGCCTATTGTAATATATTATTTTATTTAACAAGTAAAACTAATGGTGTATTTAGAGCTTAAATGAAAAAAATTATAAGTTCCCAAACAAGATCTGCCAAACGCACACTAACTTAATAGAGAGAATAAGATTGCAGAATTAGGCTCACATTTGCTGTTTGCACGATGTAAGCAACCTCCGGTAGATATGCATGACAACTTTTGCAGATGATATATTCTCATTTCTTAATTCTCTGTAGCACCTCTGCTCAAGAGAAGTTGTGATCTGATCATAAAATAAGCATGCACTAAATTAAATTTCTGCACTTGGCTGAGCCCAATCATAGGGTTGGCTAGGTGAATTCTTTAACAAAAGTCTAAATATATAGAAGAGAAGATTCTAGCAAATTTGAGTCCAACAACACAACTGTGTGTATTTTAGTCCAACCTTAGGTATACGAAGCGGATTTTTTGAGGCATATTCGCATAATTTGTTGATCATTCGATCGTTTGGTTGCTGATCCTGCCAATGTTAAGAGGGAATTTAGCAATACAGCCAATAATAATGCAAGCAGTCAAATTCCAAGCAAGATTGAACCAATAAATCAAACAAGATAAAAATTTGTAAGGGGATATTTCCATAAATAAAAACAAAAACAACACATTTCTTCATCCATCGTTGCTGTTTCCAAAAAATATGACTCCTTCCCTCCTAAATTAGTTATTTCTCGCCTATATTCTTTTCTTAAGATTGAAGAGTCCTGCTCTTAGCCTCTTAGTATAAAACATGGGTACTCTCATTTTTGCATATGATAAATGTTTCAATCCTAATTGCTGTGATCTTTTAAACTAATAATGTGATCTATATGTTCATTTGGAGGGTTTAGGCTGTTCAAATTACTAGTTCTGTCCTAAACAGAATTGTGGGATGTTGAGGGATAATGAAGATGGACGAACCGGAGAGCGAGGGAAGATGTCTGCGAGCATCTTCTTGTAACGCTTCAGGGGATGACGCGACCGCGGCCGCATCGCCGGGCAAAAGACGCAGAGCTGATCGCACGCCGGCATGACCTGCCGCGAAATCATCGCCATAAATCTTCAATCCAGAATCGATCTCTTCAAATCCTTCTTTAGTTTTCCGATTCTGGATTAAAACCAGAGACTAAAACTTCCCAGAGGGGATTGGATTCCACAATGGGACATACGAGTGTTTTTTTGTTTCTTTAGGTAATGGAAATGGAAAGGCCGGAGCCGGAGGAGGGGAGATCGGAGAACAGAAATAGGGCCGATCTCCTACTTCCTCGAATGGCTCCTGAAGATAGAGCGCATCAAATAAAAACAGAGAGGGACAGGAGAGAGAAAGAGAAGAGAGAAGCATGCTTATACGAGAGCTTCTCGCGAATTTGCATGGCTTGTCGTCAAGCATTGTCGCTGGTCTTCTACGTGACACGAAAATGGAGGACATAATAACAACCAACCAGCCGCTACTCCGAGAGGCGCGACAGAACTTTTGCATGAATTTGCCCGTTGAGTATACGTTCTATGTTGTATACCTCGAACTGGTATGAGATTTGATGCCATCACTTTGTTTTGCTTTGAAAATTGAAGAAAATTTTGTTTGTATTTATTTCGATTTAGTTTGAGATTAGACTAGACCATATTTGATCATATCATTTTTCAACGATTATAAAATACATATAGATCAGGGATATTTATTTCTAACACATGTATTTACAGGATTAATTCAGATTAGATCATACTAGACTAGAAATTTTCAGACCAAGTAAGTGATAGGTGACCTAAGACGGATCATAAATTTGTGTTACGAATGTTTGTACTTACATTTATTTCGATCTCAGATCACATCGTAACATACACAGAGATTAGACATTTACCAGGTCAAACAAGACTATTATAGATCACACCGGACCATGCCATCATATACAATTTTAATCCAAACAAAAACATCCTAAACCACGCAATGTATTAAATTTGAATAACAACGGGGTGAGACAAATTGGGAACTAAAAGACTTAGACTATTAGGAAAAAAATTAAGTTGTCTTAAGGCACATTATGAGCCTGTTTGGCAACACGAAAATCGGCTGTTTTGACTGATTCTGCTTAAATTTATGAAGTTCTGGCTGAAGTGACTGCATTGGTTGATTCTGCTGATACAAGAAAAAAATATTTTTAAAATATATTTTATTAATAAAATAAAGAAAAAAGTATATGTAAAAATAGCTAAAATGATCATCTAGAGTAACTTCAGCCAATACAGCCAGAAAAGTAACTCCAACCTTACTTTTTCGGCTTATTACACAATTCAGCGCGCGAAAGCAAAGTTTACGTGTTTGATAAAAAAATTGGTTGATAAGCCTGATGAGCCGAAAATGAGGGTTGCCAAACGGCCTCTATAACTTATGTCAGCTTAATTTGCATTATTATTGGAAGCAGCGGAAGTGAGCGCAACTTTGCACTGAGTTTGGGCGCCGCATAGTAGGTCGGCTAGTTGGTGGTCGATTTGTGCTTCTTCTTCTGAGGTGATTGTCTCAGTCTAATCGTAGGGCGTTTCTTGAGTCTAGATGCATTTGTTGAAAGATAGGTGATGGATTTGGAGCTATTAGTTAATTGCAACTCTCGATTCATTTTATATTTTAATATAAGTCCAGTTTATTTAAAAAAGACACATTATAACTCTAGTGTACATCATCCCTGACTTCATAGCCAATTAACGTGACAACTAGTTTGTGAAAAATGGGTTCCGATTCATCTTAATAATGAATTTAGGATATGAATTGGATTTTTTTTATTAAAGGCGGATTGAGCAATGAGGGACGATATATTGGCCTATTGACCCTTTCTCCTTTTCAACTTATCTTGACTATAATTTGTTTTTCAACTAATTTCGAGTTTCACAAATTAACATTATGATTAAAAAAGTAAGGCTCGCCAAAAACTTTTGTGCCAAACATGACCTTAGAGTTCATATACACATTTTTTCTGTGCAAAAAGTTTAAGCATTTAAAACATAGGTTCAAACTTGGTAGTCTCTCGATCTCTCGTCATCACTATATAGGTGTATTGGGTTCAGTTTTCTCGGACTTTCACTTTCTCTAAACCTCTTCCAAGTTCTAGTGATTTCATTTCCTATTACTTTTATACATACATAGATAGAAAGCACAACAACAGAAGTAGTATGAACATTGAGATGGTTGAGGTGACTTTATGTGTTCGTAAAAAACAGGAGCACATCACACGCTGAAGTGCATTCATGGTACTGAAACTATTGTTTATACAATCCAAGGCACCACACATATTATATCTATTCATTTTGAACTCGAAATTCCAGTGAATGACCCGTCAAATGACTCTGTGATAATATATTTGTTTCACATTTGCTTGCTAATCATATTCCACATGCTCGCAGGAAACACATCAACATTGAATATCACTTTGTTAGAGAAAGTATTGCACGTGTGGATCACTGGATCTTGTTTTATTGAAAGGAAATTGTCTATATCTGCACCATTAGTTTCTGGATCATTACATCAATCAAAGAAAATCATACCCAACATACAGACACCAACTAACATCCAGCAACAACGGCTGTAACTCTGATTAGATATAGAGACGGTCACCCTTGAAAGAGCGACTCGAATTGCTAACCACGAAACGGACTTGACACATCTATCACTGACGGTATAGATCCATATACTCCTAATGACATAACAATAATCTATGTTTTCAATTATCCCGGCAACCCAAGCAACATAGACTTTAACAAAACTTCAAACAACAAAATAACAATAGCTAGTAGGATAAATTTCTCGAACCTTAACACCTCGTTTAACACATTGCGGTGTTTCAGGAGGAGACCAGGCCATAAGTACTGATGTGATTGATCTTCCATCGCCAACCGAACTATGGCCTTCATCAAACCCTTTGCTCCCCAACCATCGTTGCCCCCCGTACACGCTTAAGCCGCTGCTCCCTGTTGTCCTGATCATGACACCACGACCTCTCACGACTAAAGCAAGACCTCTGTTCAAGGTCTGAACCATATGTACTCACCTTCTCACCTTAATTACATCCTATGGCTTCCCGTTGATTCGTTGAAGTTGAGAGAAAACAATCATTGAAAAATCTAAATCTCCTACAAAGAAAGCTTCGTGTCACCAACCCTAACCTGCAGACGAGCTGCGCACTGACACTTTGTGGATCTTGTTCTTTATACATGTTCCTATTCAATCTCAACTTGCACGTATATTCACCAAGAATTTAACGGTTTAACATTTTCGGGGTTGCATGTATCAATATGTGTGTTGCCCCTACGGTATGAGAGCATAATAATGTAGAGTTATATCTATTTATAGCTTTTAAGAATCATATGTGTATCATAACTCTATTAATTATTTATATACTTACTCCGTCTAGAACTCATAATCAATCTGAGAGTTTCAAAGTTGAGTGAAGATAAAGATAAAAATCATTATGCGGATAATTAAATCAACTTTAATAATCAAATTTTACATACCGAAAAACTGCATTTGAAATTCTATATCGTAGCAAAATTCAATTTTGATTATAATAAAATATTGATATACTCCGTATTAAATACGTAATTAAAATGAAATCATGTTAATTTAACTAAAAAAATGATTTTACAAATATTTAGAGGAAGGAAACCTAACTACTAGTATTTGTTTACTATTCTCACAATCTCACGCTTTATGGCTAGCAGACACTGGAAAGTGTAAAGTATCATGTCACCGGTGGGCGTAGTTCATCTGTTAGCAAGGAAGTGCCACAAGGTTAGGTTTCAGCTTCGAATCCCGGTAACTGCGATAAGAGTTACTATGCTAAAAATGCATAGAATCTGTGTCCATCATATTGGAATTTAAATCCTCGGAACTTAACCTGAGGTTGGGGCCTTTTTTTGTAAAGTATCACGTCCAATGGATGGGGACACCAAAGAGCTCCATCTCGAGGGTTAACAATGAGATCCACAGGGCTTAGTTTATTTGCTTCATTAACTCCTTTTCATTCTGTAATTCTTAAAGAGCGTGGCAGATTTTCATCAAATTTGTGTTATACGAATTCAATAAAGTCAAAGGAGTTGCACTCTTACAATCAAAAGTTCGAATTGAATACCGAATCTGTAATGGGTGCCGAGCGCTATCTTCCTCCCTGGTTTAGGTGGGTGTCTATGATGGGTTGGCTTTTTTGTTATGTTATAATTATGGATTTGTTGCACTCTTACCATCTAAGGCATTAATGTTACAATGGACAGTGTTGCTCCAATGATGGAGTGGACAGATAGTCACTACAGAACTATGGCCAGGCTCATCTCAAAACATGCGTGGCTCTATACTGAAATGCTTGCGGCGGAAACAATTATATACCAGAAGGGAAATTTGGTAACATTCTGCACAAAGGGGATCCCTTTTGGAATTCCAAAACTCATCATTTAGAAGCAGTAAGGATACGTTTGGATACAGGAAAATGCTAGGGAAAGGGACACAAGCATTTACGGAAGATGTTTTTTTAATTTTGCTTTACCTTGGAAAATGCAAACAGGAAATAAACATGATTACTTTTCAAAAGTTTTACATTAATTGAGATTCTTCATGCTTATATAGCAGCAACAAGTAAATAATAAAATTAGTTTGAGCAAATTTTTAAATATATTTATTGAGTTTGAGAGTTTGGGTTCCAAGTGAACCCTCAAAATGCTAAAGTGGAAAGCTTTTCTGCCAACTCGAGATTTGTTTATGGTGTTAAAAAAAACTCTTGCTGCTGGCTGCTCTAGTACTTCAAGTTCTTGCATATTTCACATTCAGTAACTAGGTCTATGATACTTAAGTTGCATTGTTTAGTTCTTCTAATGTTACTAGTTACTAGTGTAAAAACAACCTTTATTTCACACTTTGCTATGCATGTGTCTTTCAGAGTGATTTCACACGAGCTATGTGTAATGTATGTAATGTATGTAAGTTCAGATATATCTGACCCTACACATTTCATAATGAATTTATTATCAGGATAGGTTCTTGGCATATGGACATGAGCAGCATCCTATTGTACTTCAAATTGGCGGAAATGACTTAGGAAATCTGGCAAAAGCTACAGAACTAGCAACTCCTTACGGCTACGATGAGATCAATTTTAAGTTTGTTATGCTTCTCTTGAGGCCATATGTGTTTTTAGTTTCTACCACTTCTTGTGCATAAATGGCCAAGATATTTTTTTATCTTTGCAGTTGTGGATGCCCCAGCCCCAGGGTAGCTGGACACGGGTGTTTTGGGGCCCGCCTCATGCTTGATCCAAAGGTGTGAGCATATTTGCTTGACTGTGTATTTGGTTCTATTATATGTGTGTGTATTCAGATCGTTTGATTAATTTATGATTGTCTTTATTGCAAGTGAAGTTTGTTGCTGAAGCTATGTCAGTTATTGCTTCTCATACAAATGTGCCTGTTAGTGTTAAATGCAGAATAGGAGTTGATGACCATGATTCATACTACGAACTCTGTAAGCCATCTCATTTTTTTCTGTTTCAATCTAAGAAAGATAACCTAGAAATATTTAATATATAGTTTAGTAAGATCTAATGAGTAATGAGTAATGTAGTGTACTGTAAATTACACTAAAATTACTCTGTATATGTTATTACAGTTGACCAAACTACACCTTAGTGCTTAAGAGATTCATTTTGTGAATTTTCAAGGGTGCAACTATGCCATCATACAAATAAAATCATATTGAGTTTATCAAATCAACTGTCAACTTTATAAGCTTTTATCTTTGTGTGAGCAGCTGGATTCGTTTCAGCTATATATAACTCATAGTTTCATTAATATCTGTTACAGAGTATATGCCAGGGACTTCATGGAATCTGACAAAGTATTTCTCTTTTAAATGTACAGGCGACTTCATTTACAAAGTTTCTTCACAGTCTCCAACTCGCCACTTTATTATACACTCCCGTAAAGCATTACTTAATGGAATAAGTCCAGCGGATAATCGAAAAATACCTCCCCTCAAGTATGGGTTCAGTTATTTATGGCCATGTCATAAGTTGTTCAAAGTCAAATTGTAGAGCATATTTTCTTTTCAATGGATGTGATTAGATTATATATACAGTGTGCAACTGTTACTTATTTTCGTGCAGATATGAGTATTTCTACGCTCTCTTGCGTGATTTTCCTGACCTACAGTTTACAATAAATGGGGGCATAAATACCATTAATGAGGTAATACATTTTTAAACAAAATGTGCTTCTTTTTTCTTAATTTGTGTGTTTATGGTCTTTTATTCTTTATGGAGACTATAGTTTAACTTTGACTTATGAGACTTTATCTCATTTTCACAAATGTGTGGTATGGATTGTTTATCTGTTTATTTCAAATACTTCCTCCGTCCCGAATTGAATTGCAAACGTTGACCGGCACAAAGATTAATGAATGACAATAAATGATGCTTGCTTTTTACACTTTTGCCCATCTTTCTAAAAGTAGATGTCTTTAAGTTAATGAGGAAAAAGTAAAAGTAAGGGTAAATTTGTCACTTTATTCTTATTTACATACCTAAAATAGAAAGTGGAAAACCATTTTGGGGCAACCAAAATATGAAATTTTGCAAATCAAATAGGGACGGAGGGAGTATATGTAGAACCTTTTTTTCTCATTGAGTCATTGTTATAGCTTGCCACTGTTAATTTGGGGAAGAGCAAGCATAGTCCCATGTTATATATCTTATTCACTTAGGGCCTTAACCAATAAGACAACCCCAATTTACAGATAAATGCTGCTCGGAGCGAAGGTGCTCATGGGGTGATGGTAGGACGTGGAGTATACAACAAGTATGCTCTTTCAGTATTTTTTTGGAATTTTGGAATTGTCATGTGTACACGATAAGGAAAACCACAGTTCTAGTTGAATTTCACTGATACATACTTGTTTCAAATAATAAAGAACTTACTAGTCATATTGTTATTTTAATTGAGTACCTAGTGAAGACTTCTCTGATGCAAACTTTTAAATTTCCAAATACTTGTATATTGACACTCTCCCAGTTCACATATTCCTTTTAACCGGAGAAAGTGATTGCATTGCGGTGAAAAATGGCATATAGATTGTGGTGGCATTGACCTATTTCTTCTGACAGTCCATGGCAGCTTTTAGGAAATGTTGATAGCGCAGTATATGGTGCACCGCGTAGTGATCTGACCCGCCGACAGGTTCTTTTCCAGAACTTGTCCTTCTATATGATTATAGATATGGGCTGAGAAAGGCTGAGGGAACGAGGGGGAAGAGGTTCAGGAAATAGAGAAATCACCCTTCAAGATTATGATTGAGGATAACTCTGATACTCTCATTTGAAGGGCATTTTGTGAAATTCATAACATTCACTGAAGCTTTTCGTGAACCTTTTGCCGCCTCGAACTTAATTGCTTCTATATTGTGCATCTGATAGACATTTTTCCTGCACACACCCTAATCTCTCATGTAACTACTTAGGTCCTGGAGAAGTATCAGGCTTATGGAGATTCAGTGCTGAAAATATATGGACAAGGACCCACCATCAGGGATGTTGTCAAGGTACAAGACTTGTTTGTCTTTTAGGTTTATTATTATTATCAACTTCATATTCATAGTAATTTAGTTTGCACGCATAGAATGCAAATATGTTTGCTACTTTATTAGTGCTTAATGAAATTTAAGTTGGAACGTGTCCTATGTGTTTCCTTATTATGTTCATAAATATGCTTTGTTTGTCAGAATTGGATGTTATGATCTGTGCCTTCGTTTTCCTCCATAATCTGATAAGTTCAATGGGGGTACAATGCAGCCTTTGCTTGGTCTGTTTTATTCAGAGCCTGGAAATAGTCTTTGGAAGCGCAAAGTTGATGCTGCTTTCCAACACTGCACTGTATGTATTCTACCCTGCTTTCTCTTCTAGTTTGTGGTTTTTCTGGACACATTGTCCCTTCAACTATATGTGTGTGTGTGTGTGTGTATATATATATATATATATATATATATATATAGAGAGAGAGAGAGAGAGAGAGAGAGAGAGAGAGAGAGAGAGAGAGAGAGAGAGAGGGATGGATGGATGGAGGGGAGAGATCTTACCTTTCCATCTGGATGGGATCCCGATTTTTTTACTCATTAGTAATTAGTCTATTAGTGTCAATTGTCAGATAACCAAAGAAAAGTGAGTTTTTAGGGTCTACCTTCGAAGAACATATTTAAGTTTTAACAGCTGAAACTGGATCATTGATTTCACTTTTTGCCAAAAATGAAGTTGGCGTGACGGGATTCCTAACAGGACTGACTAATAAGAATTGTGTGTGTACACGTGTGCGGTGAGCCACTGATAGGTTGAAAAGGATTTAACAGACGAGCTCTTATTTACTTTTTAATCGGGGTACTCAATTCCTCATTAGTACTGAACATAATTTCTTCTCCATTATGTGTACTCCTCAATTTCTTTTTTTTCATTTCCTTTTCTTTTGGTTCACGATTTGTTAAAATGGGGTTTCACACTTGCAGACTGTAAAATCCCTTCTTGAGGAGTCAATTGTGGCCATACCTGACCACATTTTGGATTCTCCTGTTGCTGAGATGACAACTGGCTCTTCGAATGCTTTTACCATTGCTAAGGGTATTCTGCCTACTCCGTATAGAATCAGAGAAGAAGAAACGCTGTATTCCTAGACTGCTCGACACTCTTACTTTATTATGCTATAACATATTCATCGCAGCTTGCATGGCATAGGCCTAACTCTTCGGGATTAGTAAGTGATCAGTCCCGTTTAGTTACACAGGTATATCCATACATGTGACTTTTTGTTTGGGTGCTTCTTGTAAAACCCGGTGATCCGTATACCTGTATAATGCTTTCGTGGATTCAAATACTTGAATGAATACAGCCTTCTGTAACAAATCCTGCTGGTTCTAGCAGCAGAAGTTAGAAGGATCAAATCATCAATACTGTATGTATTTTCAAGATCATGTACTGGTTAAATTGAGAAGCACTTCACCTCATGATTATGAAAACATGCATTTTATTGCAATCTCAATTGTTTCTCAACCAAGAAACAAATTATAAGATGGGCCTTTTGTTAGGACAGAGCAGGGGTGCAAGTGTGCAACTAGGCATGGACACGGGCCGGTTCCGGTCCTAAAAATAATTAGTCAGGCTCGAGACTGAGACCTACATTTCCGATTCCGGGCTGATTCCGGTTCACCTGTCATTTGCGGTCCCATTTTTTTCTTAAACGCTCAATGCCCTTGCCCACTCCCTTCCCTGCCTTTTTAAGCTTTTAAGTTGTTTCCTGACGGTAATGCAAAAAAAAAAAGAGACCGAAATCAGGACCGGTTGGTCCAGCTCCCCGAACTCGCACCCTGTCTCAAACTCTCAGATTTGATGCGTAATGCCGGAATCTGAAAACCAGTCCCAAGACCTTGTCCACCCTTAGGTGCAACTGGTTCTGGAACCAGACAGATAAATTGCCCACTTTGGACTTATTAAGGTCTGGGTTTTGGTCTCGACTTTTCCTGAAATTCCAGGTCTGGGTTTTGGTCTCGACTTTTCCTGAAATTCCTGGTTTCGAGTAGGGAGGTGGAGGAACCTGCCCGAGTCTATCCCTAGGACTGAACTTGTGCGCGAGAAACAATATTATTAATAACACGGCAACATTCCTGGACTTTTAGGGCCAGTTTTGTTGGGGGATTTTGGAGGAGACAGGGGAGGATTGATTTTTTACTTTATTAATTCATCTCAATTTGTTAGTTTTAGACTACAAAAAACTATATAATTAGTTAGGCCATATATTTTTATATGCTATTTCTTCTTCACTTCATTTCAAATTTTCTTAATGTAAAATTTATTTTAAACATAAATATGACTTCTACCTGAAATCCCCAAGACACGTCATTTTAGATGAACTTAACAACATAAGAATTTGAAGTATAGTACTTTCAACTTTAAAATGTGGACAATAAGTGGAGGCAGTCCATCACTTTAACAAGAATGAAATTATGAATGTGTGTTGCTAAAAATTCTTAAGCATCGAATTCAAAGCGGAAGTGGGGCGGTGGCATGGTGATCTCAAACACAACGTGGGAAGACATCTCCTTCAATGATTGGAAGAACTAGTGAACATGAAGCCTTGACTTCTTGTTCTTTTACGCCACTTAATGTCACATTTTCCAACTCTATATCTTGGCATGAGTACGTTTTGCTGCAGTTGAATAATATAGCCACATCACTTGCACTTGTTCCTGTTATGTTTTTATATAGGACACTTCTTATGTTTACAGCGTTTTTCTGACAAAAATAGAGAAATAATCAATTCCTTGATGTATAAGTTTATGATATTAGAAACAAAACAAAACATGATTGGACTAATGAGCAATTAATTACCTGCTCATCGCATGCACCAATTCCGAATTTCGCACAATAGAACTGATCTATGATTATGGGATTCATCACATTATCCATTTCTATGTTTTCAAATGTAATGTTGTTTGCCATTCCTTTCCCGCCCTATTGTACACATTCAATTAATTGCAACCTTGGAGGATAAATGTAAGTAAATAAATATAATGACTGCATTTACTGATGATTATAATAGAGCTTAAGACGTTTTCATATATTTAACTGATATAGGATTGAACAAAGCAATTTTTGAAAAGTACACACCCTTTCACGGTGTAATATTGTTTCTGAAAGGGGAAATATATACCCCCTCAGTCCCAAATTGTAAGATACATTTACTATTCACTTGGTCAACATAAATCACTCTTAAAGTTTAAGAATACATAAAATAAATATTCCGTACAAGTTTAAGAATTTAAAAAGTGACTTTATAAATACCTGCCAGGTCTTTATTCTCACCCCATTACTTGTTCCTTTAAATTTGGCTCCTTTGACTACAATGTCGGAAACAGATTCAGTCTCTTGATTACCTAGTCGACCTAAGCTTCCAATACTATATATTCACACACAAGAAACATAGCTTTAAAACTGATTGACTATAGCGACGTAAAATTCACTCAAGTGGAAGATGATTGAAACTAGCATGTCCAAAAGCTTGATTACGGATTACCTGATTCCATGCCCTGGCCCGCAATTAATGTCAAGAATTCTAACAGATGATGTTCTGTTCACTATTGAAATACAATCGTCACCTGACACGGTTTGACAAAATTCAAGATCAAGTTGAGTCACTCAATGCTCTTGGTCAAACCAACTAAACATTTAACATTGAATCCGAAAGATTAGGTAAATGATCCTAAATATCTTTATAAACACATCACTCTTTCTTTGTAACATTAGTACCTACCCGTATGATAAATTCACCTCATTCGACAAACTTACCACTGAGAGGCCGTTTGGCAACCCTCATTTTCGGCTTATCAGGCTTATCAGCCAACTTTTTTACCAAACACGTAAATTTTGCTTTCGCGCGCTGAATTGTGTAATAAGCCGAAAAAGTAAGGTTGGAGTTACTTTTCTGGCTGTATTGGCTAAAGTTACTGTAGATGACCATTTTAGCTATTTTTACATATAATTTTTTCTTTACTCTATTAATAAAATATATTTTAAAAATATTTTTTTCTTGTATCAGCAGAATCAGCCAATGCAGCCACTTCAACTAGAACTTCATAAATTTCAGCAGAATCAACCAAAACAACCGATTTTCGTGCTGCCAAACGGGCTCTGAGTCAACCATTGTGTGCATATCGTCTCAACTTCTGAAGTTAAATGACTATTACATCGTTCTAAAATGTAATTGCAAGTGTGTGAACACTCTCCAATTAATCACTTCTCTATGTAGCCTCAAGGTCAATGTAGACTCTAACTACAAGTCTACAATAGTGTAGAGCCCACTGGTAAGTGGTAGATGGATACGAGGGGCTGCACTACAGAGTGGTGGCAGCAGTTTGAACAGTTAGTCCTCGGCTAATTACGCTCTTCCAAGTTAAGGGGTAGTGCTAACCTTAACCAACACTAACAATGCTATAAAATGGCAGCACAACAAAATAAAAGGTAATGCGTAGTGATCTATTGAATAGCTGTCCCATTTCAATTACAATAGCTACTAGATTTCTGCAAAAAGAAAAAAGTGGTTAAGAGAAGCTGACATTGTTTACCTGTTTTAATGGTTGAATGGGTGATACTAATATTGTGGCTCCTAGATATATGAATCCCGTCGGTATTAAGGCTGTCAAAAGGAGCTTCAATATTGATCCGTGAGAGTTCAACATGTCGAGTTATATTTAAAGTGAGATGCATTTTTTGCGCATTTGTAAACCATAAGTTTTCCACCTTCAAGTTCGTGCAATTCTCAAACATGACTGACTGTTCCCCGAAGACAAAAACACAACACAGCATAGTTTAAATAATGCCAGTGATAATGAAATAAAAATGATAAAATTAATGTACAGATTCCACCTGGATAGTGGTGAATCCAATATCAACCGCTAACCAATCCTCAGATGTGTTTTATAGATTAAGGTAAGCAGGATAACTTACAAATGGTATTGAACCGTTATCACATTGCTGCAGAAACAAAAGAAGAGCAAGCAGGAATGAAGTGCCAGCACAATCCAAACAAAAAATGAAAGCATAACATATTTTTATCTGATTTAGTCTTTTGGAGTATGCACGAGTCTAACTTGATATTAGCATTTATTAAATAATTCTTTAATTCACATTTACACAAGGTGAGATAACTCCTTGCCTGTTTGGGATAAATAAGAGTGAAGCATACTTTAATACAAGTGTTAAACAAAACTCACCACTTAAAGAGCTTTTTAAGGTTGAGTTAAAAAGGTATGGAATAATTACTAGTGACTCGTTTGCACTCAAATTTAAGGGTCTCGTCTCTAGTCTGCCCTAAGTTTTTAGTTTGACTAGTTTCGGTCCTAGATCAAACCAGAACAAACCAAACCAGACTTGAACAAACACGACCAACCCAGACTCGACTTAAATAGATCGGACCAGGCTAAACCCTACTTAAACAGTCCAGATCAGACCATAAAATTTCGATCCAATTAAAAACATCTTAAGTCTGTTTTGGTATGTTCTTTTGAAGTATGCTTTATGATGTTTTTCACTTGACTATTTTAGAATGTTTTTACTTGGACTGTAATTTGCTGGTCTGGTCTGGTTTCTTTGTATTTTTATAACTATCCAAGTCTGGTCTGGTCTGGTCCGGGAGGAATTACAATCCAAGTAAAAACATCCTTAATCTCACACAAAACAAACTTGACCATACTCTCACACAAACCAAATCTCACCAAATTTAGATAAAAGTCAAACATACACATATATGGTAATACATAATCTTTACCGAGCAGACCAGACATAGTTAATGGTACAATACACCAGAACAAACCTAAACAGACAAGTCAAGACTAGAATTATACAGACAACCCAGCCAGCTCAAATGAGATAACTGAGGTGTAAAAATTTCTCTCCAAGTGAAAACACATTTAGTGTAGTTTGGTCTGTTTTGATAAGGACTATGAATGAAACAAGTACTACATATAAGTGTTTTTTTAAAAGAGAGAATTCCTTAAATAGGACTAAAACAAGGATAAAATTCATAAATAGGACTATTATTGTTTTATTCCTGAATTTTGACTCATTCACTCCTATTTTGGGTGGGAAGTTTTTATCAAATTATTCTTTTAATAGGGCTAAAATGCTATATAAGTCCCATTTGGGGAATAAAACATACTTAGTCATATTTTTGAACTTTCAAAATGGTATGATATTATATTGAGGAATTTCTACTTTTAAAATTTAAACTTACTGAATGCAGCTGGTTGTTCAAGGAATTGCAAGACTGCTTCCACCAGTGTTTCCCATTGCCATCTATGGTGCCTCCTCCTCCAACATTGAAGTAGTGCAGGCCCCGAAAAAGCATCCAGTTTAGCCTCCCACTAGTTTCATACTCTCTTTTGTCCGGCCAAGCTTTAATTGTCCCTTCTATCTAATCCAGGCCATTTTGGACAGCAAAAGAACAGAAAATTAATAAGTAATCAAGTATATATTCTAAAATTAGGCTCTTATTACGAAGAACCTTAGGTCACCTTCATTGTAAGATTCGGGTTGCAGGGTCCATCAAAAGAGATTGGCTTCAGAAAATACGTCCCCATAGGAATCAACAGCAGTCCCGCTTTGGTATGACAAAATATATCCCAAGCTCTTCTAAACGCCTAATAAACCCCACAATGGGGATGAATTTAACATCAAAGTATATAGAAATTATCATATAATGTGGTCTGGCATATACATACTTGGGAATCATCATCTCCTTGAGTGCCGAACTGATCTACACTGATGACAGTTCGCTCATCATCAGAAAGGGAGCAATCTAAGCATGAAATGGAGCAGATTATTGTTATGAATATTATTAATGGGCTTCTCACGAACATTTTCCAAGCTAGCTTTGTTCCGCCAAAACTCGCCGACGCCGAGCCAGATAAACTTTTCTTTCGTTTGAAGATAATACGAAGTATGCACTATACAGTACTCCGTATAAGATACCTAACGGTCTGAATGTTATAAATGCTGGTTGGTAACTTTGGAAATGGTAGGCCATAAGTCAGTCAAAGACTCCAAGACAATACTACGTAATATTCTCCTAATTTAAAAATGTTAAATAAATAGTGGCACTATTTCTAAATAGGAAAAACGTGGGGAGGTCCCCAACATAGATTCTGGGGAATTTCATCAAAATCTGGATTTGTATGGATTTCAATAACTATCTAATTTCATGGATTTTAAAAGATTTGGATGAATTTTCATGCCAAATAATAGAACAACACAATCTCACCACTAACTCTCGGATTTCCAAATTCATCGAGTAAATAAAATCTTCCTTATGCATCCTTCGCCAAATCGGAACTATTCTTCTTCATGGACTTCAACACCAACGCCTTCTGGTCTGCATCGTTGAAAGCATAATCAACTTTCGATGATTTATATCTTCCTTATGCCTTCTGGCGATGAAAGCAGTAATAATACTTGGACAATGATACCTTGATGAATCAACCTTCATGAATCAACCCTCGGATTATAACTTGACAATCATATAAATTGTTTCGATAGCTTCATGGAAATCTTCGACATTAGTGAGTGAGAACATCCATCCATTAACCTATTGATGGATAGTGTACCCGGGGTAGCTTATCCGAGGGGTTATTACGAGGAGTAAGAAGAGAGAAGTCAGAGCAAGTAAGTAGAGAGAGAAAGTATATTATGAAGTGTGGAGCGTTTTCAGCGTTTTTTACTTGGTTACAAATGGGGAAAATGAGTGCTATTTATAGTAGCAATAAATGCCGGGCAGGGACACGTGTCAAGCGTCCATTGACCGAGAGGTCACCTCATCTGGTTGGCGCTGGCAACCGCATGTGGCCGCATTTAATGCGGCTGTTGGAAGGGACGTTTGTACAGGGTACAGTGATCTGTACGCATGTGGTGTGGATATCATGTCGGGCAGGGTGCCCTCGGCTGTAGAGGACTAGCCGAAGGCTCTGAGTTCCGGGGACCCCTAGGTGTCGAGGGCTCCAGGTGCCGATGGCTACTGATTTTCGCCGTTTTTTCGAGTTTCTCAGTTTGCTTGAGAAACCCGTTCTGTGAGAGTTTAGAGCCTTCGGCCAGGGGGCCGAAGGCACCCCTAATGCGCATTGCGGGCTGCTTGGTACTCTGGGGCGCTGTAATTTGGGCCTGTTGGGCCTTCTGGGCCTGTCGGGCCTTTACTGGAGTAGTAGGAGTCTGTGGGCCGGGTGTTCCCGGGCCATATACTCCATCAGGAGTCCCTCACTCCTTTTGCCGAAAGGTACTTGAGGGAAAAGGAGTAATTTGTGCTTGCCCTTTGATGTTGTCCCGTTGTTATCTCTGAGGTTGGTGAGGAGTCGTTGCTTTCATGTCCCTGTCGAAGGCAGTCCCTCAGTTACCCACATGTCGGGACTTGAGGGATTGCTTTGCCGTTTGTTGGAAATTTTCACCATTTTGTAATTTAATGATTTTCCCGAGGGGGTCCTCCAGTCCCCCACTCCTTGAGGCACTTGTAAAGTGGTGAAAAGGAGTAGAGTAGTTGCGCTGCTGTTGTGGGCCGAAGGATGACGCTTTTCGTTTCATTTTGGGGGGATGCCTCGTTAAAAACCTCATTAGGAAAAACCCTGGGGGAAAAAATCCTAATGAGGGAAAAAGAGTGCACCGAATTCCCCCAACGATGAATCGAAAATGTGAAACCTTGGTAAAAAATGGAGAATAATGGTAATGCTGAAGGCTCTCCTTGTTCTGAGGGCTCATGTGTTGAGTAGCCGGAGGCTTGCTGTTGATGTCCTGGGAGGTGCCGAAGGGGAGCCCCTCGATCTGGGGATCGAGGGCGTGATGGATGAGGGCAGTAGTTGAATCGTTACCGGGGGTCCCCTGCTTGCTGATTAGTTGGTGATGAGGATATCCGAGGGCTCCCATTACCTGTGTGCCGTAGGCTATCCGTCAATGAGGCATACTCCCCGGGGGCTACCCGGTCCTCATAGTGCCGAGGGGGGATCACCCGAGGGGCGGCCTGATGTGAAGCCTTGGGCTTCTGAAGGAGTGATCCCGAAGGCGTCTGTTATGTACTGTGTGGGGCACAAACCGGGAGCGTCTCTGGGTAAGTGTACCCGGAGGCTGTCCCTGATGAAGTGGAGTGAAGTAAAGAACCCGGGGGCTCCCAGAATATAGCCGTTGGAAATATGGCCGTTGGAATATGTAACGTCAAGATATAGTCGTTGGGGGGGTACACGTGGCGCGTGACGGTTGGCTGTCCGTGGGCGGCGTCACCGATTGGGCGATACCGCGGTCTGTAATGATGGCGATCCAACCGGAGGCCCGGTTTCCAGGCCCAAGCCCGGATCCCAGCGCCTATAAATACCCCAAGGACAGGCCACTCTCCGTTGTGTGATCTCAGTGTAGCGAAGCTCTGGCAAAATTTTTCTAGAGAGAGAAACTTGCCCTCGGTTGAATCCTCAGTTCTTAAGGTCAGCTCTCCATTCGCATTTCACCTCTTAGCTAGCTGTATTGTGCCCTTAGGCTAGGAGATAGAATATTTAGAGAACCCTAGCGTCTACGAGCCTTCGAACTAGAGTCAGAATGTCGTCCCAGAGTGACTCTCAAGACATCTCGGGGGCGCCCTCGATGGAGGATGAAGTCCTCTCGGACGTGGAGTCCTCAAGTGCACAGTGTTCGGTGGGACAGGATGCCGCCGTTGCCCTGGAGCTGCAGAAAGCCCTCGTTGCTGAGGCGGAAGCCGAGGGCTTCGAGCAAGAATATGAGGACGAAGAGCTGGCCCTAGCCTGGCAAGCAGCTGAAGAGGAGGCGCAAAGAGAAAGCGCGAGGGTCACCGTTGCTGTGCTCCCCCCTCGGGGTGCCGGTGAGGCCAGCACCTCTTGGCCGCTGAATGCGGTTCCCATCCGGGTGGCCCCCGGAAAGAAGAAGGCCAAGGCCGCTGCTCCCAAGAAGAAGGGCAGCGTTGCAGACCAAGGGAAGCCCCTCGATATGCCCGAGGGGTATTCATATTTGAACACCGCCGCCTTGGAGATAAGGTCGAAGGCTGATGCGGCGGACATCTACGTCACTCAATTACACGTGGGCCCCTCGGCCATCGTGGTGACACCGGGTCCAGAGTACGTCCTCTCCCGGGCTCCCGAGGGCTGTATAGCGGTGCATGTTCTCTCGGTGTCCATGGGGCTCCGCTTCCCCCTGCACCCTTTCTTCCGGGAGTACCTTCGGTTCGTGGGTCTGGTCCCCTGCCAGCTGACCCCGAACAGCCATTCTTATATTACTGGCTTCCTCCAGCTCTGCAAGTCCCGGGGGGTGACGCCTAGCCTGGACCTCTTCTTCCAGAGCTTTAATTTGTGCCGGGGGGGGGGGGGGGGGGGCACGCGAATGCCGAGGGCTTCGCCAACTTACAGCAGGTGGCCCTCTTCAAGCTCTTTATTGAGGCGCCCTCCTCGAACAAAGGGTGGAAAGACCGGTGGTGCTACGTGAGGCTGACCGAGAGCCCCTTCCCGAGGGAATTGCGTGACCGGTTTAGGAGGCATGAGAAGAGGAGGAGTGCCGCCCTCGAGAAAGACGGCAGGATCCTGGCCAAGATCCCGGAGGGCCGGGACAAAAACATCACCATTAAGGAGTGCACCAAGGAGGAGGATCTCTACACCCTCGGGTTCAGGCGGTATCGCTTCCTGGGGGAAACAGATGAGAAGTTCCCGGCGTTCGAGGGAGCCTCCGGAGGTAGTGGCTGAGGGCACCCTTATTTTATATCTTAGCAGATAGTCCATCTGCTTGTTCGTTTCTTTTTTGTGCCATCTGTTAGTGACTCCTCGATCTTAACCCCATATTGTTTTTGCAGGTGTCAAGATGGATCTCAACGCATTTGCCAACCTCAAAAAACAGAAGGTGAAGGTGCCGGGCCAGAAGGAGCCCGTAAAGCAGAAGCCCCTCGGGGAGACGAAGAAGGGCGGTGAGCCCTCGGGGGAGGCCGCAAAACGAAAGGCCGCCGGCAAGGCCCCAGTCCCCGAGGGGAAGAAACAAAAAAAGGGGACGCCGGGAAGAATGCTCCCCTGGTGTTGGTGGTGGACGAGCATTCCGCCTCGGAGCCCATTGCTCCGACTGCCCCTTGCCCGCCCTCGGGTAAAGGCGGCGAGGTAAGCTTGCCTCGGGAGGACGTACAGTTCTCCCTGCCGAAGGGGTCTGCCATCATGCATGGCACAGTGGACCCCCGGGAATTCCTGGGCGGGGCTACACCCGCTCTGGACAGGCGGGCCCTCGGGAAGCTGGATGATGAAGCCCTCGAGTCCAAAATCCTCCGGTCCTCTCTTACCGTAAGCTCTCCTCCTTCCTTTTTTCTCCCTTCTTTTTCCTTAGCATCGTGGCCCACGACTTTATCTGTTTGTGTGATCATAACTTTAACCCCTTGCTTTGTTGTTTGTCTAAACAGGCTTGCATAGCCCTCGGCGAATACGCCAGGAGGTTCGACGAGTGGCGCCTCCAGAGGGCGCAACAGGAAGAGTCCCTCAAGAAGCTTATCCATGATAATGCCGAGGCCGTGAGGCAGATGGCTCAACTGGAGAGGGACCTCCAGCAGGCGAGGGCGGAAGCAGAGAGAGCCTCCAGGGAGAGGGTGGAGATGGAGAAGGCGGCTGCCGAGGCTGCAAAGAAGGCCCTTGAAGATGTCGAGGCCGCCAAAGCAGAGGCCGCCGCTGCTGCAGTTGCTGCCTTCATGACCGAGGGCTGGAAGACCGAAGGCCATAAAGACTGAGTGGCCTCGGTCATGGAGAGTTCTGCCGAGGGGTGGGTGAAGGGCCCCGGGGCGATGTGGTTAGCCCGAAAGGGTGAAGATTACTACGCCGGGGGGGAGTTCTTCACTCAGGCCCTCATCTACAGGAGGCTCGCCCGGCACCTGAAGATAGAGCCAACGGCCTTTGACCCGGCGGCATACGGTCTCCCCCCCCCTCCAGCCTGATATCAGAGTCCCCCTTCCCGAGGGCGTCGAGAGGCCAGAACTGGAGGATTCAGAACTCCTGAAAGAGGCCGAGGGCGATGAAGCAGAGGCTGATGTGGAGGTCATCTTGAAGCCTGCGGAAGAAGCTGCCCCCGGTGTCGACAATGCGTGATATGTACTTGTAGTGTTTGAAAACCTTTGCTTTTGTTTGTAATGCATATTCGTGTACTCTCGGCCTCGGCCACATTGTAACATATATACTTTAACTCCTTTTTTTTGTGAATGCATGCTGCCTCCAGGCTTTTCACATTTGAATGCGCCTTCTGTTTGAATGTATGCCTTCTCCTTTATGCTTTCCTCACGTATGGATGTATGGTGGTTTAGTGATGGCCGAAGGCCATGTTATTGGGACTTAGAAAATTTTTGTAAATGTAGTGTGTCATGTAGCCTTCGGCTACTGTGGAGCCCCAACTGAAATGTTGATTAGGCCGGGGGGCCAATCTTTAGGACTTAGAAAATTTTCCTCAGTGTTGATTCCTTGTGTCGCCTTCGGGTGATAGGTGCCCTCTGACTCTGCGTCACTTTTGCGAGATGCCCGGGGGCTACTCATTTAGGACTTAGAATATTTTCTAAGCGTAAATTGATGTTGAGCTTCCGGATGTAGATCCCTCCGGGTATATGAATAGGACCCTTCGGGTGATCGGGAGGCCCTTGTGTTGTATGAGTATTTGACCGAGGGCCAAATATGTGGGACTTAGAAAAATTTCAAAGTGTGTCGTAGATGTTGAACCTTCGGTCAGTGAGGAGTCTGTCCGAGGGGCAAATATTTTGGAATAAGCCCCCTCGGTTGGCCTTTGATGATTTGTAATAGATGCCTTCGGTTGTCGGGTGATATATTAGCCTCCGGTTGTTGTCATTTTCCAAAAGTGTGGACTTAGGAAAAGTGTGGAATCCTGTTGTTGTAAAGAAAGCCGATGAGGAGTATGTGCCCTCGGCATAGACTTGAAAAGTTGTAGAGTTTGACTTAGCCAGTTGTGTCCCTTGTCATGGGGTAAGGGCCTTCGGTATTAGTGCATAACAGATGCCCTCGATATTTGTTTGAAGTACCGTTTAGTGGAGTTTGGATAGTCCAGTCCCTTTGTATTGTGGAAGCCTTCGGTGCTTGTGTGACCGGAGGTGACCAAGCAGTGGACTTAGCAGTTTCTTGATGATATTTGTTTGAGTAGTATCCTTCGGGAAATAGGAGCCTTCAATTACCGGAGGTGTTCCCGTGGGGAGCCCTCGGCATGTTGTGATATGTTGGAGTGTACTCTTTGATTCTCGCTGAGTCTACTCCCCTTCACCCCCTCTTTTTTTCTTCTTTTTTTTCGGGTGGTGGTGAAGGGAAGGCATCAAGAAACTTGGTTTCTTGGTAAGGCTGGGCCTATCAGGAGACCATCAGAATACACCAATGGCTCTCCTCCCTCGGGTTAACCTTCTGAGTTCCGAGGGGATCGAGGGTCATTTCCTGGGTACAAGATATGATGGTCTGTAACCTGCCTCCCCTTGGGGGATGGTGCGAAAAGCGCCTCATTTTTGAAAGTCGTCCCCTCGGCGCTAGACATAGTCCGTGGCCTGTCACACCCTTGGGGTGGTGGCGCGGGGAGCGTTTCGGTTTGGAAGTCGAATCCTGGGCATTTCTCGTGCCTGTCATACCCTTGGGGTGATGACGCGGAAAGCGTTCCGTTTTTGAAAGTCGAATCCTGGGCATTTCTCATGCCTGTCATACCCTGGGGGTAGTGACGCGGAAAGCGTTTCAAGGAAGGGTTTTCATTTGCACACTAGTTGCAAATGGCCGGGGGCACTACGTGCCGCCGGCACCGATGGTGGCGCCTTCGGTATATGCGTCCTCGTGGGGTACGGCTTTAGAAACAACACTTGGTGTTAGTTTCGATATGTAGCTCCCGGTACGTGGTACCGAGGGGTCTTCTGTAGGAACACTTAGTGTTCTTCTTCTATTTGACGTTGATGGGTGAGATGTGTACCCCCAGTACTTGGTACTGAGGGGTTGTAACACCCCGAGGCCCCACACGGACCCGAGGTAGTTACTCTAGACCTCTAGTACTGTCCCCACAAACCACCACGAGCCTTTACCGCGCACTTTGTCCTCACTCATGCGCGCCCTGAGAAACTTCCCAGGGGGTCACCCATCCCAAGACTACTCCCGTGCAAGCACGCTTAACTTTGGAGTTCTTGGGTGATGAGCTCCCTTAAAAGGAGATGCACCTCTGTTGGTATGAGTAGTACTATTAATCCTTTTAAATTAAATCTCAAGTGTTACAGGGGTCTTCTGTAGGAACACTTGGTGTTCTTCTTTTTGATGTTGAAGGTGGAGATGTGTACCCCCGGCACTGGGTGCCGAAGGGTCTTCTGTAGGAACACTTGGTGTTTTGATTGGAGTGTTCACCCTTGGCGTTTGGTGCCGGAGGGCCTTCGAAGGAAACGCTTGGCGTTTCCCAACAGGTGTTTGAAAGTTGATAGGAGGGCATATCCCTGGCACTGGGTGCCGAGGGGTCTTCTTTGAAACATTTGGTGTTTTTCTTCGTTTTGATGTTGATGGTGGAGGTGTACCCTCGGCACTGGGTGCCGAAGGGAAATGAAACACTTGGTGTTTCTTGTCGTCGGTGATGGGAGTTCCCACCCTCAGTACTTGGTACCGAGGGGTCTTGATTGAAAACACACGGTGTTTTCACTGTTGTCGTAGGTGTTGATGGTGTCCGCCCTCGGCACTTGACGCCGGAGGGGGTTCTTCTCGAGGTGAGGCCTGGGGCCTGTAGTTGGTATGAGGACTTGGCCGCTCATAAGTGTTTTGTTCTTGGTGTCTTGAATGTGTCTTCATTCTTCAAAATTGGAGGCCTTGGGCCAAAGGATAGTACATTCACTAGTCATGAGGGCTTGGCCGCTCTTACATTATTGATAAAATTTAACTAAGTGGTGTACATTCCAGTGCCTAGGGACCTCTTTCCCGTTGGGGCGTTTGAGCTTGTAAGTCCCAGGTTTGATGATGACTGCTATGATGTAGGGGCCTTCGAACTTTGGTGCCATTTTGCCTCCCTCGGTCGGTTGGCTGGCTTCCCTCCTCCTGAGGACATAGTCCCCTACTTGGAATTCTCGGGTGCGAACCTTGGCGTCGATGTAGCCTTTGACTTGCCTTCGGTAGTTTTCTGCCCGGATGAAAGCTTGCTCTCGGCGTTCTGAAAGGAGGTGGAGGTCGAGGGCCATGTTGCTGTCGTTGACCTCGAGGTCATATTGGATCACCCTCCGGGTGGGAAGGGTGACTTCCGTAGGAGCTTTGGCTTCAAAACCGTAGCAGAGGGAGAAGGGTGTTTCACCTGTTGCTCGCCGAGGGGTGGTGCGGTAGGCCCAAAGGATGTTGTGGAGTTCTTCCACCCAGCCACCACCCTCGGCCTCCGGCTTCTTTTTGAGGCCCTCGAGCAAGGTCCGGTTGGCATTCTCTACTTGCCCGTTGCCTTGAGGGTAAGCAACGGAGGAGAAGGTGTGTTTGATGCCCCATGCCTCCAGAAGGGCACAGAAGGGGGCTGCCTCAAATTGTGTTCCGTTGTCGGAGATGATCTGCTGGGGGATGCCAAACCTTGTGAGGATGTTCTTGAGGACGAAGTGACGGCACTTCGCCTCTGTGATACTGGCGAGGGGCTCAGCCTCCACCCACTTGGTAAAGTAGTCGATGGCCACAATGATGTACCTGTTGTTGGAGGTACCCCTAGGCAGAGGGCCCACAAGGTCTATCCCCCATCGAGAGAAGGGGACGGATGTGCTGATGGAGGCATAGTTGACCGCTGGCCTACCGGGGGCTTTCTGGAAATGTTGGCATGCGGTGCACCTTCGGGCAAGGTCAGCACAATCTCTGGCCATGGTTGGCCAGAAGTAGCCCTGGAGAATGAGCCTTCGGGACATGGAGAAGGGCCCCTGGTGAGCTGAGCAGGTGCCACTGTGCACTTCCTCCATTGCGACCTTGGCTTCATCTCTATGAAGGCACCGAAGTAGCGTGCCGTTGTAAGACCGTTTGTAGAGCCTTCCGTCTTCGATGGTATAGCTAGGAGCCCTCAGTTTTGCTAGTTTAGCGCGGGTCTCGTTCTCGGGTAGCTGCCCTGTGGAGATGAAGGTGATGATATCTGAGATCCAGTCCTCTTGGCGTTGTTGTATGTTCATAACGGGGCTTGCATGGATACTTGAGAGACTGAGTTCTTCAATTTTAGCAATCTTGGAGATGTGCTCGGGGGTGTCGGCTGAGAGCTTAGATAGTATGTCGGCCTCGGAGTTCTGAGCCCTCTAGATTTGAGTGAGAGAGTGTGCCTCAAATACCTTAAGCAACTCCTTGGCCGCCTCTTTGTATTGCTTCATTCTCCCCTCCTTGGCCTCATATTCCTCGGAGATTTGGCCAACGACCAACTTGGAGTCGCATTTGATGTGGATCTGCCGAGTCCTCATGTTGGCAGCCAGCCGAAGGCCACATAGGAGGGCCTCATACTCGGCCTCGTTGTTGGAGACTTTGAAGGAGAAACGGATTGCATAGTAGGCTCTGAAGCCCTCGGGAATAATGAGGACTACCCCTCCCCCGCATGCTTTGGTCGCGGAGGAGCCGTCGGTGTAGAGGGTCCACCAGTCGTCCGAGGCAGCCGAGGGCTCCCCGTCTGTGGCTGCCCTTGCGGTACACTCCGTCACAAAGTCCGCCAGGGCTTGGCCCTTGATGGCAGGCCTCGGACGGATGTCAATGTTGTACTGGCTTAGGAAGATAGCCCATTTCACCATGCGGGAGGAGCTGGTGGGGCTCCTCATGAGGGCGCTGAGGGGTTGATGAGTGAGGACCTGAACCGGGTGAGCCTGAAAGTAGTGGCCCAACTTCTTGACGGTCCAAACGATGGCTAACACCGTTTTTTCCACAGGGGAGTACCTGAGCTCGGCCTCCCTTAGGGTCTTGCTTACATAGAAGATGGCATGTTGGATGCCGTCTTCCTCCCGGATGAGCACGGAGCTGATGGCTGCCGGGCTGACTCCAAGGTAGAGATAGAGGGTCTCCCCTACCTTCGGTTTGGATAGCACAGGGGGTGAAGATAGATATCGTTTGAGCTCGTCGAAAGCCCCCTGGCATTCTGGAGTCCATTGAAAGCCATCCGTCTTCCTCATGATCTGGAAGAAGGGTAGAGACTTCTCCGCTGATTTAGATAGAAAGCGGTTGAGGGCTGCCAGGCGGCCCGTCAACCGTTGAACTTCCTTCACATTGCGTGGGGGCTCCATGTTGATGATGGCCTGGATCTTCTCGGGATTGGCTTCAATACCCCTTCGGCTCACCATGTAGCCTAAGAATTTGCCCCCTTGGACGCCGAAGGTGCACTTCTTCGGGTTTAGCCGAAGGTTGAACTTCTGTATGATGGCGAAGATTTCCCGGAGGTCGTCGGCATGGCTGGAAGATTGCTTGCTTTTGACGATCATGTCGTCGACATAGGCCTCCATGGTGCGCCCTAGGACGGCTTGAAAGACTCGGGCCACCATCCGGGTGTAAGTGGCCCCTGAGTTCTTTAGGCCGAAGGCCATCACTAGGTAGCAGAAGATGCCCTCGGGAGTCATGAAGGCTGTCTTTTCGGCGTCTTCCTCATGCATGAAGATCTGATGATATCCGCGGAATGCGTCGAGGAATGACATGATTTCACACCCCGCGGTTTCATCTACAGGTTGATCGATATTGGGCAAAGGAAAAGGGTCCATAGGGCACGCCTTGTTGAGATCCGTGTAGTCCACGCACATGCGGAAGGTAGGAGGCTTCTGTGCGAGGACTACGTTCGCCAGCCATGAGGGATATTTCACCTCCTTGATGTGCTTAATAGAGAGGAGCATGGCGACCTCCTTCTTCACAAATTCCCTCCTTTCGGCGGAGAGGGGTCTTCTTCGTTGCTGTACTGCTCTTGCCGAGGGGTCCACCGAGAGGCGGTGGGTGATGACCCTTCGGCTTATTCCCGGCATGTCCTCCGGCCCCCATGCAAAGACAGTGGAGTAGGCGCGGAGGGCGTCGGTGATACCGGTCTTCAGATCTTCAGGGAGCTGAGCTCCAATCTTCACGACTCTCTCCGGCTTGGCCGGATCGAGTGTAAGGTCTTCTACGTCCTCGGCTGGTTCAGCCCTCAGCCTTTTTTCTTCTTTGTCGATGGTTCCGGTGATGGTGTCAACACGGAATTCCGTCTTACTTACTTTCTTAGTGACTTGAAGATAGCAGGCGCGGGAGATTTTCTGATTCCCCCGGGAGTAGCCAATGCCCCCCTCGGCGGGGAACTTGAGGCAGAGGTGCCTCATGGAGATGACGGCCTCGAGGTCCTCGAGGGCTGGCCGGCCGAGGATGATGTTGTGGGCGCAGTCGATGTTGACGACGACGAACTCCACTTCGAGCTGGGCTCTATGGAGCCCGTCGCCAAAGATTACCGGGAGGGTTATTACCCCCTCGGAATCAATAGTATCGCCGGTGAAGCCGGCAAAAGGGGTCTTAATGGGCCGAAGGGTCCCCCTCTCTAGATGCAGCTCTCTAAAGGTGCTGAGGTACATTACATTGACGGAGCTGCCCGTGTCAATGTAAGTTTGGTGAATGATGGTGTCGTTTGTTTCAGTCTGAATCACCAAGGCATCCCTGTGAGGAGAAGAAGTAGGAGGGAGATCTGCGTTGGTGAAGGTGATGGGTTCCTCCCTCAGCCGCTTTACCGGGGGCATATGAGTGACTTCCCCTACGTAAAGCGATTGAGCCCACTTTTTCCGCTGGCTGGTGGAGTCGCCCCCTGTATTGCCACCGGTGATCATGAGGATGTGGCGTTTTTTCTCCTGGTAGTGGGGGTACTCCTCCTCTTCCTCTTCCAAGTTTCCGATCTCCCTCTTCTTGCCGAGGGGGATGGTGTTCGGTTTCACCCAAGCGTTCACCTTCGTGTGGTGCCCTCAGGGAGGTCCCTGATGAGAAGGCCCCTCCTGCCGAGGACTCTGAATAAATTGGGACAGGTGCCCCGCTTGTATCAATCTCTCGATGGCCGTCTTTAGCTGATGGCAGTCATCGGTTCTGTGCCCCTGGTGCCGATGGAAACGACAGTAGGGGAATTGAGGGTTGATGGCATGTACCTCCGGGGGCGCGCGAGAATCGCGCTCAACGAGGCCCCTCTCCTCGGCAAAATCAAGGATGATGCTGACGGGGTGCGTCAATGGTGTCCGAGGGCGGTCCAAGAGAATGGGCTGTGCCCAAGTCTTAGGGCTGCTCTTATAACCTCCCCCGGGCTTGGCTTGGCCTTGCCGAGGGCGATTGTCAGAGGGTCCTGAAGCCTTGGGGTGATTTAGAGGAGCCCCCGGCCCTCGGTTATTCTTGTTGTCAGCCCTCGGGGGTTGCTGATCTGGATGCTGGTGGTATTTCTCCACCTCCTCGGCCTCAGCGTATCGGTCCCCCCGCTGCAGGGCCCTTATGTAGTCGCGGGGGGGGGGGGGGGGGGTTCAATGATGAGGCTCCTTGAAAAGTTGCCGGTGCGGAGGACGGTTTGTAGGAGGGCCAGGAGGGTCCCGTCGTCAGCACCGTTGACTTTGTCAGTTTCCGTTCTCCAGCGCTCCAGGAAGTCCCGAAGGGTCTCATCCCTCCTCTGTCATATGGTTAGGAGGTGGGAGAAGTGCTTCCTCGTGCGACGCCTCCCGGCAAATTGTGTCAAGAATCGCTGGGCGAGTTCTTGCCACGAATCAATGCAGCCTTCGGGTAACCGGTTGAACCATTCGTATGCCGGCCCCTCTAAGGTGGAGAGGAACCAACGACACAAATATTCGTCCGACGGCTTTACCATCATCATGCTGTTCTGATATTTGCTATAGTGTTCCTGAGGGCTCGTCTTCCCGTTGTAGGGCTGTATGTGTTGCCCTCGGTATTTTTCCGGGATCCGGGCTGCCAATACCCTTGGGGTAAATGGCGTCTGGGTCCGGAGCTGGATGACGGGTTCCCCGGAGCCCTCAGCTACCTTCTTCTGTAATTCCTCCATTTTGGCCATCATGGCCTCGTATTTAAGGTCTGAATGAGGGGTGGAGGCGGTGGCGCGAGTTTTGTTGGCCTCCATTTCATCAAGCCGGCGTTGGAGGGCCGCAATAATTTCGTCCCGGGGATCCTTCGGGAGGGTCTCCGCCCCCTGCGAATGAACCCGGGCCGAGTGGGCCTGGTTGATCTGGTGGCGAGCATCGTCGGCATGAAGGGGTGCCTTGCCTTTGTCCCGAGGGGGACGCTCCTCGTCTGCCCTCGAGACAGACCCTCCGCTTTCCTGGGGCCTTTGGAGTGCTTTCCCTCCGAGGCGGTCTTGGACCCCTCGGCGGTCTTGCCCTCCTCCGAGCCGGTTGAGGGCGGAAGTGCGGGGCCTTTCTCTGTTGTCATTGTGGCGGTCCCGGGACTGAACTTCCTGGGAGGCCGTATCTTGGGCCACTACCCCTTCGTCGTTCCTAACCCGAGGGATGGGGTTTCCGAAGGGGTGTGGCAGAGGGGGAAGTATGATGTTCTCCCCAACCTGGGGTTGAGCCGGAGCCAGGGTGCCGAAGGCACCTGGGTTCTGAGTGAGCGTCTGGATGAAGGCGGAGAGCGCCGAATGAACGTCGATGGTGAGAACCGGAGGGCTGATTTGGTCATCGCTCCGGTTTTTCTTTTTGGCCTCGATGCCGAGGCGGGCATCGGGGGCATTCTGCTGGATTTGAAGGCGTAGGTCGACAACCGCCTGTTCCAGCCCAGCGATGACACCGCCCTCGGGAGCCCTGTGAGAGGCTTCGGGGGCGTTGACGTCGCCGAGGGCCAGGTTCTTGTCTTCTACGTTTTTGGAGTTGGCACGTGTAGTTCTCACCATTTTGGTAGAGGGCTCGTGCTTGGCGAAGGAGGAGGGTTTCTTACTTGATTGTTCGACCTCTCAACGAGAGCACCAAATGATGGATAGTGTACCCGGGGGGTAGCTTATCCGAGGGGTTATTACGAGGAGTAAGAAGAGAGAAGTCAGAGCAAGTAAGTAGAGAGAGAAATTATATTATGAAGTGTGGAGCGTTTTCAGCGTTTTTTACTTGGTTACAAATGGGGAAAATGGGTGCTATTTATAGTAGCAATAAATGACGGGCAGGGACACGTGTCAAGCGTCCATTGGCCGAGAGGTCACCTCATCTGGTTGGCGCTGGCAACCGCATGTGGCCGCATTTAATGCGGTTGTTGGAAGGGACGTTTGTACAGGGTACGGTGATCTGTACGTATGTGGTGTGGATATCATGTCGGGCAGGGTGCCCTCGGCTGTAGAGGACTAGCCGAAGGCTCTGAGTTCCGGGGACCCCTAGGTGCCGAGGGCTCCAGGTGCCGAGGGCTACTGATTTTCGCCGTTTTTCCCAGTTTCTTAGTTTGCTTGAGAAACCCGTTCTGTGAGAGTTTAGAGCCTTCGGCCAGGGGGCCCGAAGGCACCCCTAATGCGCATTGCGGGCTGCTTGGTACTCTGGGGCGCTGTAATTTGGGCCTGTTGGGCCTTCTGGGCCTGTCGGGCCTTTACTGGAGTAGTAAGAGTCTGTGGGCCGGGTGTTCCCGGGCCATATACTCCATCACGTATCTTGTTCAGTCAATTCGAAAGAACATGTAGTGCCAGGGAAAGGATGTAATGTGTTGAAATCCATTGAATTCTGTGTTGGAAAAATGTGTTAAAAATTGCATTAAATGGTCATTTTGGGGCAAGTATTTGAGTGGGGTCCACTTCCGATTTGGGTCGGGTTAAAGTGGTTTCGGATTGTCCTTGTTAAGGGCTACAATTCGATATATGGTACGCTCAAAACGGATAACGGGTGAATGAGAAATTGATTCTCGAAGTTCACTCGTTGAAATGGAAAAACTGGGAAAATGATGGGTTTGTAGTGTGTTTTATCCCACACCGGAAAACTCAAGGGATTTTCACCCCCTTATAAAGGGAAGCCTCTTTTAAGGAGTTAAGATTTGTAAAGGTAAAGGCTCTCTTTTACGCGCAGAGGGGGGGGGGGGGGGTGCCGATCAAATACCGAAACGGAGAAGAAAAACTGCGACTCGTGTGCGCGGGCGAACTCGACCGTTTCTTCCCGAAACGTTTATTTTTCCCCAGAAGTGCTCCGGACAAAAGGCCTCGACCAGAACACCTCGGTATGGTGTTCTGGTGGCGTCGGGCAGAACCCCTCGAAGGGGTGTTCTGTTGGCTTCGGACAGAACCCTCGAAGGGGTGTTCTGTTGGCTTCGGGCAGAACCCCTCAAAGGGGGTGTTCTGTTGGGGGTCTTCTGTCGCGCAATTCTATCGTTACGAAAGTTACTGCCCAACGTTCTTCTCTTTTAATGTTGCGTTAAATGGACAGTTTATGGACGATTCAATGCCCAACGGACTGGTCATTGATGTCCAACGTTCAGGTCCATTAACACCCCATTTAACACACAACAAATCCTCCTATAAATAGTTGCCAGGTGGTTTGCAACAAGACAACGCACAATACATTCCTCACGTTTTCTTGAGCTAAAAACATTTCCAACTACTCCCAAATTTCCCTAGTGTTCTGCTATTGTTCCAGTTCGCCGGGACTTTCGTTTGTGTGCTCAAACGATCGTTCGTTAGCCACCGTATCCTGGGAAACGGTCGTTGCAACGCTCCTAGCACCGTGGGAGGCGATGAATACGTTTTAAGGACATCGTGCGTAGCACGAGCTCTGGCTAAAACCTGCTCCATCTTATTTTCTGTTTTCTTTTAGCTATTTTATTTATTAATTAACTTTATTTAATTAATATTTCTTCGTTTTTTCCAAAACACACCCAACAATCTTAAAACGTATTCGGTGATTGTTCTACTCCAGTAAACAATCCTAAAAAGTATATTCCTTGGTTGTTGTACTGCGGTAAACAATCTAAAAACGTAGTTTGTTACTTCGGTGAACGAACTTATTTTTTGTGTTTTCGGAAAACGTTGAAAACGTTAAAATGGCTTCACAAGAAATTGGAAATGTTGGTGGGCATAACGTGCCAAACGATAATCAATCTGAAAGTGGAGCACCGGTGAACAATGGTTCACAACGCGGTGCATCTACTTTGGGCAACCAAAGGGCAATCCCTATGGTTACCGTGCCGAGCAACTCTGTGGAGAAACCCGAAAAATTTAACGGGTTAAACTTCAAGAGGTGGCAGCAAAAGATGCTATTCTATCTCACTACTCTCGGTCTTGCAAGGTTCTTGACCGAAGATGCGGCGGTAGCAACCGGAGGTGAGGTGGATGCGCAATCTTTCGACGCGGTTGAAGCTTGGAAGCATTCTGACTTCCTTTGCCGAAACTACGTGTTGAACGGGCTGCATGATTCTTTGTACGACGTTTATAGCAAATTAGCTACGGCTAAGGAGCTATGGAATGCTTTGGACCACAAATATAAAAGCGAGGATGTCGGCGCAAAGAAATTTGTTGTTGGTCGATTCCTTGATTTTAAAATGGTGGATTCGAAGACGGTCTTGAGTCAAGTTGAGGAAATGCAAATGATTTTCAACGAAATTCGAGATGAAGGAATGACAGTTAGTGAGTCTTTCCAAGTGGCGTCAATTATCCATTTATTGCCGCTGACTTGGAAGGATTTCAAGAACTACCTTAAGCATAAGCAAAAGGAAATGAACTTGGAGCAATTGATCCTCCGTCTACGGATTGAAGAGGATAACTGGAAGAACGATGGGAAACTCCCAATCGTTAACGGCGCCAAGGCCAACGTGGTGGAGCATGCAAAGGGCTCCAAAAACAAAAATAATGGGAAGAGCAAGCTCGGTCCCAAGGGAGGTGTTTCCAAGACGAAGTTCAATGGAAAATGCTTCAATTGCAACAAGAACGGACACAAGTCCGCGGATTGCAAGGCACCAAAGATGAAGAAAGATTCTCACGTGAACTTGGTGCAAGGTGGGCAAAAGGATGAAGGCATCATCCTTGCGGCTGTGGTGACCGAGGTCAACCTCGTTGGATCCAATTCCAAGGAGTGGTTCGTGGACACCGGTGCTACCCGACATATTTGCTCAAACCGGGAGCTATTCACGACCTTTGAGCCATCAAATGGTGAAAAGGTGTGGATGGGAAATTCTGTTCATTCCGCGGTGGAAGGCGTGGGCAAAGTGGTCCTGAAGATGACTTCGGGCAAGGAGCTGACTCTAAATCAAGTTTTGTTCGTTCCGGAAATACGCAAAAACCTGATTTCCGGTTCGTTGTCGAACAAACATTGCTTTCGCATGGTTTTTGAGTCAGACAAATTAGTTTTGTCTAAATCGGGAATGTAAGTGATCAAGGGATATGCAGTTGATGGGCTGTTTAAGCTCAATGTAATGACTATTATTATTAATAATAATAAAATACCTTCTGCTTACTTGCTTGAGTCTTCTAATGTGTGGCATGGTAGACTAGGACATGTTAATTTTAATTCTATACGTAGATTAATTAACATGGAACACATTCCTAAATTCACAATTGATGTGAAGCACAAATGTGAAGTTTGTGTAGAGGCAAAATTAACGAAAACGTCTTTCAAATCGGTTGAAAGAAAAACGGAACCAGTTGAATTAATTCATAGTGACGTTTGTGATTTTAAATCAATACAAACACGTGGTGGTAATAAATATTTTATTACTTTTATCGATGATAGCACTCGCTATAGCTACGTTTATTTATTAAAAAATAAACACGAAGCAATCGATAAATTCATTCTTTATAAGAATGAAGTGGAAAACCAATTTAATCGAAGGATTAAAACGGTTAGAAGTGATCGAGCTGGTGAGTATGAAGCAGCAATTGGTGACTTTTGCGCTAGCGTGGGTATAGTACATGAACGTACTGCACCATATTCACCTCAATCAAACGGTGTTGCCGAACGAAAGAATCGCACATTGAAAGATATGATGAATGCGATGCTAGTAAGTTCGGGCCTGCCACAAAATATGTGGGGCGAAGCAGTCTTGTCAAGCAATTACCTTTTAAATAAGGTTCCCCGGAAAAAATATGATAAAACTCCCTACGAGTTGTGGAAAGGCAGACGACCTTCCTATCAATATTTAAAAGTGTGGGGGTGTCTTGCAAAGCTGCTTGTACCAACACCTAAGAAAATAAAAATAGGTCCAAAAACGGTGGATTGTATTTTTATTGTATATGCACAAAATAGTAGTGCCTATCGGTTTTTAGTGTACGATTCGAATAATCCGGATGTACATAAAAACACAATAATTGAATCAAGGAATGTTTCATTCTTTGAAGACGTATTTCCATGCAAGTCCAACGAAGGACCAAGCACGTCAAAACAAACATTTGACGTAGCTATGGAAAATACTAGCGAGGGCTCCGGAGAAGAACCTGAACCCAGACGTAGCAAACGTGCTAGAATTGAAAAATCCTTGGGACCGGATTTTCTCACCTACCTGCTAGAAGTTGACTCGGATATTCTAACATGTATGGTAGAAAATGAACCGGATTTTCTAACATGTTTGGTAGAAAATGAACCACGGACTTATACGGAAGCCGTGACGTCTACCGAAGGTCCTATGTGGAAAGAAGCCATCAAAAGTGAGGTGGATTCTATCCTTGAAAATCACACATGGGAATTGGTTGATCTTCCTCCGGGAAATAAACCTTTGGGATCCAAGTGGATTTTTAAACGGAAAATGAAACCTGACGGTTCCATCGATAAGTATAAGGCCAGACTTGTAATCAAGGGATACAAGCAACGTGAGGGCCATGATTACTTTGACACGTATTCTCCTGTGATGAGAATAAATTCCATTAGGATGATACTATCAATTGCCGCATTGCGTAAATTGGAAGTTCATCAAATGGACGCAAAAACCACTTTTCTAAATGGCGATATAGACGAAGAAATCTATATGGAACAGCCCGAGGGCTTTCATGTTCCTGGCCAAGAAAGGAAAGTGTGTAAATTAATTAAATCATTGTATGGATTGAAACAAGCCCCTAAACAGTGACACGAAAAGTTCGACCATGCAATGTTAATTAATGGGTTTAAAATAAACGAAAGTGACAAATGCGTCTATGTGAAGAGCACGGTAGACGGCTATGTCATTTTATGTTTATACGTGGATGATATACTCATTGTGGGTAGCAATAATCTAATGCTTAATTCTACCAAAAGCATGTTAAATTCTAAATTTGACATGAAGGATATGGGGCCGACCGATTTAATCCTTGGGATTAAAATAATTAGGGGACCTGACGGTCTTACGCTAAGCCAATCCCATTACGTTGATAAAATCCTTACGAAATTTAATAAGGATGATTATCAAGAGGCAAGGACTCCATTAGATAAAAACGTACAACTTACCAAAAATCGTGGAGAGTGTATTTCTCAAGTAGAATACGCTAGGATTATTGGAAGCTTGATGTATCTAATGAGTTGTACCAGGTCTGATATTGTCTTTGTGGTTAGTAAGCTAAGTAGATATACTAGCAACCCCGGTGATGAACACCGGAAGGCAATAATACGGGTTTTGAGGTATTTACGTAAAACCCAAAACCTTGGACTGCACTATGGAAGATATCCAGCTGTACTTGAGGGGTATAGCGACGCTAGTTGGATATCCGACATAAAGGACTCTAAGTCCACACGTGGATATGTTTTCACTTTGGGAGGTGCAGCCGTGTCATGGAAATCCTCAAAACAAACGTTGATAGCTAGATCCACGATGGAGTCTGAGCTAATAGGCTTGGATAAGTGCACTGAAGAGGCTGAATGGCTACGCCATTTTCTCGAGGATATTCCAAGTTGGAAAAAGCCTGTCCCTCCAATATGCATACATTGCGATTGTCAAGCGGCAATTGGAAGGGTACAGAACAATATGTACAATGGTAAGTCTAGACACGTTCGTCGTAGACATAACACCATTAAACAACTCCTCACAACGGGTGTTATCACTGTTGACTACGTGAAGTCAAAGGATAACATAGCGGATCCGCTAACCAAGGCATTGGATAGAGAATTGTTGGAGAAGTTGTCACAAGGAATGGGACTAAAGCCCGTGAATTGAAAAGTTCTATAGTGGATACCCAACCTAGTTGGTCCTAGATTCAAAAGGGACAACTAAACTATAGAGCGAAGGATGGTCACTGTGGGGGTCTCGGACTCCTACCCACTCCTCGTTTAAAACAGTGACTCCCGCACGAGGTTAGCAAAAACGTTTGCTTTAATGAATCTAAAATGTTGATGTACTCGATAACATTGGAAGAGTATGCGGGATACTCGTGAAAGAATCACTTATGTGAGAGAGAAGAGGGTCGCTTCAAAGGAGAACTGTATAGGCTCAGTTCTTTAGAAACTCTTGCAGAACCAGGACGGTGACCCATGGCCAAAACGGGCACACCCATGAGAACGGAACAAAGTTGGAAGGTTCTTGTGTAAAGATAAGTCAATGTTTACACGACGACAGTATAGTTCAAGGACATCGAGTCTACTAGACAGCCAGTAAATAAACCTGTCTTTACAGCGGAAGGTTCAAAGGATTAAACCTACCTCTCTGTATGCAAGGATCATCCGGTGAACACAACGTGTCCTCCTATCTTCGTGTCTTTTTAAGTCTCGAAAATCATTTTTCATTCATGTGGGGGATTGTTGGAAAAATGTGTTAAAAATTGCATTAAATGGTCATTTTGGGGCAATTACTTGAGTGGGGTCCACTTCCGATTTGGGTCGGGTTAAAGTGGTTTCGGATTGTCCTTGTTAAGGGCTACAATTCGATATATGGTACGCTCAAAACGGATAACGGGTGAATGAGAAATTGATTCTCGAAGTTCACTCGTTGAAATGGAAAAACTGGGAAAATGATGGGTTTCTAGTGTGTTTTATCCCACACCGGAAAACTCAAGGGATTTTCACCCCCTTATAAAGGGAAGCCTCTTTTAAGGAGTTAAGAATCCTAAAGGTAAAGGCTCTCTCTTATGCGCAGGGGGGGGTGCCGATCACCCCCTTCAAAGACTCGTGTGCGCGGACGACCTGCGGACACGAATGCCATCCAAAAATCTATCTCTAAAGAGATACGCTTAATCTTTGAAGGGGTGTTCTGTTGGCTTCGGGCAGAACCCCTCAAAGGGGGTGTTCTGTTGGGGGTCTTCTGTCGCGCAATTCTACCGTTACGAAAGTTAATGCCCAACGTTCTTCTCTTTTAATGATGTGTTAAATGGACAGTTTATGAACGATTCAATGCCCAACGGACTGGTCATTGATGTCCAACGTTCAGGTCCATTAGCACACAACAAATCCTCCTATAAATAGCTGGCAGGTGATTTGCAACAAGACAACGCACAATACATTCGTCACATTTTCTTGAGCTAAAAACACTTCCAGCTACTCCCAAATTTTCCTAGTGTTTTGCTATTGTTCCAGTTCACCGGGACTTTCGTTTGTGTGCTCAAACGATCGTTCGTTAGCCACCGTATCCTGGGAAACGGTCGTTGCAACGCTCCTAGCACTGTGGGAGGCGACGAATACATTTTAAGGATATCGTGCGTAGCACGAGCTCTGGCTAAAACCCGCTCCATCTTATTTTCTGATTTCTTTTAGCTATTTTATTTATTAATTAATTTTATTTAGCTAATATTTCTTCGTTTTTTCCGAAACACACCCAACATTCTGTACAGTTCTATGATATAGAATTCCATAAGATTCTATTAAAATGCATGGAATATCTAAAATTCTTTTAAAATCCATGAGATTTATAATCTTTAGAAATCCTTTAAAATCTATTTGGGGACACCCCCCAAGTTATGTTGCACGGACACATATGCTCGAACACCGCGATACTACAACAAAAATATTGTATACGCCGATTTATATATTGAGTATTGTATATTGAGTATAATTTGTTATATTTTGTCTGAGCATAAATAATTGATTTTCGTTTTAGTAAATGCAACTGATTGCGCATAGACAATTCTTTTTTTCGTGTCACAGACAGTTACTCCCTCCGTCCCAATTTGTAAGATACTTTACGGTTTACGATGTTTGACCGATGATAAAGCAAATTGATCCCTGCCAACACTCAAATTAGTTTTAGAAAATAAAATTTACATATTCAGAAACTACATTAAAACCGCTACAAAACCTGCAAAAATAATTCAAATTTCATAAACTTTTGACATATAAAGTAAGAGATTAAGAGTGATTTATGTTGACCAAGTGAATAGTAAATGTATCTTACAATTTGGGACTGAGGGAGTATTACTTTAGCTATCTCCTTTTAAATACTTAATCATGGACAAAGTCCAATTCATCTAGATAGCTATTAATCACTACACCATTACTTGATAACCCGTACTATTGGTCAATATAGAATACAATCTTATATTGACCTGATAGCAGCAATTTATCTTTTGGAAAAATCAACTAAGATTGATAACTTCAACACATGTACACATGCATTTCCAGTTTAATCAATACAACTAATTCTCCCTACATTTTTTACCATTAGATCATGAATTCGTGATCTAAAGTACATTACTACTCATGAAAGGCTAAGTGAATATTATAAAATTCATTTATCCATTCTAGTAATAATCAATATGAGAACACTAACTAATTGATCACTTAGCAACACTCACATATCGATATGAAATAAAATTAGGAACATAATTACTACTCAAATGAGAATGATTAAAGAAAATAACTCACAACTTACAAATCATAAACTTCAATATTGCAAAACCTCAGATGAGTTTAGCTCCTAATTGGAGTCTAAACACACAAGAATAGAAATGAAAACGTTAATCTAGACCGAGCTTTGTGATATGATATGATTTATTGGATAAAAATGGGAAGAAAAATGAGTGTTATTATATGGGAAATAAGGTGGCTAGTTTCGATACCCAACCTGGTATCTAGGACACCCGATCGAGTATCCTTGACAATAGCTATGAAAGTGCTCAAATGTAATCATACCCAATCGGGTATGTCAACACAACCGACTGAGTATGAGATCAAATTATTCAAATATGGGATCCTCATGTTCTCTTACTTTGTGCATCGTTTGGTTCGTTGGGATCCTTCGGCAATGAAAATCATTCTATCTGGTGAGTGAGACAATTGTTAGTGGGCAAATTTGTCCCAAGGAGACAACAAACAGTTGTTGGACTCGACTTAATCTTCAACAATTTGTATGCTCCTCATTTATCATAATAACAACAACAACAACAATAATAATAATAATCATTATTTGATGAAGTATATTCACATGTAAAGGATCCCCATAAACCGCTAAGTCATATCCCAGTTAGGCAAAGGCTGAGCCAGTCAAGCCCGGTTCCGAAGTCGGTGTCCAGATCATCGAGATAAGTCCAAAAATGCATCTGAGGCTGAGGTCCACCCTCGTCGAGGTTGGCATCACACTCAGCTACATCTGAGCCTGGGACAACTAGCACCTTATGAAGTCATGCACAGAAACAACAAAGAGCAACAATGCTTTATACTATCAGTCGAGGATACCCTCCTCTTGAATAAATGCAATGCACCGTGACTAACCTCCCCACCGTAGAATTTTCCTTGTTTATAATCCAATAAACAATATTGCGGGTATGCCATTCTATCTAGATGGAATTCTAAAGCAAGAAAAAGTATATCAAACACGACTGGACGGAGATGACAATCACACTATGCATTATATATACATCACCCTTGAGAACGCACTTCCTCCATTCTTTTTTAATTGAAACGGTCCATTTTTCACACTTGACAACGCACAAGTTTGACCGTTAATATCGTTCATTCCTTATTAGTAAAAAAATTAAAAATTCGGATTTTGAAAATTTAAAATGAGAAGAATTTAAATATATTTTTTAAAAAATGTAATTCGTAATACATTAATAAATAAACTATAGTCAAAGTAGAATGTATACATAGTACAAAAAGTCCTACGTTGCAATTAAAAGAGAACGAAAATTCGTAACGAAAATGTATACATTAATAAATAAACTATAGTCAAAGTAGAATGTATACATTAAAATTCGTAATACATTAATAAATAAACTATAAGATAAGTATTGAAGCATATACGTAGTATATGCATATCAGCATATATATCAAACATATAATAATGCGGAGTCGCAGATAATAAGGTCTGGTGTTACATCGCTTTATGCATGTAAGCTAGTGAAAAGCATATAAGTTGGAGGGCGGCGGCGGGCGGCGGCGAGCCGGCGAGGTGACTTTATGTACAATGTGGGACCGGTGAGACATCTCCTATCAATCTAAGTTTTTTAACATTTGAACATGAAGCGTTGACTTTTTTTCCTCGTACGCCTTTTAGACTCACATTATAAACTAGAAGTAATTACTATCATACTTAAAAATATCATCAATTATAGCAATAATTTATTCACATTTAAGGAAATCAACATATTATTTGTATTTCTAAATTTCACAGTCTCTTACTCATATTTCAGGAATTTGTATTCAGAATACAATGCATGCACATAACTATAATGACTGTTTTTTATAATGACAAAAGAGCTTAAGATGTCTAGACTTCTTATTAAAATTTGAGATTCCGTAATAAAATATCAACAAGTAGTAAAAAAAGCTACACTATTTCCTAATTTTTCAATTGCAACATATTATGTATAGGGAAATATTTTTTTATTTGTGACATTTCGTTTTCATGAAATTTACCTTATTTTTCATCTGATCTCTCTTAGTGGTACTCTGTATTTTTTATCATATGAAATTATACGAGATTGTCATATGACAAATTTACAAATGACAAGTGGTAAATAAAAAAGATAGTACCTTATACAATATATTTTGATTTTTCAGTACACATATTCTATTTAGACTATATTTTATTTAATAATGAATTAAACACCTTACCATAAAATATTGTCAATTTCAATGGTAACTTTTAAAAAGTTAATTCAATTTTAGTATTTAAATAGCTAATTGAATATAGTTATTAGTCAATCTAGCTTCTGTGTTGGTAAATCCAGGTCTTGTCAATATAACATGGATAAAATCAAAGAAAATATTTCGCGAACACTTAAAATAAAGTATGTCATATTTATAAGGGCCTAAAATAGATACCTGCCACGTCTTTATTCTCACTCCGTTTGTTGTTCCTATGAATTTGACTCTTTTGACTACAACGTCCGACACATGTTCAACCACTGTGTTACCTAGTCGTCCCAAGCTCCCAATACTATATACTCACAAGCAACATAAATAAGAAACATAAATGAAAAACTGATTGACTTTCATAATATAGGAGCTTGTTCGTTAACACATACTTTCTGCTTATAAGTTACTGAGTATATATTAGTGAATCAGTGAATTTTTGTTATCAAACTTGTGCATGTGATTTTAAGCGTTGAATTATATCATAATCAAAATAGTAAGATAGAAATTACTTTTCTAGCTTTATTCATGAAAATTTTGAATATCGATGACTATTTGAGCAACATTGTGATATAATTTACTGTTTGCTACATTAGAAAAATACGGAGTATATTTTAAATTAAACATAATGTTTTCATAATTCGTTATATTTAGCCAATTCAACCATTTTTGTCAAAATTTCACAAATTTTAATTAATTCAACCAATTGAAGTGTCATCCACTCTAAATTTACTTAAGTGAAAGATGACACCACTTCTATCCATTATAACTTTAAAAACTTAGATGCCACCACTTCTATAGTTCTATCCGTTATAACTTTAAATAAAAACTTTTCCTTTTTTGTTATCTCAACAAATTTATCATTTTTCCCTTTAATTTATCCATTTGCAGATAATTCTTTTCAATTACAACCTTTATTTTATTCACATATAAAAGAGAGGTCGAAAAATCTTGAATTGAGTACCTAATTCCATGCCCGGGCCCACATTGTGTGTCAAGAACTCTAACCCTTGTTGTTTTGTTTACTATTGAAATACAATCGTCACCTGAAAGAGTTTGGCAAAATTCATAATGCAGTTGAGTCACTCAATTCAATTGGCTGAAATAAACTTAAGGGAAAACTGTCAAATAGGTCCTCGAACTTTAATAAAAAGGTCAATTAAGTCCTTCTATAGAAGGTTCTGTCCAGCCATCGCGATTTGGGGCGGTTCCTGGTGGAATTGTTTGATGAAATTTTTTGAGCATCTTATTCATCAGGTCTAGTTTACTCATACCAAATGTCAGCTAAAAAATCAATCGGAAACACATTAAATTAATTCGTGAAGATAACTGCGCATTTTTGCGTTCTCGAATTAATTTGAATACGTTCCCAATTGAATTTTTAGCTGAAATTTGGAATGAGTAATCTAGACTTGATGAATAAGATGCTCAAAAAAATTCATCAAAAAATTCCACCGGGGACCGCCCCAAATCGCGACGGCCGGACAGAGTCTCTTATAGAAGGACTTAATTGACTTTTTATGAAAGTTTGAGGACCTATTTGACAGTTTTCCCTAAACTTAAACATTACCATTGAATCCGATAATTATGAACTTAAGCGTTGTTCATTATTGTTTTATTTTGTTTCTTTAAATGAAAAACAAAGAGAGAATTCCTAAATAGGAGTAAAAAAGTTTTGAAATTCCGAAATAGGAGTATCATGTTTTTTATTCTTTGAATAAGATTAAATTTCTGCCAAGTTTGACATTACTAGGCTTTAAAACATGACATTTTTTTCCAAACTTGGCAGATTACTCCTATTCAGGGAATAAAAAACATGATACTCCTATTTTGGAATTTTAAAACGTTTTTGCTCCTATTTAGAGCAATTTCTAAAAATGAAATTCTGAAAACAAGCAATTTGTTTACACTTCACAAATCTTCAAAATTAACATGACTACTTCAAGTATGATTATTTTAGAGAAATTGGGGTACCTAACAATAAAAAACATAACATTTATTAATATCTAAACATGAACTCCGTTCCATTTTTAGCCAGTTATTAATCCCCAATTTTCATATTCACCCATTTCTGCCCATAATCTGGTGGATGTATAGCTCTGTGTTGTAGACTGTTTTATACTCCATTTGTCCCTAATTATCTTTCAACTTTTGTTTTCGTCCATCCCAAAGTAATACTCCCTCCGTTTCTGAAACAAGTTCCACCTTTCCTTTTCGGGCAGATTCAAAATTAAGTTTCACTTTCAAACATTTCCTTATTTGCCAAATTATCTACATCAAAACAGTGTGAAACAGTGTTCAAACAGTGCCAAACAGTGCTCAAACAGTGCCAAACAGTGCACTCCACAGTAAAGTCAAATTTATTTTCTTAATATGTGTGAAGTCAAATGTGGAACTTGTTTCAGAAACGGAGGGAGTATTTCATTTCTCTTTTTTATCAAAAATTGTGGTGAATAGAAATTTAGTACATTATTACATATCTCTCTGTTTTGTATCAGTCAATATCATACAATATTCATTATTTTAATTATCTTAATCCTCGTGTGAAATGTACTTGGAAGATAATTTATGGACGAACAGAGTACTCAATAAAGTAAACATCAATATGTTAATTATCTATGGTTAAAGGCTATTTATATCTATCCACCGACAATTTACTGTACTCTTATTTAGACTTCATAATTCATGTTTGAAGACTCGTATTTTGTTACTTTAAATATGCTTTGCTCCTGTCAAAATAAATTCTAATACGTACTCCATCTTTTAGTTTAATTATTGTAAGAAAAAAAATTCACTAATATTAATTACTAATAGGAAAGTAGTGAACAAAAACGTAACACGATACGGAGTAATTTTTAGTGACTATAATTGATTAATTGTGTTCAAAGTTACTACCATGTAATGATTATGATGTAAATTTTGAACACAACTATAATCGTTAAAAATTACTAAATCAAAATTTTGCTCATAAATTTTCTATCGGTAATATTTTAGAAATACCCTAAGTAATAAATAAAACTTTTGTGACATGTGTGTTACTTTAAAGAGTTTGATTCATTTTCCTCCATCTTAATTAACATCATAAATGACCAGATTTACATTATAACTATTCTACCAAGATATAAATACTTAGATAAATTAAACATAAATCTGATTTTTTACTCACCTTTCTCATATATATTACTCCTCTAATTAAACATAAATTCTTGTCGATCACTTTCTATATATTCTTTTTATCATATTGTTTCGAATAATTCAAACTTTTTAATATAGCAAATAAAAAAAAAGTGAAAACTGACAACAATGTATAACTCAACTCAATATTTCACCGACACAATATTTTTTCCCATTAATGTTCATGAAACCTAACAATACTCGTTTAAAGTGAATTTGGAGCGAGGTTGTGGACATGTAAAATTTTTGGGCCGATTTTGTAAAAAAGTGATTTTAACTGCTCGTGAATGCTAATATTAATATGGATCCATTGATATAAAATTTTGCGATGAAATTAATTTGGGTCATTTAAAATGCTCAATTAATTTAATTATAAATTAAATATTTAACAGAATGGACCGGTTTTGATTAATTTCTCTGTTTTGAACCCAATATTAAATAATGGCCCAATGAAAAAGAGATATGATCCAAGTTGAGAAGTGGACAACGAATCTGGTTAAGAAATATGTCCGTGTGCATGTGAAATGGTTGTGAATCTTGTTAAAAAGGCTGTTCAGATACAACAAACAAGTGCTGATTTTTCTAGCTATTAAAATGCAAGCAAATAGAGGCCAAAGCCCATTTTATTTGAGGCCCAAGGCCATATTTTATCCCATCAACACCTATAAATAGAGGTCACAGTTGAGAGAAAGGGGGAGAGAGAAGTTCTAATCGAAGAAATGTTGCAGAAAAGCTCCGAAGAACTTCCGAGAGGCTCTGAACGATTTCGACGACGAGAAAGAGATCAAGCCACAAATTTTATCAAGAATATACGAATAATCCTTCGTGATTTCGTTCATTCTTGATTAAATAAGTCCAAAAGTTGAAGAACGTTCGAAGATCTGAAGAACAAAGTTTGAAGATTCGAAGATTCGAAGAACAAGACTTTGAAGATCCGAAGATATGAAGAACGAATCTTTGAAGATTTGAAGATATTCATATAAAGATTGAATCAAGATTCAATTGAAGATCAAGTTAAATACCCTTGGAGGCCCTTAAACAGAAGATCAAGCCATAAAACGGCCCTTTTGTTGAAGACCAAGCCGCTTGAAACCCGGAGACCTTTCAAGCTGAATTCTTAATTCAAGAATATTCAAATATTCAAAGAACAAAGGTTCGAAGATTTGAAGATCTGAAGAACGTTCGAATATTTGAAGAATTAAAGATTTAATTTTGAATTACACTCTTTAATTATATTTATGTCAAATTGCAAGTGAAGAATCAGAGGATTCATATTTAGAGATTGTATCCAATATTCTTATATATTATTATTATTTGCGATCAATTTTAAGTAAAAACTATTGGATTCAAACACATTTTTTGAAGAAAAAAAGCAAGAAAGAGTTGCCAACATCATTTAATTAATTACCTGTGGCAATGTTAGAATTGGTGATAGTAACATTGTAGCTCCTAGATACATGTATTCCATCGGTGTTGGGGCTCTTTTGAGGAGCTTGTATGTTGATGTGTGAAGCTTCAACATTTCGAGTTACATTAAAAGTCAGATGCATCTTTTGGGCATTTTTAAACAATAAGTTTTCCACCTTCAAATTAGTGCAATTCTCAAACATGACTGACTGTTCAACCATCAAAAAAAGAAGAAACACATGAACACTGTTAGCATAACGTCGGGGCTACAATAGGAAATCGAAATTTATATCTAGTCAAGTTTAATCTTATCTACTCCCTCGTCCCCCTAACTTTGTCCTGATTTACTATTTTCGTTCGTCTCATTAATTTTGTCTCATACTATAGTTGGTAATATTTGAGTGATTATAATTCATTCTTACTTTATTAATACTTTATCAATTCAATATTAACCACATAATTCTACTTTTTCTTAAAAACCACATCACACATCTTTGTCCCAAACTTAGAGGGACGGAGGTAGTAATTCGATATAATTTGAGATTGAAATCAAAGAAAAACACCACTCCCATACAAAAACTAAGATAAAAAATGTTTACAAAATTGTGACTAGTGACTAGAGTAGTAATGAAATCCTGATAATTTATGTTCAATTTTCAAACTTAACTTATCATGACAATACATTGTAGTAACTATTAGGATGTCTTCTTTTGGACTGTTTTCAGTCCCAGACCAGACTTAAACAGATCAAACCATATTAAACTTAAACAGATCAGACTAGACTTGAACAACTATAAAATACACAGAGACCAGACATTTATCAGACAAGATAAGACCAGACCAGATCAAACCAAACAAATTTCAGTTCAAAAGAAAACATCCTTAGTCACATTTATATTAATAAATTTTATTTAAACAACCCATTGATAATTGTAAATGACTTATAGATTAAGGTAAGCAGCGAAACTTACAAATGGTACTAAACCTTTGTCACAGGTCTGCAGAAACGAAAGAAGAACTATTAGTATGAGTGTTAACCCAATCCAACCAAAAACACATGATATCAATTTTTACTTATATATGTTGAAATATCCTTTCAAGCTTGTTCTAATATGATTTGATCAAGACATCATATTTGATCTAATCAATTTTTATACACCCTACACTCAACTACTTCCTCCATTCTATAATATTTTGCACATTAGATGTTTCACAGATAATAATAATAAATAGAAAAAATATAATCGGTGTATAAAATATGGAAGTGAAAGAGAAAAAGTTGAAAAATACTCATGGGACAAAAAGTGGAATTTATTCAAAACTTTTCAAAAGAGAATGTGCAAAGTGCAAACTACTGAAGAACGGAGAGTGTATATTAAATAGGGAGTAGTTACTTATTCAATTCATATCTACATATTATTAAAAAATGTTCAAATATTTGTATCAGTTTGATACATTGTATTAAATAATAAATCAATATATAAATTTCCGATTTACTCTTTCTATTGATAAATATTTTTAGCATCGAGTCCATCTCCTAACCAAATCTCCATCTCTTAACAAAGCCTAAATACGAATTAGACTACAAGAGAACATTTTTCTGGCCAAAACGCTAGTAATACCTAGGGCTGTTAACGAGTACAACCCGAACGCCCAAAGCTCGAGTTCGGCTCGATAAGGAATGAGTAGTGTTCGGGTTCGAGCTCGAAGCTCGGCGAACTTTACAAATGAAGCTCATGTTCGGCTTGATAGGCGTTCGATGTTCGAACAGAGCGTTCAATAAATATGCTTGAATTTAAAATTTTAGGTGATGTTCGTTAATAGAATGTGCTTGAATGATTCGATAAGTATTCGGCTCGTTAATAATCATATTTAAATTTATAAAATCATATTAATTATATTTAAATTTTCACATATATATAAATTATATATATAATTTCAGGGTGTTCGATAGGCTCGAGTTCAAATCAAGCCGAATACTACTATGTTCGAGTTCGGCTTATTAATTTTTCGAACTTAAAACTCAGCTCGGGTTCGAGTTTGAAAGCTCGTTAAGCTCGACTCGTTAGATTCGAAACCGAGCTCGAACTCGAATAGTTCGATAAAAGCTCGGTTCGTTAACAGCCCAGTAATACCAACGTTTACTTGGTTAAAAAATGTCGTTTTACCTGACACATCAGTGTCCAAACACAACCTATAAGTTTGATATATGTGTTGTTTTAATTTAAGTAAATTGAACACACCGGTGTCTCCTTGAAATTGCAAGAATCCTTCCACCAGTTTTCCCCACTGCCATCTATGGTACCTTTATTGCCATCCCCATCAACATTGAAGTAGTCCAGGTACCTTAAAAGCATCCAGTTTAGCCTCCCCGTAGCATCATAATCTCTTTTATTCGGAGAAGCTTTAATTGTTCCAGATATCTATCAAATAATGTCATAAATATTATTAAAATAAAGTTGATGAAAATAAGGTACTTCTAGTATAGTGATCTGTGACCATGACGTTCCTCAATCTTTTGTTTACTATAGTGATCATGACATTATTTGATCAGGACGTTACACACATTGTAACTTTAGTTATATTTCATCCATGAGTATAATTGGAATAGTATTCTAAGAAATCCCAATATTTAATCTAGGCCATAATCCAGAAAATAAAGATCAGATAAAATTATAAGGAGTAATCATTTAATAATCTGAAATAAATTGGGTGATACATATAAATGGGGTCACCTTCATCTTAAGATTTGGCTTGCAGGGTCCATCTAAAGACACTGGCTTCAGTAAATATGTCTTTGTAGGAGGAATCAACAACTCTCCTTTTTCTGTTTCACAAAACTTCTCCCAAGCACGGCTGAATGCCTGATAGACCTCGTAGTTGTGAGATCAAATAAAAATATAAACTAACATATAAAGTCGTCGAACATATACATACTTTGGAATCATCGGTACGCCCGTCGCCTCGAGCTCCGAAATGATCTACATTGATGACAATTCGTTTTTCATCCGAAGGGAAGCAATCAAAGCAAGAGAGGGCGAAGAATATTGTTATGGTTATTACTAATGGGCTTCTCATGAACATTTTCTAAACTATAGCTTTGTTCCACCAAATTCTCACCTGACTGAAGATGCTTTTAATTTCTTTTGTTTGAATATGATAGTACTCTAATTTGTTTTGTTTGAATACTCCTTCCTTCCCACGCGGTTTAGGACGTTTGACTGACCATAAAGTTAACTGATCCCTGTCATTAGTAGAATTAGTTTTAGCAAATAAAATTTACATGTTCAGAAACTACATTAAAATCGCTAGAAAGTCTAATCAAGAAAATTTAAATTTGATAAAAGTTGAATACAACAAACAACAACAACAACAACAACATCCAAACCTAAGTCCCAAAAGATATTGGAGTCGGCTAACATGAATCGATACATGATAAAGTATGCACGTTGATATGAACAATGCACGTTGACCGGAGAATAGTGGACGAGAACTTGTAATCAGATTGTGAGAATTTCAAAATCAGTATGAAATGATACCCCATTGGTCCATTGTCAAAAAAGCATTACCATGCTCATCATTCATTTATGCTACATAGTTGTTTTCTTTTTGACAAATCAAAGATGCTCATAATTTATGAGCATTACTATGCTCATAATTTTTGACAAATTATCAGTCGTCGCTGCACTTCTTAACTTTATGTTAATTATTATTATTAATTAAAAAACTAATTAATTAGGCCTCTATTTTATACGATAGTATTAATTAATTGATGTATTGGATAATAAAGTATCCTAGTTCAGTAATCAGTAAGATATACTCCCTCCGTCCCCTTATTATTGTCTCATTTCCTATTCACTTGGTCAACACAAATCATTCTTAATCTTTTACATTATTTATCAAATTTTTATCAAATTTGATTCTTGTTTTTGCGACTTTGTAAAACTTTTAATGTAGTTTCTGAATATGCAATTTTTTTCTAAAAATAATTCTAGTGCGGACAGAGATCTGTTTGCTTTATCGTCAGTCAAGCATCGTAAACCGCAATGGGACAATAACAGGGAATAATTACCGTTGTGAGTGAATCAAATAAATTCAGTTCCATTCTTATGAGTGGTTTTTATTCAAACGGTCGTTTAAAAAGAATGTGGACCCTCAAATATTTTGGGATGAGGTTCACGTGTGCAGCATGCCCTCCTCCCTCCTTTTTTTTTTGCTTTTGTTGTTAAAAATGATAATAACTTTTTTATTTTTGATCCAATTTTTATAAAATTTATATCAACATTTTTTATTTTTCATGATCTTTCAAATGAGACCAATATTGCTAATGTAATTTTAAGAAATTATCGAACTATTATATTAATGAGTATTGGATTATAAGGAAAATCGAATCTGTTTGGGAGATGATAGGTTTGTGAAATAGAAGATCGAATCTGTTTGGGAGTGGATTAGTGGTCTCAGTTACATTTGATAATACAATGAGTTACATCTTTTTATGAGCGAGTTACATCTTTTTATAAGTAAGTTACATCTTTTTATAAGTAAGTTACATCTTTTTAAAAGCGAGTTACATATATATAAACACGAGTTGCATTTGACATGTCTGAACGCGACTTACATATATTTACACGTAAAGTTACATATTTTTACACGTAAAATTACATATTTATACACGCGAGTTACATATTTATACACACGAGTTGCATTTGACCTGTCTGAACGCGAGTTACATATTTTTTTACGTAAAGTTACATATTGTTACACGTAGAGATACATATTTATACACACGAGTTGCATTTGGCCTGACTGAACGTGAGTTACATATTTTAACACGTAAAGTTACATATTTTACACGCAAATATTAATATGTTAAAATTACACAGGCAATATTGGTCTCATTTGAAAGATCATGAAAAATAAAAAATGTTGATATAAATTTTATAAAAATCGGATCAAAAATAAAAAAGTTATTACCATTTTTTAAAAACAAAAAGAAAAAAAAATATAAATCCGTACCCGGTATACGGTGCTCACCTTATACCGGTCGTACGGTATAAGCACTCGTTGTTGGCAATGTTGGTATTTAGACATTGAAAAGAAAAAGGTATTTAGAGCATATCCCACACCGACCATCCACCGGAAAGGACCTATATTTTATTGGTGATTGTAGGAGGAACGAGTCTAGCCGATTGCCTAGGGACACACTTTCTAAAGGGCCGGCTTTTTTTATGTCAAGTGTTTATGTTAAAAAAATAATAGCAAATCAAAACTTTATTAATCTAACAAATCATTTAAGTTTACGATCGAATCAGGAGCCTCACGATTCGCATGAGCAACATTGAATGTTTACAAAATAAAATCTTAAATTGATTATGATTATCAAGAATAGATCTAATATCATTTATAATAAGCTGTAAATAAGAGGACCCTCCTTGCTCGGAAACATTTTGGAACACAACCAGAGTATCAATTTCAATCTCAATTTTCTGTCAACCCGACCTCATATGTCCATGAACAAATGCCCCTTTTCATCTCTAGCTACTCATCCCCACGATCTTAAACTCCTATGCTCATCAACTGCCTCATCAACATTAATTTTATTTCAACCCTCGTTCGGGCTCTTTCAACCGACATCTCCTACCATTCGACCTGCACTTCTGTCAGACCCCGAACCCACCCCTTGCACTTCCCTCCACCCCGATAACATAGTCACTGCCCTTTGGATGACACCATCCCCATCACGAGGTTCCTCCTTCCACACCACCCCATTTCGCCTTTTTGAAATGCTACACATGTGCATTATGAAGTGACATTGCTTCTCCACGTTCACACTCTCAAAAATACCATGTACCCATTCAGCAAAAGACGAAGCCCCACCTATGAAGCTTCCATCACCCTGCTGCCACACAGTTTGACCGCACGGACAACACCTCAATGCATGCTCCGTATTCTCTTCCTCAGTGTCACATAATTTGCAAATAGGAGAAATCTGGACTCCCCTACAACAAATTAGGGGTGAGATTGGGATGATCCCGATCCAGATTGCCAAAATCCCGATCCCGTCATTAAAATCCCGATTAAGTCGGGTTTTCGATTGGGTATCCCGCTTAATCCCGACAATGAAGTATCAAACGTAAAATTATGTAGTTTCTTTAGTTTTTTTAGAAGAAATAGGCTTAAATGGATAACACATCATTCATATAGTAGGTAAAAAGAAGACACATACAAACACGGGTTGGGCTGGGCTTTATCTAAAACTTCTGCCCATCTATGTGGGCGGACCCAGCCCGACCCAGATCAAACGGGCCACCTCCCATGTCCACGCCTTCCCATAGTAGCAGGCTGCATAGTCCACCGGGCCGCCTGACTCAGAAAAGTTTACCAATGTTTAAATTTGATGAAAAAGTTGATAGCATTTTTAAAATAACATCACACCATTTTAAAAGTAATTAATGAACAAACTTATATAAATATGCCTTCATGATATACACAAACTATTTTGAACAATTGATCCACTCTAGTAATCTAGTACTCCCTCCATTCCGCAATTAAGTTACCACTTTCCTTTTTGGGTAGTCCCTAAATTAAGTTCACATTTTCTTACTTTCCTTATTTGGCAAATTATCTACATCAAAACAGTGTCAAACTGTGCAAAACAGTGTCCAAACAGTGTCCAAATAGTGCAAAACAGTGCACTCCACAGTAAAGTCAAATTTATTTTCTTAATATGTGTGAAGTCAAACCAGTAACTTAATTGGGGGACGGAGGGAGTATGTTTTTTGTTTGGTCGCTCAACTGCTATTATGCCGATCAAATGATAGTAAGGTTAATTAGATCTTCTTTAGGGTCATTAATATGATGGGTAATAGCGTGTAGGATTCACTACTGGGAAATAAGGAGTATGTAATACGAAGTACTTCGTATACTATAGATATGAATATATATAATACCTATTATATAAATTAATACTAGTAATATGTACTGCGTATATTATTAATTTTCCGAGTCGGGCTTTTTGGCTCGAACGAGCCTACAATATAACCCAAGCCCGTCCATATTTTTTACGGGCCGGGCTTGGGCCGGCCTGGTGGGCAATTATACATGTCCAGACCCGTCCATTTATATGGGCGGGCTGGGCTGGGCGGTCCGACCCGTGTTTGTACAGGTCTAGTAAAAAGACAAAAAGACTTCAGGCAACCGCCAACCCTCGAACCAGACTCAGAGTTTATCACCTCGAAAGAAACAATATAATTCGTTGATTCATACTCCCTCCGATTCCTAAACAAGTTCCACATTTGACTTCACACATATTAAGAAAATAAAATTGACTTTACTGTGGAGTGCACTGTTCGGCACTGTTTGAACACTGTTTAGCACTGTTTGACACTTTTTTGATGTAGATAATAAGGAAATGTTTGAAAGTGGAACTTAATTTTGAATCTGCCCGAAAAGGAAAGATGGAACTTGTTTCAGAAACGGAGGGAGTATATTACTAGGCGCAAATGAGCCAAAGACGGTTAACACAGTCCTTTCATCACCCACATCCAAATCCACAATCTTACAGCAGAAGAAAATAAAAAATCGAAAATAGACAGTAATCATCCTCGAAGCCCGCCTCCTCCTCTAACGACATGCTCTAACGACATAATATATTGTAGAATTGTATTTTCTAGTTAATTTTGGGAAAATTACTAATTAGTTGTTAAAATTGGACATTAGGTTTATAAATTCGTGAAAAAATCCAGAAAGTCATATTTTATTTCCAGAAAGTTTAGTTTGGCAGAATCTTATTTTTGTTTAATTTTTGCTATCATACATGTTTAATTCCTTGTTAATTTCAAATTTATTCATTATATTGTTAAATGCAAAAATGACATTTAGTAGCTAAATTTGTTTTGGGCATGAATTGACTAAAGGAATACGGATTGACTTGTTAATCGAAAATTAGGGGTTAAATTAATGATTTGGACTAGTTGTTTAAATTGATGAAATAGTAATTAATAATTGTTAGCCATTTTCATTAATTTTATCTTTGGAAAAGTATTTCTAACTTGTCTATGAGATTAGAAAATAATTTGAGCCAGTCATATTTAAGCACATTAATAAGACCTAGAAATAGGATATTTTAATGAAGTGAATTTACATCTTATCTATGAGAAATAAATTCAAATTGCTTAAATAATGAGTTTAATTAGTTAATGAATTTGGCTATTTTTATTAATTAAAATATTGGAGAATTATTTCTATCTTGTCTATGAGATGAGAATTTAATTCAAGCCAACCATTTTGAGCACATTAATGAAACCTAGAAATAAGATAACTTAATGAAAGTAGTTTCTATTATTGTCTATGAGGAAAGAAATTATTAGTCCAATTTTAGTTTTAATTCCCGTAAGTACTAGGTCCAAGAATATATCTATTTTCAATTACTCAATTCATTGTCCTTATTTGCATAAATCTTTAGAACATTTGGTCTTTAAATATTCATCTTTTAAATTGAACCCTGCTCATTGTCGTAATTTTGCAAATTGACATAGTTTAGAACACAATCACCCTTCTCCATTGAAAAAGCTTCCAACGAGTAGTGATTGCCCGTGACTAAGATTAAATAAAGAAAAGTCATCCGTCATTCCTCAGAGACATGATACTCGGGGAAAACCGAAAGGTTAGACTCCGTTTTACTACAACGCCGCGAAAAACGGTTATCAAATGGCGCCGTTGCTAGGGAATGGCATGGTAATTTCTTGATTTAGTTCTAGCATAGGTGAATTCCAGTTAGGGAGACTTGTTCACCCTTGCGACAATTTGTATAAAGATTTCAGGATAAATGAATGCACACGCGCTCTAAAGGAGTGGAAGGACTAATTGAAATTAATCCTGAACCTGAACGAACTTTACGGAAAAATCTTTCAATCCACAAGAAACCAAGCATGGTGGACCAAAAGACGATGCTGTAAAATCTCACGCCAAGCTTCATCGAGGATGATAGCATCAGCGCACCGACAATCGAGACAGCCAACTTCGAGATCAAATCCACCATTATCAACATGATGTCTAATCATCAATTCGGCGGGTCCAAGCAAGCCTATCCTAGGGCCCACATGTTGTAGTTCACCCGAGCATGCCAAACATTCCGTTTCAACAGAGTAACCCCTTCCGTCATGAAGTTGACCTTATTTCCTTTCTCACTATGAGATAGGGCATCTTTATGGTTGGATAGCTTTCCAACGGGTCATTTCACAACATGGGCAGCATTACACCAGGCGTTTATGCAAGAATACTTTCCTCCGTCGGCGGTTGCAAAAATTAAAACAACAATCCAAAACTTTAGGCAATTCCCGACAGAGTCGTTAAATGAAGTGTGGGATCGCTTCAAGAATATGAGAAACAAATGTCCACTCACACTGATGGACCCTAGCAGCTTGATGTTCCATTTCTTTAATGGACTTCTAGTTGGAAGAAAAAAAAGAACTTGATTTCTCTTCTCAGGTGGGATCATTCCTTGATATGACGTCCAACACCAACGAAGCTCTGGTAGAGAAGGTCACTTCAAATGCAAGATACTAGTATGATGAAAGAACTCCACCAGCAACAAAACCATGTTATCTTTAAGTTGACCAACTCACAGCCCTAACTGCAAAGATTGAAGGGTTGGTCGTGGAAGTAAAGAATCTGAAGAGTGATAACAATGTTAACAACACCGGCGTTGTCCTGAATCAACAATCATCTCGATACTTCGGGAACTCAAACTCCGCCCCACAGTCATCTCAATTTAATGCGTATTCACATGTTTTTAATTCAACTGAACTTGTACTCTCATGTGAGATATGTTTTGGTCCACGTTTGACCAATTCATGTCAATTAGTTGATGAATGTAATCTAAGAAACAACATGGAGGTGAACATGCTGGCGTACGGCCGAACAAAACAAAAAGGGCCATGTGCGAATCAAGGCAACCGGGGGTAACACCAACTACCCTCCTCAAAATTACCAAGGGAGGAATTACCAAGGTAACCAATGGCGGGGGGATTACAACAATGGTCCTCCTCGCGGCGGTTACCAAGGTAACCAGAACTACTCCAACAATAATCAAGGCAACAACTTCCAAGGGCAGAACCAGGGAGGTGCACTAAACCATCAAAACAATAACAGTCATGTTTATGTGCCTCCACACATACGACAAACGGAAGCTGCCCAAACATCGGAGATAGGCTTGCTGGTAGCTGAACTAGCAAGGACACGGGAAGACATAACAAAATATAAGGCTAGCACAGACAATCAGATCAAATCTCTTATGATGCAAATTACTCAGAATAATGTTCCCGTTCGTCAGCCAGGCAATTCGCCTAGCACCACATAACCAAATCCCCGTGAACATGTGCAAGCTATCACTCTATGAAGTGGGAGACTAACAGCTGGGGGCTGACCAGAAAGACAAGGAAGAGGAAGATACGCCAACCACGACACTTAAGAAACATACTGATGCTCTGATTGACAAGAGCATGGAACCAATACGGCCTAACGCAAAGGTCACTATCGTCAAACCTTCTCTCCCGTTTCCTTCACGGGTTAGAAATGATGACGATAGCAGGAAATATAACAAATTCCTAGACCTACTCAAACAACTCCACGTCATGATTTAATCCATAAAGAGCTTTTCTCAGTTTTCCCACATGATTAGGATTACTAGTATCCTCAAATCCAAACCACTTCAGGTAAGAAATTCAGCAATCTTACTATACCAAGCTCTTGGTGCCTGCTTTAATCCATAAAGAGCTTTTCTAAGTTTGCACGCATGATTAGGATTATTAGTATCCTCAAATCCTTTTGGTTGGATCTGTCCAACTCTCCGTGCAATAAAGCATTCTTCACATCCATTTGCCACAATTTCCAATCTTTATTTGCTGCAACTGCCAGCAAGACACGAACAGTAGTAATCTTCGCCACTGGACTAAACGTTTCATCATAGTCTAGCCCATACTGTTGCGAGAATCCTCGAGCCACTAGGCGAGCCTTATATCTCTCGGTTGATCCATCTGGGTGACGTTTGATTTTGTAAACCCACTTACAAGAAATGGGTTTGATATCCCTTGGTCTTAGAACAAACTCCCAAGTTTGATTATGCTCCAGCGCTGTAATTTCTTCTTTCATCGCCTTCCGCCATGCTTTTTCTTGTGATGTTTCTTCATACATTTCTGTCTCTTCAACATTGTCTTCTAAAATTGCTGCATTAGCATACTTAGGATTTGGCTTACTGATTCTTTTTGTTTTTCTAAGTTGTGGAGTTGGTGTTTCCTCCTCAACTTCTTCACTTGGTTGAATTACATCTTTGACGTCGAGATCACTTGGTTCTTCGGGTGTGTCAACATTTGACCAAATGTGTGTCGTTTGCACCCCCATCTTCTATGAGGGGGTAGGACTTTCTTCTCTGAGGACAACCATGTAGATGCTTCATCGAACACCACATCTCTTGATGTGTAGCATCTTCCACTTCTTTGATCACAACACTTCCACCCTTTTTTCGAGGGTCATATCCAACAAATATACATCTCACTGCTTTTTTGTCAAATTTGCTACGTAAATGATTAGGCATAAATACATAGCAGACACAACCAAATACTCGAAAATAGCTAACTGTAGGTTTCATGTTCCATAGTATCTTAATTGGTGAGATGAAACCTAACTTTGGTTGGGGGAGTTTGTTGATCACATGGCCAGCAGTTCACATTGCTTCAGGCCAAAACCTTCCTAACACATTCTTTGCGTGTAACATGCTTCGACAAATTTCAGTAAGATGTCGATTCGATCTCTCTGCTATAACATTTTGTTGCGGTGTGTTGGCACATGTGAACTGACGACGTATCCCACATTCTTGCAGAGATCGACTGATTTTTTCTAAGGTATATTCCCCTCCATTATCTAAGCATTGACAACAAATCTTCATTTTTACTTCTCCTTCGACCATTGTCTTGAGCTCTTTAAACTTTGAGAATGTGTCAGACTTTTCTTTCATTAAGAGAACTGACACATATCTCGAGTAGTCATTAATAAAAGTGCTCTGATATCAAATTGTTGAACACAATTCTTTCTTGTGGGAAACAAAAACACTTTGAGAATTTGTCAAACTTTTCTTTGATGAAGAAAACCCACACATATCTCGAGCAGTCGTTGATAAAAGTGCTCTGATACCAGATTGTTGAACACAATTCTTTCTTGTGGGAAACAAAAACACTTTTATTAACACACTTAGGAAGATGTTGCACTTTGTGAGACAATTTGCTTTAGGATGCTTGGTTCTTGGATGGGTTAGAGCAAATGAGCTCCACTCCTATTTATAGGTGTTTCCACCCCCTTATAGGAAGTTTCTAGATCTTCGTACATACTACATTCATTCTTGACTACTAAATGTCTCCACAATACTCTATCTATTACAAGTTTCTATATACTTCTACAACATTCTACCATCTCTTAGAGAAATCTAGGACACTATGTCTTCCATGGTATTCTAGAAGGTTCCATAACCTTCCAGCGACTTCCATGATATTCTAGATGGTTCTAGGGTATTCCAGAATCTTTTGCAGTCTTCTATGATGTTCTAGAATCTTCTAAGACATTCTAGAACATTCTAATGTCTTCTAGATAAAGAGCTAAAGTCTATTAGGGTAGTGATGATCTTTAACACTTAGTTTAGTGCTTAATTCGTTAACAAACCATTGTTCACGTTTTTGTTAACAAACTGATTTAGTATTTGTTTTATAATTATTTGTGGAATGTAATGTCAATATTACACACAATATATGTTTTGTTATATGCAAATACATTTCAAGATCGTGTGTATGCAAACATCAACATCGTAATTGTTTTTGGTAGTATAAATAGGTAAAGTTATGGATGTGAATGACCCCTTTCATTTTTCCATTTTTAGTTATTGAATGTAACAAATGTTACTATGAGTTTATTAAAATGACACAATCCATTTTGCTGTTATCGTAAAATTATTGTAATATACAGGTTTCCATCGGAATCATGGTCGTTGCCATGATGGATTATGAGGTTTACAAGGACTTTCCTCACCCTATTGATGCACTACGTGACTTCAAGTAAATATCTAAAAAATGAAAATATTACATTTAGTACATAGTAATTCATTAGTTGTTGTTATTGTGTAATAATTATTTTATAATGTTGAGTATATGCTGGCTTACAACATAAACGACTTTTGGGCTAAAAGAGGTGCTCTTTTTACGTGGACGAAGGTATATGTTGTCACGGAAAATGGATACCAGACTCTTTTGTCAAAACTAGTAAACCAATAATGCCATCGTGGTAACCTATTTTATACAATGTAGACCTACTTAGTGCTTATGTGAGTGTCTGTGTGCATAGATACACATTAGGGCTGTATTAAATAGTGATGCATTTATCTAGAATATTCTATGTAGTTAAAGCTGGATATGTACTAGAGAGTCAAGGGAAATAATGTTCTAGAGAATTCTCTACTATATAATTCTTAAGTAGAGTCTAGAGTTACTCTAGAATTATTAGAAGTAGAATACTCAAGATTCCTAGCATTTAATAAGGATCTAACCAAGCCAACCAAGAAACATCAATACAATACAAGTTTTCTAGAGATAAGAGCTCTACTCTAAAACACTTCCTTTACACTACACCTCACAAAAATCACTTAACATATTCATTCACCAACAATCTCTTCTATTTTCTAACAAGTGGTATCAGAGCATGTTCGATCATAGACGGGCGTTATGGCGACATCAAGCTTCTCGATATCGACCCCGATGTTCAACGGAGAAAGCTACGACTATTGGAGTGTCTGTATGAAGACTTGCCTAGAATCACATGATCTCTGGGATTTTTGTTGAAGAAGGAATCATCATGTCGGAAAAAAGAAGCGACGACTCATCAACTTCTGAGGTATGTAAGAAACAAAAGCAGCAAAATGCTAGAGCTCTCTATCTTCTTCAACAATCCGTTAGTGATACTATTTTTCCAAGAATAATTCGTGCTACTACGGTAAAAGAAGCTTGAGATATTTTTAAGGAGGAATTTCAGGGAAACGAGAAAGTTAGAACTATTAATTTACAAAGGTTAAGAAGAGAGCTCGAAATTTTAAAGATGAGAGACTCTGATATGGCAAAAGATTATTTCTCTCGGGTTATACATATAGTCATCGAAATGAGAACTCTTGGATAAAACATAACCGACGATAGAATAATCTAGAAGGTCTTAACCCACCTCCCTGAAAATATGATCCAGTAGTCTCGGCTATTGAGGAGTCAAAAGATCTATCAAAATTTTCCATCATTGAACTGATGGGGTCGCTAGAAGCACATGAGCGAAGTTTTAGAACAATGGGTGTATTTAACGTTTGGTCATGAGCTTACATGGAGGATTTTTTTGAGCTCATGTTCGTCTCGTCATGAGCAAAGGATTCAAGTTCGTCTGCTCATTTTCTAATAAGTTCTGGTCATGAGCTCACATGAGCAGACGACATGAAAGTTCATTAGTAAATGCCTTCCGGTCTAAGCTCAACATTAAAAGGAATGACTCAAGAAATGGTGGAAACTTTAAACCTCATAAAGATGGAATTCTAACAACAAGGAGAGGAAGACGAACTTTTCACCATGCAAAATATGCAAGAAGACTAATCACTTAGAGAAAGATTGCTACCATCAAGGAAAGCCACAATGCAAACATTGCAAGAGGTTCGGGCATGAAGAAAAAGATTGGAGAGATAGAAGAAACTCTCAGGCCAACTATTCTGAAGATTTCAAGGAGAAGGAGTACATGTTCTACGCATGTCACTCAGCAATAGAAGCAAAAGAAGAAGAGTGGTACATCGATGGTGGATGCAACAATCACATGACATCCAACGAGACCATCTTCCATGAGTTAGACACATATATCAAGACAAAGGTCAAGATGGGCAATGGAGAATTGGTGGAGGCAAAAGGGAAAGGTACCATTGTCATATATACAAAGAAAGGTACGCGCTTTATTAGAAACGTTCTCCTACTGCCACGCCTTGCACAAAATCTACTAAGTGTTGGCCAAATGATGGAAAGTGGATATGACTTGCACTTTGAGAAAAATTCTTTCCGAATTTATGACAAGAATAATAATCAAGAAATTGCTGAAGTAAAATGAGAAATAATAGAAATTTTCTTATTCAATGGCAATATCCACAAAAGGCGATGGTGGCTCAACTGAGTGATACGAGTCTATGACATCGATGATTTGGGCATTTCAATCTCAATGCCTTTAGATTACTACACCAAAAGAAGTGATGACCCCATCTTCGAGGAGCCACCAATGGGAAGGCAAGACCCACAGCCTGTTCCAGATATTCCATTTGCCACTGACGCTGAACATAGTCGCTTTTTGACATGGCGGCATTTCCGTAGTCTCCTATCTCCCATGATCCTGGACCAGCAGATGCTCGAGATGTGGGGGTACTGGGGTGGCATTGATGCTCTGTTGGGAGATTCCTTGTGGTTGAGCATTCTATCCATACAGGAGAGGGCCAACTTCTCATTGATGATCGAGTTCTTGTGCTCTCTACGCTTCACTCATTATGGCAAGGTCATCCAGGCAGCATATGCCATTGGGTCTGAGATTCGGATGAGGTTTACTATTCTTGTCATTGAGCACTCCATCACTGTGGCTGAGCTTGGATGGAGGATGGGGCTCTATGCTCCGGCTTACACACAGACTGACGAGTTCCGCGCTCTCCCGACCCATTTACCTGAGTTCTGACACACAATTCTACATACACCGAAATCTTTCTTTGCATGTACCCCCTGGTGGGCCGGTGGAGGCAAACACACTGGTATATACTCTCATTCGTACTATCTTGTGGTTTTTTGGACGACCTAACAACACAAATATGTTGTCCAAAAAGGACATTTTCTTCTTTTGGAGTTTGATTCACCACACCCCGACGAACATGGCAGTCCTTATGGCTCGTTTCTTCCGGGGCCAAGGGAAGAATGTCTGCCGCACTATCCAGGCAGGGCCCTTTGTCACTATTCTTGCTCGGTCATTCTACCCTGACCTGGATATTCCAGGATTACTACCACTACAGGATAGCATCCGCATTCTTTGGTCCTCATCCTTTGCCAACATGAAGATCGAGAAGAAGCGGAATACTCAGGAGCTCCCATGCATTGAGCAGACGGCCGAGCAGAGCAGTTCTTCCCGAGCACCACCACACAGGGGATCCGGTACTCCATCATCGGACAGGCCTAGTGCACCCGATTGGAGAGCGATGATGGACGGGATGAGGAGTCTCCAGACCTCATTCTCGGAGTTTCGGGAAGCACATGTGACAGAGTTTCGAGACTTTCGCTCGGCACAAGAGGTTGCCATCAGGGAGATGCAAGATACACAAACTACGATCCTGTCAGAGTTCCGAGACTATCGATTGGCATAGTAGGTCACTGTCAGACAGATGCGGCAGCAGATAGAAACTCAGCAAACATATATTGATCAGATAAAAGATTGGCTTAGGCCTCACAATAGCCCACGGGATGATACAGGCACTACTTAGTTTTTTGTTTCTTTCTTAACATTTTATTGTGTTTTTTGTTTATTCATGTTGGACATTGCGCTGCTCTTTTGACTTGAATGCTCATACAAACTGACTGTGGATGATGTAAGGATTTTTAAAACCATTTTATTCCTGTTTCATTTTTTCTTCTTCACAAAATCTTTTCAAAACTCAAGTGTGAGAAAAGAACCAAAAAAATGTGTGCCTTTATTTCAAAACGTTGTGCCCTAAAAGGGGACCTCGAGGGCGAGGTCCAGCTCAATTGTGAGGAGGTTGTGTTTTACATTTAAAAATTAAAACCTTATTTTAGAACAATCTTTTTACTATTTTTGATATGAAACATTAATCTCTCAAATTGTTATCGATCACATAATAGCTTAGAGAATCACCCTTATTATAAGAATTTACTTTTATTATTTTTTTTAGAAAACTTGGAATCGTTATGGTTTTTGGGTTGTGAATGTTACCATTAATAAAACTCTTCAGAACTCATTGTTATAGGACAATTCCATCTCCGAAAAGGGGCTATGTTTCATTCGTTAATCATAGTCTGTGAGAATGAAGTATGCATTTACCATGGGATAACACCGCCAACAAGAGTGAAAAAGAGGCAAAAAAAAATTGGTGAACAAGATAAATGTCCAAATTAGAATAATGAAAACCTTGGGATAAGGAACTGATTGGTGGTTTAACATAACCAATAGTTTTTTCTTAAGTAATAATAATTTTAAATTCTTGTATTTTGGTTGATTTTTCTAAAATATTTAAAAGTTGAAAATAAAAGAAGAGGTTTTTGCTTCTATTTCTTTAATAGCAACTTGATTGTAATATAGTAAGGTTTTACCTTTTGAGTGTGTTTGCAACTAATTTGTTGCTTGATGACAAGCAACGCTTAAGTATGAGGAGATTGATAAGTCTATTTTTGTACTTATTTTTCTCACCATATTTAAGCGATTTCCGGATAGAAAATAGAAAAATAAGGCATGTTTTACATATTTTGGTTCAAGTTTCATAAAATCATGTGAAAATCACATTCATAATATGTTTGGCGAAATTCCGGGTCAATTGAACACAAAATGAGTCAATTTGGGTAACAAATGAATTCATATCAATGTGATCCAGAAGAGAAATTTGAAGAGTAGAAAATAAAGTGGAATCCAGAGAAACGTACCAGTAGGCGGTCCAGTAGGTGCCCAATCTGACAACCTAACTGGTGGCCTAGGGCCAATTTGGAAAGTCAAATGTTAACTTTGACCGGAAATGAATAAAAAGAAGGCTGCCGACACTGGAGGTGGAAGGCGGCCGCCCTTTGTGACAGCCTACGCCACAAGACGACGAACCAACGACCGGCCGATGTGAATAGACAGGAGGCGGCCAAACAGAAACGGAAGGCGGCCGCCTGCGGTGAAGCAACACGAGGCACGATCGACTGCCGGTGACAAGACGGAAGGCGGTCGGATTATGACGAAGGGCGGCCGCCCTTCTGACCGCCTATGAGGTTTTTTGTGCGATAAATAGCAGACTTTTTCTCAAGCTTTTGGAAGAGAGGAACTTCAATCTTCCATATATTTTTCATTTTAGCTTCAAATTGTAAGTTCTATATATGCATTTTCATCCTTTCAATCTGTAGAATCTGTATATACAACTTGTTTATTAGATCTATTCTTCTAAAATTTCCAGAATACTTATCAACTATTTCGCATTTTCTTTCAAAAATTGAATAAAATAGTTGTTGATGTCGAATCCATTCCAATTAATTATATAGTTGTTTCCTAGCCCCAATGTAGTTATTTATCTTAAGAAACTTAAGTTTCACGAAGCATGAGTAATTTTTAACTAATTTCGGTAATTAGTTGTTATTATTGCATAAATCTATATATATATATATATATATATATATATATATATAAGAGAAAGTTTTTAAGAGCATACGACGCGCCACATAATCCTGCCATGTCATCATATATAACAATTATTTAATAACTTTTTATACCTTTTATTTTTTATTACATTCTATTTTTATTGCTTATTGATATGGAAACAAAAGATTGTAAGGATAGAATCTACTTTATTCGGTAAGTTTTTGAGAGCTTATTACATAGTACTTATTAATTTTGATAGTTATTAAATTCAGCAATCCGAACCACAACAATTAATAGACATCCGTACACATAGGCTATATTTTATATCAATTATTTAATTATTTTTATACCTTTTATTTTTATTACATTCTATTGATGAAATAAATTATTCGTGTTTTACCCACCTAACAGATAAACCGGCCAAATTCCTATTAATTTTGTTCTTCAAAGTTATTTTATAAACCTGGTCTAATATAAAGTTGTCTGTGAATACAAAAATTTAGTATTTAAAATAGCTATTTCATGTCATGTTGAATGAGAAATATTAAACAAAAAAAGTGTTTTGAGATGCTTAATAGAGTAATTTAAATTTTAAAGTATGTGAGATAAAATAAGAATTTTTTGTGTGAATTCTTTAAAATCAGGTTCATAACAATTATGTTTAGTTCGTTAAAAAACAAGGGAAAATGGTCAAATAGGCCCTCGAACTTACATAAAAGGTAAAATAAGTCCTTATATAGGAGGCTATGTCCGGTTCTCGCCATTTGGGGCAGTTCTCGATGGACTTTTTTTATGAAATTTTTTGAGCATCTTATTCATTAAGTCTAATTTACTCATACCAAATTTCAGCTAACACTTCAATCGGAAAAACGTTCAAATAAATTCTTGAAGATAACTGCGCTTTTAACTGCGCAGTTATCTTCAAGAATTCATTTGAATGCCTTCTCGATTGAAGTTTTAGCTGAAACTTGGTATGAGTAAACTAGACTTAATGAATAAGATGCTCAAAAAAAATATCAAAAAAAATCCACCAGAAACCACCCCAAATGGTGACGGCTGGACAAAGTCTCTTATATAAGGGCTTATTTGATTTTTTTATGTAAGTTCGGGGGCCTATCTGACCCTTTTCCCAAAAAACAATTATGTTTAGTTGGGATGCTTATGTAGAAGTCCGTTTTAAATATTTTTCATATTGATGGGGTTATGGGAATAGGCCCAGAGCCTAATCGGCGCAGGCCCCGAACTTGGACCAGCAGGCCCAAGCCCAGCAACCCAGAGCTCGAGTCGGCCCAACCGATCAGGCCAATCAAGGAGCGGAAGCCCAAGAGAGCCTGTCGACCGGCCCAGCGGGGAGCCTGCCCTCCAGCCCGGCCAGCGGGGAGCCTGCCTTCCAGCCCAGCGGAGAGCCTGCATACCGGCCGAACCAGAAGCCCAAGAGAGCCTGCCTTCCAGGCCAGTGGGGAGCCTGCCTTCCAGCCTAGCCAGAAGCCTGCCGAGCAGTCCAGCTGGGAGTCTGCGGTCCAGCCCAGGTGGGAGCCTGCCTTCCAGCTCGGCCAGCAGCCTGCCTTCCAGCCCGGCCAGCAGCCTGCCTCCAGCCCAACGGGGAGCCTGCCTTCCAGCCTACCCGGGAGGCTACCTCCAGCCCTGTCAGAAGCCTTCCTCCAGCCTAGCGGGGAGCCCACCATCCAGTCCAGCAGGAGGGAGCTCAAGCGTCCAGCCTGCCAGCCAGGCTGACCTGCCAGCCAGGAACTATAACGGCCAAAGTAATTAAGGCGTGACTTAATTATGTATTTAATTCTGTATTAATGTTGTAATTAGTTAGCCATTAGTATCTTTGGCAGTTACCATTTGTAATCGACTATAAAAGGCAAGTTCGAGTCAAATAATAGATATGCTATTTCTGGCTACCAAATCCCCTTTGCAACTTTCTGGCAACTAAACACTTTTAGCTTCTTTCCTTATTCGTATTACTTTCTTGATTCCTGCTTGAGTGTCGTACGTAGCTTTCCTAAAAAGCCTACGAGCGTCCTATTTTGGACCAACACATATAATTTTTATTTTTATTTTATAAATGATATACGTAGTACTCCGTATTTTTTTAAGGTTTCATAATTCGAGAGTCTCCGTCAATTCAGCCCAATCCGTTAGATTTAATTCATTACAGTAGAATCAGACGATTCGATTGTTTTTAGTATTATCAAACGAATTTATATTAGACCAAGTTTATTTTAATTTCGCATCACATAAGAGCCTGTTTGGTAACACCAAAATCGTCTGAATTGGCTGAATCAACAGATTCTGCTGAAATTTATGAAGTTCTAGCTGAAGTAGCTGAATTGAGTGATCTTGCTAATTTATGTAAAAAACTATATTTAATATATATTTTATTACTTAAATAAGGAAAAATTTATATGAAAAACAGCTAAAATGGTTCTCTAATTTAAGCCAATATAACCAGAAAAATAACTCTAACATTACGTTTTCTTATTATTACACAATTCAGCGTGCGAAAATGAAAAGTTCTATGTTTGGTGAATAAGTTGGCTGATAAGTCGAAAAATATGGTTACCAAACGGGCTCTAAATGATACTACGTATATGATTACGAAAAAATCAAATTTACAATTAGCTAAATTACGTACTGCCCGTGCATAGCACGGGCTTGAAAACTAGTTAAAGTAATTACAGAAAAATAGCAAAAAAAATAGTTAAGGTTCTGATATTAGTTTAATCTAACATTATCTCACTCCCAGAAGTCAATATAAAATTTAGAACGAATTTAGCCTATTTTTAGTTGCTTTTTGTATTTTCTAGTTAATATTGGGAAAATTACTAATTAGTTGTTAAAATTGGACATTAGTTTTATAAATTCGTGAAAATTTCAAGAAAGTCACATTTTAGTTCCAGAAAGTTTAGTTTGGCAGAATCTTATTTTTTTTTTAACTTTTGCTATCATACATGTTTAATTCTTTGTTAATGTTGAATTTATTCATTATATTGTTAAATGCAAAAATGATGTTTAGTAGCTAAATTTGTTTTGATCATGAATTGACTAAAGGAATATGGATTGACTTGTTAACCAAAAATTAGGGGTTAAAATTAATGATTTGGACTAGTTGTTTAAATTGATGAAATAGTAATTAATAATTGTTAGCCATTTTCATTAATTATATTTTTTGAAAATTATTTCTAACTTGTCTATGAGATTAGAAAATAATTTGAGCCATGCATATTCAAGCACATTAATAAGACCTAGAAATAGGATATTTTAATGAAGGGAATTTACATCTTGTCTATGAGAAATAAATTCAAATTGCTTAAATAATGAGTTTAATTAGTTAATGAATTTAGCTATTTTTATTAATTAAAATATTGGAGAAATATTTCTATCTTGTCTATAAGATTAGAATTTAATTCAAGCCAACCATTTTGAGCACATTAATGAAACCTAGAAATATGATAAATTAATGAAAGTAGTTTCTATTCTTGTCTATGAGGAAAGAAATTATTAATCCAATTTTAGTTTTAATTCCCCTAAGTACCAGGTCCAAGAATATATCCATTTCTAATTACTCAATTCATTGTCCTTATTTGCATAAATCTTTAGAACATTTGATCTTTAAACATTCATCTTTTAGATTGAACCTTGCTCTTAGTCGTAGTTTTGCAAATTGGCACAGTTTAGAACACAATCACCTTTCTGTATTGAAAAAACTTCCAATGATTAGAGATAGCCCGTGATTAAGATTAAATTAAGAAAAGTTCCCCGTCATTCCTCAGAGATACGATACTCTCGGGGAAAAAATGAAAGCTTAGACTCAGTTTTACTACAACGCCGCGAAAAGCGGTTATCACCCAACATCTCATTTAGTTTCTCACCAAGAGTCATCCTGCACCCTCGTGCCTTTTATTTTATTTATTTGACGACGCTGTTTGACCGCACTGTGAAGAAACTTGGAATTTACATCCTCCTCTAGGAGCCAAAATTCTTTTGCTCATTGCCTCCAATATACAGTTTTCTCTTCCATTGAGTCCAGATAAACTGATCAAACGTGACCAAATTTCATACAACTATGAAAGTCAGATTTACCTTTTTAAAAATCTCATACTACTTTTACACACTTCAATTTATGCCCGAAAACCCCTCTTCCTTCGATTACCCCACCTGTGTAGTTCTCTGCCACATAGTTCTATTTTATCATAAATAGTAAGGCGCAATCCTGCCCTCCTCTCTCAAATTCTCAAATGAACCGAATTTCAAATCTCATACTGTATTTACGCTAAGAATACTCTATTTACGCTGAAAATGCTAAATCACAGAGTTCAAGCTTAGTATTTGTGACACTCATATCTTGTTGTATGTTCTTTCGTTTCAAGCGTATTATATCCCGTTGCAAAGATTCATTTTGAGTTCTAAAGCTATTTTTCTGACTCAATTTACAATGAATTAAGTATAAGGTACAAATTAACCTGAAATTCACAAACTTTTGTGATTTCACTTCGAACACGTCAAAATTGATTTGATCATATCTTGATGTATTTAGTTCCATTTAAATTGTTTTCTATCTCGTTGGAAAGATCTTATCGAGTTCTAAAACTCGTTGATAAGTTCGTGTTACAATACGCATTTGATGCGTTTCGGGATCGGCTTTTGATGGTTTTCCTAACTTTTAGGTGTCACGAGTCTCAATTTTATCTCAAGTTATGTTTACCGGGCATTGGTCGGGGTTTTGTTATTTTTTGGAGTCAAATTCAGGAAATTAAAGTCCGGCATCGGCGCTTGAGGAGCATTAAAGGAGAGTTGATGAGCATTTGAGAGGGATTCAAGAGTTTTGGAGGCCTCCGGGAGATTCACTGTTGAGAATATTTTATGGTGTCCAATCTAGTTAAATATCTTTGTATTTGTGTGGTTATTAATTAAATGTGTAATATGGGCCACAAATGTATATCAGCCCGTTAGCTTCTTTGTAACCCATAAGTTAGTCATCCTCTCCTATAAAACGAGGCTAGCTTACGGGAAACCTAACGATTTGAGGCTTTAAAGAATAGAGGCGCAGAGATGGAGAGATTAGGGTTTGCCGCTGCTCTCCTTCTCGAGGGAGAGCAGCGGCCATTATCACGGTATACCAGATTTGTTGAATATCTCATATCTTTCTATCTGCTTGTTCTTCTTTATCTGTTATGATTGTGTGATTGTTAAGTATAGGAAATATCATTCACGATGAAAAATTGATGAAGAAAAGACCTTTGGATCGATCACGGGAGCATTCAGATTCATTTGGGAAAAGAAACGGAGGAAAATAATGAAGAAAAGGTCATGCACGGTCGTGCCCAGCATTTAGGCACGCCGTGCGTGCCTAGAAGATTGTTCCGGCGAAGAAAAGAGCCATGCACGGTCGTGTCTGGCAGAGGTACGGTCGTGCCTGTAGTTTAACGAAGGGCCAACTCTCAGGAGGTCAGACATGGTCGTGCCTACGAGGGAGGCACGCCATGCCTGGATGCGAAGTACGCGCTTGCTCCGCAGACAAGTGCCTGACCCCGAAAACCCTAGTTTGAGTCAAATTTTGCCTATTTTCTATAAATAAGGCTTCTATCTTCAAATTGAGGGGGGTGGAACTTTGAGAGGAGGCCTAGCACGGAATTTTGAGAGCTTTTCACCCTTGTTCTTCAATTCTTTGAAATTCTTTGTAAATGCCTACTTTTTAATTAATGACAATTAATTCTATTCTTCTCTACTATTGTTAATTCAATTATGAGTTGTGAGTAGTCTTAATTAGGGATTTTGGGTTGATGAAGGGGTTAATCGTGATGTATGGCTAAATTCATGATGAATTAATTGCATGATTTTTATTTACTTTGTGTTTGAATAATTTAATTGTCATCTCTTGTAACCTAGAACAGCTGCTAGAATTACAATTACTTGTAGAATAAATTAAGAGAGATCTCGTTTATTCTAAGACACATTCACACACACTTAATCGTTTGCTAAGAGATTAGTAACGATTAAGGGGCCGTAAGCTCGCTCGTTTTGGCAACAATTTTAGGATCTTGTCGCATGAGAGATCAACCTGGTCCTCTAAATTATTGTACTCTACGCCGCGAGAGCGGTAAGAACTTAGTAATGATTAGCTATGTTCAATTAAATTAATTTCATGTGATTAAGCCTCATCTACCAGAAATCTGATTACCCCGAAATCAATCCACGTTCCCTTCGTTGTTATTTAAAAAGAAACCAATCTTTTTATATTCGTTAGTCTACAATTTAATTTTCCAATCACCAAATCTCGCACAATTGCTTTTATTTATTTTCATTTTAATCGTTGAATTTAGTTCATCCTTGATTCCCTTTTGTCCATCCCTGTGGAGACGATACTCGTACTTACACCACTATTCCACTACATATTTTAAGTGCGAGAAAACTAACATCAGTTTTTGGCGCCGTTGCCGGGGACGGTGTCAGTTTTAAGGGTCAATTAATTTCTGCGATTTTTTTTTTTTAGTTTTTCTGTAGGATTTTTCTGTGCTAACCTTTCAGGCAATTTTCAAAGAGGCATGAGATGAACCCATTCAGCTCAATTCCTAGAGGAACACCATTCTGTCAAACCTCCACGGAATATTTACCATATACGCCATATTCTCCTTACACTCATCATCAGTATTATTCTCCTCATCAATATTACTCTCCAGCACCACAAAATATTTCATCTTCCTATTCTTACCCCCCTCCAAATGCGCAACATTCCCAAACTCATTCCCCTCATTATTATCCTTATTCACAATATCCTAGGGCAATACCAGGCTCCATTCTTGAATACCTTATTCAGACTAAAAACTACTGAGGAATTGACTGATTACTTTTCTAAAAATAGCATTTGTTCCTTCTATGGAGGAGATCACCCTTTATGTCTTTGCCTCATTCCTCCATATGACCATCCTTACCAGGCAACTACATACCCCACTTCTTCCTCCCCACACTTTATGAGCACAAATGTTCCATTCATTCCTACCTCCTTGCCGAGTAATGAGCCACATAATCAATTGGAGGAGGCGGAACATAAGATGCCTGAATGGCAGAAACCCCACATGAGTCTGAAATAAAAACTCAAGGAGTTTACGCAAACAGTTGCAACATGTCTTCAGAGCATGCAGAATCTAGTCAATGTGATGAGTCAGTCGGCAGAAGCCCAACCTGAGGAGACCAATAGGGATGATCATGGGATTGAGTCAGACTGCAATGGTGGGAGTATGATGGATGCATGATACACTTCCAGAGCTTTTGATGACCCACCTTTGTTTGAACTTGAACAAGAAGATAGTAGCCTCGAGTCGTTTTTCCAAGAATACATGCAAAAGTTTCAAATGGTACAATCTGTAACTGATGAAGTCACAGATCACTATGATTTTCATACAAAAACTCCCCAGCCATTTGATATACCATTAGTCTAAATCCCTGACGAGGAGGGCAAGGAGCAGACCAGTCGTGACATTGATAAATCCATTGGAGTAGGTTTGAGTACTAAAGATGAGTTGGGAGAAGATGATCACAAGCTCCAAGAGAGTGGGGGTGAGATAGATGATGTCCATAATAAAGAAGTTCTGCTCCACATGCAAAATTACTCCTCTTGTACACATGCATCGATCCACTCTTATGTGGTTCCAGATTTGGATTTCTTTGATTCATTCCTTGGTGATGATATTTCTTTTTGTATGGAGAATGATCATAACTTCCTGGAAGATATTAATGAGAGCAGTGACAATAAGAGTTGGGAAGCCTTCATGGAGAATGATATCGAGTCAAGAGTAGGTGCCCCGAATTTTCACGGTACATTTGAGCGAGGAAAGAATGTGTTAGTGATGCATTTTGAAACAGAGGAAATGAGGGTCATTCTACCCTTGTTTGCTGATGATGTTCATGAAGATCACATAATTCCTACGTGGTTTCAAGAGTTTAAGAATCTGTGCCACCTGAGGACATTTGTTGAGGGAGAGATGGATACATTAATGATTAGGGCCCACTGCAGTCTTTGCTATTTGAGAGCATATGAGGTATCGTCAGGAACACAATGTTAAAAATAGTGATTCTTGGGAGGCAACCCAAGCTTATTTTTTGCATTTTTGTTTTAGCTTGTTTCTTAGCCTTTGTATGTTTTTGTGCTTTTTTTGCAGCTCAGATTGTGCTTTTCGAGATGATGCACCACAGTTAACATTGATTCAGTTTTGTTCTGCACCGACCAGCGCTATAGGGAAGTTTTCATGACCATTCTTTTGGCATGTTTAAAATGTTGACTTGAGTTGATTTGAGCGCGCGTGACCCTTTCCCCTTTACCCCCTTGTGCATAGTGCATGTTCGGTCATCGAGGGCGATGCCAAAGTTTAAGTGTGGGGGAGTGAATTGGGCATTCGGGCAGTAGTTGTTACATGAGATTAATTCGGTTAGCATGTGCAGGTGTTAGTTGTATATTCATAGGAAAGTCATATCAAAATTTTTCTTTAAATTGTGTCTTTGTGAGCTGGCTAGAGTTTTGACTGTGCTTTTAAAACATTTTTGAAGTGTTTAGGTTTATATTGCTTGCACTATAATCTAGTTGTTGAGAGGATGAAAGCATTAGTCACCCATTAAATTCATTAGTCTTCCACTCCACCTGAGTATGTCCTTTAGGAGAAGCCACTTTGAGCCTGATCATTTTGTGTTTTTCCCAATTAATTGAACTTCATAGCCAAAGGGCCTGTTTTCTTACCCCCGAATAATTCTGACAAAATCTTAGTGTTTAAGGAACTAGGGGATTAATTTGCTAAGTTTAGGGAGTTTTAGTAGGAGCCATTTTTGGCATTGTTCATATGCCCCAAATGGGGTAAGAGCAGTCACTTTTTAGAAATTTGATATTTTCGAGGATTGCATTGTAGACATGGATTCACTTTGAATAATTGAACTTTAATTGCTAATTTTCCTTGCTAAGGCCGAGATTAGAATGGGGTAATATCTAGTGAAAAATCAGAAAAAATTGAAAAAATTAATTAATACAACTAGACCTCTTACCTTGCGAAAAAGAGAATGAGAGATCCGGTCAAAAAGCGTAAGTGTTGTGCACAATAAGATGAGACTTGAGGATCTTTCGAAAGAAATGGCATTCTCGTGCCAACATGACAAGGAAAACTGATCTTAATTAATTGAACTTGGAGGCTATTGCAAAATTAGCATTAGTCGTTCGTGTACTTCAAGTATACGTCGGAGCACTAATGTGCCACGACGGATTAGCTTAGTTGTACACCATGACTACTTCTTTGCATAGGTTTAGATGATAATTCCTACTTTGTGGTCTACTGAATTCCCTGATCCTAAGAATAACCCTGAAATTCCTGAATTCATTAAGTCCTTGTCAGGTTGTTCCAAAACTCTCAAATAAAGGGACTGTTTATTCATTCACCATTCACCACCACCTTCACAAGTCCTTCTGATCAGTAGCTAGTTTATTAGTGTAGACTGTCACCACTTTGAGGATGTTGTGAATAATTTTGTCATTAATGTTAGGTAGAGTACAAAGATGTAGTTTAAGGAAAAATTTTATTGGTTTAATCTTTCTGTTCTGTGAATATTCCTTTAACTGCCTGTGCATGCTAGTTCTTTTGATTCAATGTGGTGATTATCGTAAGTTCCGTTGTTCAGTTTGCTTGAGGACAAACAAAAGCTTAAGTGTGGGAGAATCTGATGAGTTCGTATTACAACACGCATTTGATGCGTGTTGGGATCGACTTTTGATGGTTTTCCTAACTTTTAGGTGTCACAAGTCTCAATTTTAGCTTAAGTTATGTTTACTGGGCGTTGGTCCGGGTTTTGTTATTTTTTGGAGTCAAATTCAGGAAATTAAAGTCCGCCACCAGCGCTTGAGGAGCATTCAAGGATAGTTGATGAGCATTCGAGAGAGATTCGAGAGTTTTGGAGGTCTCCGGGAGGTTCACGATGAAAAAATGATGAAGGAAAGACCTTTGGATTGATCATGGGAGCATTCGGGTTCATTTGGAAGAAGAAATGAAGGAAAATAATGAAGAAAATGTCACACACAGTCGAGCCCAGCATTCAGGCACGCCGTGCATGACTAGAAGATTGTTCCGACGAAAAAAAGAGTTAGGCACGGTCGTGCCTGGCAGAGGCAAAAGTGCAACGCGCGTATACTCCCCCTATTGACTGCATTGCTTCAGGACTTATTAAATCCAATTCGATCCAATCTAGTTACTAGCTTCTCGAATGAAAGATTATACAATGTGTATGCCTCGTTAAAAATTAAACCTTGTTGGAAAACCCTTTGTAAAAAAACCAATCAAGGAAAAGAGTACATAATACATGTAAAACAATGTGTTATACAACCGCCTCATTAAAAACCTTTAACTAAGAAAACCACGTGGGGAAAACTTAGTAAAGGAAAAAAGTGAAATCATTAACCTTCAAGGCCTAATCTTTTGGATTACTTTTAAATTCACTCTTCTGGAGAATAATAATATTCCAAGTCTTATACTACCTCCGTCCCAATGGACTTTGCAGTCTTTAAATTAGGTGACAAATAAGAATAGTAAAAATTATATGGTTGAAATTTGTATAGAGGAGAGAGAAATGAGTAGAATCACAAAATATTTACTTAAATGGGAAAGTGACAAAGTTTTTTGGGACAACAAAGAAAGGAAAGTTGGCAAAATCTAATGGGACGGAGGGAGTATATCATAATATGTTGTTTGAGAATCACAAACTGTCTCGGTAAAACCTTTGACAAAGAAAACCCTAGGTTGTTTGGATTTATGACTTAACATAAAAGAAACATAATGAAACAATATAAAACAAAAAAATTAAAGGTATCAACAAAAAGAAACACAAAGAAACAATATGCAACAAAAATAATAATTAAATGCTCCTTAATAATGTTAATAATAACTAAACTTATAAAATCTTAATATTCTAATTTTCCTATTTTCAATTTGTTTGTACATTTTACTTAATTTAAATTTCACATTCTTATGTTCGAGTTTTTAATTTTATTTTAACGCTTCCTAATTTACTTTTTATCTGATTTCTAAAATATGAAGATTTTAAATTTCTATTTAAGTTTTATTTATAAAATATAATTCGAATTTTTTGAATGTTTTTAAATTTTATATATTTATTTTAATTTTTTAGATTCTTTTTACTTGATTTGATTATATTCTGGTTTTAAAAATTTGTAATTACTTGTAATATTTTTGTAATAGTTTCATATTTTTAATCTTATTTTACATGTTTTGTTTTTAATCCTAGTTTTTTTAAGTTTTTTGTCAACTATTTTTTACTTTTAGATGATATTTTAGATTTTTTATACTTATGGCATTTAAACTTTTTGTATGAATTATATTCACTATGTAGAAATTAAAACACAAAAGTATTATATTAAGTTTCTGTTTTACATTTTGGAACGTTTTTTATTATTATTATTGAGTTTTGTATTCAAGATTTACTGTACTAAACATTTATGTTACATTTTTCTGATTTGATTTTTTAAATTTAAATTCATCTATTTTAATTTTAAAATTTAAATTAGAAGTTTTCAGATATTCAATTCTTATTATGATTTTTTTTGAAATTTAAAATTATCACTTTGAGTTTTACTTAAAATTAATTTACTTTTTATACTTTTATTAATTTTTTTCATTATCATCTTTTGTATGTTTAATGAGTTTTTACATTTTTTCATAATTAAGAACAAAACTTGATTCACTGGTGAAGTTTGTATTAATTTGTCTGCAAGTGAGTAGTAACCCATGAAGGCATGAAGTAAGTGGGCCGGATGTTTTATCCTCCGTACTCCACCAGTCCGTATAGTCTATTTGTGAAAAGAAATTATCTTCTAGATTATTTCTGAAAAAATTTCCAAAAGTGAAAAAAAGTGATACTCGGTATTACTTTCACTTTTTAGGTTATTTGTGAAAATTTCCATTTTCTACTTTTAAAAAACACAACAAACTTTTAATATTACATACGCAATTACGAAGTACTCCTTCCATCCCTTAAAATGTTAAAAAAAAAAATTCACTTCCCTTTTTAATCAATTATTTTGTGGTTTCTGTTTTTTTAACTCCTCTGCACAAATCTCAACCACACAGTTTTTACTTTATTATTCTCCGTGCCGGTCAACTTTTTCAAAGTTTTAAGGGATGGAGGTAGTACTAGTTATTTTTCTATCACTTCGGCAGAGTAGAAGTATTCGGAAAACCTCCTCAGAAACACTAATTTACGGAAACTTATGTTAGAACTGGGGAGTTGGGAAACTGTTTTAGAAAATCTGGCGGATTTCTCAGAGTATCGTGTGATCACTTTCCGAATCTAATATTTCGACCCTATGCCTGGGTTACACGAAATTTAGATTATGGGGATAATCACTCTGAGAGACAGTCTAAAACTGAGGCACCAATATATAGACCACGAACTAGCAGTTTTAGTAGAACTCGAATTCTTCTGATTACCAAAGAGATAAGGCCAATCGGTTAGAGTTTTACTCTAACAGAAAGTCATTCTATTAAATAATTAATATGGTCATGTTTATCCGAAAATAAACTTCCATATTTATTTCTTTAATAAAATAAAATTTTGGTCCGGGGCGCTGCCCCGAACCCCGCGAGGGCGGCCTCCCTCGACCCCGCTCGCTGACCTGGCAGCAAGACCCCCGCCAGGGGCGCTGCCCCTTGGACCCCGCAAGGGGGCGCAGCCCCCTTGACCCCCGCCATTTAATCGAACCAAGTTTAAATTTAATTTCGTACAAGTGTGCGATCCGCACCTCCTAACTTGTCTAAAATTAAACTTGAACTTCATTGGTAATCTGTAAATTCCATTACACTGAAATGAACCTGGTGATACTAAAATCACCAACAACTTAAACCCAGCTTGACTACGGAAACAATAATAATTAGTTAATTACATTACATATTAGAGTTTTGAAGTATAATTATTAATTAAACAAGGAGTATATCTTAACTGAATATAAACAGTACATATATTTCTAACTGTGCCATCGTTCATCAAGATTTAATTTTTGTAGATTAAACAAAAGAATAAAAGAATGAATTAAATATTACAAATAGAATTAATGTCAACTAATTGATAAATTGGTATGGTCTTATTGGGTTTAGGAGGAAAGCGTGCAAGGCTTTAAGAACCAGAAGACATCTAATCCTCTTGCTTCATTTTCAGTGACTGTAGAAGAAGCTCCTCCTCCTCCTTCTGGGTTAATTTTATTTACAGATTTCTCCTTTCTGTAATCCATCATGCTGCTGCTTTGTTTCCCCAACTCTTGGAGAACTCCTCTCTCCTGAGGAGGCCTAGAGCTGGCACTCCTGGGCGGGGTCGCTTTGGTGGGCCCGCCACGGCTCTCCGAGAAACATTGAGGAGTCGGAGGGTAAGTCCGGATTTGTGACAAGATATCATCGTCTCCACCCCGCTTGCTGCTCTTCACATCAATGGTGATTGGGGTGTTTTCTGCATTTTCACTTCTTCTGATTTGCATATAGGTATATATAGTTGATATCATTGTTTTAGTAGCTTTACAAGGCATAGCAATATAATGCATTTAGTAGTACTATAAAGAATGGTCACAAAATGAAGGCTGAAAAGAAGCATTTACTTTGCTTGTCTCCTACACTAGGGTGAGGTAGTAAATTTGAACTTCAGTGGCTTGGTTGCCTCTTCATATGACATCAAACTCAATTAGCTTTCAACACGCAATTAAATCCCAATAAATTTGAACAATCGATATATGGAATTCGAGACTTGTCTGCTTCAACGAGCCACTATCTGTCTATCTCGGACCAGACAATAAAACTAACTACATTGGGTTATTCCTCCATAGGATTTCAAGCTTTATATGGTACAAGGCTTAACTAAGGTACAACGGGTTCTAGTAAACCTCAACAACGAGCACATGAAATTAAAAACTGGTCTGTACACACCATCTTCAAGGCTATTAAGTTATGGCGCGGACTTACAACAATTCCGACCTCACATATTGAGTTACTCTTCCTATAAATTGACTTTTTAAGGATGAAGTATTAATGCAAATAAGTGATCGGAATGACCAAAAATTACCAAAGAATTATAATCATGCCTATACATTTTCTTAAAAGAAAGTGAGAGTAATGAAGGGAACTTACTGAAGCTTCTTTCTCTGCTTTTCTTTGAGAATGTTCTTAGCGGTTGGAGTGTCATCTTTCTTTATACTTGTTGATTGCTCCTGGAGTGGCACCTTCCCCTTCTCTTTCTCCATCAATGGAGTCCTTTCCACATTCTTGTTCCCAACCCTCTCTTTCTCCGAAGTACCCCTTATTGTCAATTTCTTCAACTCATTGCAGAACTCAGAGACCTTGTTGAGCAAATCCACACCAGAAAACAGATTCCTTGCAGACTGAGTGCTTCTCAACCTCTGCGTCGGTTCCTTTTGAACAGAAGGAGTCTTCTTCTTCTTCTCCTCACTTGACTTGATTGCATCTTTCATAGTAAGCTTGGCTTTGAGTCTTGGTGGGGTCCTCAAGTTGGGATTTTTATTCTCACTGTCTTCAGAATTCACCCCACCTTCTTTAAACAATCCAGTTGCCTGAAGAGCTTTCCCCCTGTTCTTTTCAATGTTATGTATTAGACTTACTTTTCCCCTGGAGGTTAAGATTTCCTTTTTTACTGCAAATACTGATACAATCATAATTTTATTACCTTCGAATTCGCTCTCTCATAAGATGATTCTCAGAAACAGTGGCTGACCTCTGAAGCTTCATTGTTAAAAAAGTTTGGGAGAAGAAAGGAAATTAGGCATGGAAATAACAGGAAAAATAAAATTTACCAAATCAAGAATTGGACCAAATGTACCATGTATAACATACACATTATATTACCAAGTCTTTACAACCAAGCAGCTGACATGTTTGGAATTTTGATTAATATTAAAGATCAAATTTTTAATCAATTATTGAGAAAACAGAAAGGGGTTTTCTAAAACCTTTGAAGGTGGGGTTGCTCCAGCTCTGTAGAAGTCATCAACAGTCTTGGGATGGTTGCAATCTGAACAATAGAAACAGAGTAAGAGAAGCTGCTCTTCTTAATAATTGGTATGGAAATACTTGCACAGAGAAAACGAGTCGGGCAAACGGGTGGGTTACCGGGTCTGCAGAACCAAGCTTCGTCGTCGACGGAGTCGTCTGGGGCGGAGAGATCCACCCATTGCGGAGCTTTGAAGTGTTCTAGGCTGTCGTCTTTCACAAATCTTGAATCTAAGTTTTTCCAATCGATTACAGCTATTTCCATTCTATGAAAGGCCAAGAAAGAAGATTCGGCTGTTCTGCTGAAGAAATATATGGGTGGGTATTGGAAATCTTGGTAATAATCTATTGAGAGTGAACGTGAGTTTTGCGTGGGAGGTGAAGGAGAAAAATAAAGTAGAGAGAGAGAGAGTGCCGTTGGTTTTATCATAATCAGAGACGTTTAGTACTCATTTTCTTTTGACCGTTGGAAAGCTGGACTTGATGGTGGAGATTGGAGAATCACATGTTCACTTTTCTTTTAATTTTCTTTTTTCCTATAAAAACAAATGAAATTGCTCTAAAAGAAGTGATAATACATCAAATTATACCATATATGTGGGTGTAGCTATACATCAAGTATTTATTACGGAGTATAATATAGTGTAACTTCAGGTTTTTAATTAACGTATCCTCTTACTTTCTAGTCTTTTCTTTTTTCGCTGCTTACGTTACGTAAGTCACTCCCGGGCCCCTCTCTCCTTTTTTTCCTTTTTTTCTTACCAAACTTTTTCATTAATTTTAATTTATAAAAAATATGCAGTATAAAATTTGACTTAAGGTTCTAGCTTACTTCTTTTTTTATTTTCTTTTTGAAATCAACCTTCGTTATAATTTAAATATTTCTTTAAATTGTGAATTATAAAATATTTAAGGTATGTATGTTTTTTTTCTATTTTTAATTTCAAGATTAATATTTATTAATTTAATAGATTTTTGTGTTATTTATTTTATAATTGTGTGTTAATAATTTCACATAATTATTAACACGAATTATGTGTTATATTAACATGAGTAAAGTGTTTCCTTACAAAAAAAGGAGTATAGTGTTTAAAATAGATGTTCATGAATAAATGTGCATGAGTATACTAAAAAGAATATGATTAATTTTCTAATTGAAGAACGATAAATTTTAAATTATTTTGAAGCTAAAATTTATTATATTTCTCATTTTTATATACCGGAGTATAATGATAGTTTACTCAATTGTTAATAATAAATCTATTATATGTACATATTATAGTAATGAGCTTTATGTTAAACTCAAACAAATATAACGCTTAAAAATGAACATGCACAAATGAATATTTGAGCACATTAGAGATTTTTAATTAGTTTTTGAATTTTTCGATTCTCATTTTGCAAATTATGTCTACTCATTCTGTAATGATGTTATGGTCAATTTAAAATGTTATATCAATGACGATGAAACTCACGCGACCAGATTGGATCGTGCTCACATAATTTCAATGCTTAATAGTATAAAACATAATACTCTATGAAGATGTCTTGAGGCTCAAATAAGTTTTTAAATTTTTATATTTTTAAATGCAAAGTTCGATGCTCAATACACATAGTCTCGGTCAATACTCAATGGTCAAGAATACGATATGCGATGAACATGTTTTGGTACATAGAGGAGATTTGATGTTCAATGAAAATGTCATGATGTTCAACTAACAAACTTTACGAGTTTCGTATCAATGTGCATTTTCTAAGTTATATATGCCCATTTGGTATTGATGTTATGATCATTTACAAAATGACATATCAATGAACATTTCAAAAGTACCATTACATTAGATTCACATGTATATATCGCAATTCACATGAATTGATTATAAATATAATTTAATAGGTCTGATGCTCATTAAAAATTCATTAATGTTCATTTAACAAAAATCATGATTTTGATCTCAATAGTGGATGTTTGATGCTCAATGAAAATGTCGTAATGTTTAACTAACAAACCTTACGATTTTCATATCAATGCGCACTTTGTAAGTTATGTATGCTCATTTAGTACTGACGTTATCCTCATTTTTAAAATGGCATATCAACGTTGATGAAACTAACGCTCAACATAATAGGTATGATGCTCATTAAAAGTACATTAAGGCCCAGAAACCGTGATTTTCATTTTGATCAATAGAGAAGGTTTGACGCTCAATGAAAATGTCGTGATGTTATACTACTAACAAACCTTACAATTTTCATATCAATGAGCATTTTGTAAGTTATGTATGTTCATTTGGTACTGTGTTACGCTCATTTTTAAAATGCCATATCAATTCATATTTCAAAAGTATCATATTATATTAAATTCACATATTCAAATCTATAGGAGTGAATTATAGATATAATTTAATACGGAGTAAGTTTTTATAAAAGAAAAAAAAATCGAATCAGAAGATATGAAGCAGATATCGTGATGATCATTGTTAGCCTCCTAATACTCAATATAATAGATCAGATGCTCATGACTAAAAATACACTAATGCTCATTTAGCGAAAGCCATGATTTTTTGCTTAAACTACAAAAATGCCACCGAAAAAGGGCTATATTAGTTAGTTGAGTTGGATGTACCTACCCCCGGATGTAGGATATAGAGGCTTTAATAATATACTACGTAGTGCCGAGTAATATGAAATTCCAAAATAGGAACTCTATATTTTTATTCTTTAAATAAAAATAATTATCGTCATGTTTGAAAAAAATTGTCAACTAACTATGACAATCTATTGTCATATAAAATCTGATAATGCAAAATATGTGAGTAAATTTTAATGATAAAAATAATTTACTCATATATAAGGGAAATAAACATCTTCTATTTTGAAAATGGTCATAGGTTTGAGCAAACATTAGAAACTATGTTATACATGATGTTTTTTAGCTTAAGAATTTCATTTTCAATTGTAAGTGATTCATCCAGCTCATGCAACTCCTCTAATCCAACCTTTGTGGCCACCATCTTCAACCCATCTATATATTCAAAGGTTGAAGCGAGTCAAAATGCATGAAGAGAAGATATTATGAATCTTAGGGGTTTTACTCAATTTTTAGTTAAAAATGTACAGTTTCTTTTCTTCAACAAATCCATTCAACTGTTGCTTCAGATAAGTTACTTCCTGCTGCTCTTGAAACCAGGAAATCAAATATGAAATGTCATCGTACCTAATTTTTAACTCACCTTAATACATTACGGAGTACTACATATTATTTAAGAAAAAACACCCTAGCAAGAATATTTGCATTGTGAGCTACTATTTGTGCTTAGTAGGTATCAAGCATGCTCTTATTTATAGTAGCATTGAGGGAAGTGAGGAAAAGGAAAAAAAAATCTTTGAACAAAAAATGATCATATGATTTGACGAGGTTGTTTTTTAAGCTTCAAATAAAGTAAAATTACAACACAAAGTACAAGGTTTATTACCATCCATTTAATTGACTAAGTCAACGTGATTTATAATCTTTCATATCCCTTGTCGGGTTGGGGCATGGGGGCACAAGAAGTTGGGGATTCAAGCTTTTAGAGGAAAAAATTTACAACACAAAATGCATGGTTACAAACTCACCTTCCTTAGGTAGGCACCTACCAAAAGAGGTTTTAGCACAACTCAAAGTATCATGAACACCCTACAAAAATGTGAACGGTGCATACGTGACATAAGAGATAGTCAATTAAAAAAGTCAATTAAAAAACAATAAATACATTATCTCTCTCTTTATCTGAACAATATTATATGTTTTTGATAAGTTTTTCATGACAATGCCGAGCACAATGGCTAAATGTATACTTTGTGGTTGAGTTTATTGAGAAAAATTTACAAAAAACACATATAGGACCACGAAAAAGGGAGAAAAATGTCATAAGTTTAATCTTTTGTATATCTCTCTCATGCCACATTTACACCTTGCACATTTTAACATTGGAAATACTCTTAGCTTTATTTAGGTGCCCATGCTTGCCCATGCAGCCACATGATGCCATCTGCCGACATATCTACTTGCTGCCTAGTAGCACTTAACCTGAGCTGGGAGCTAGGGATATGGTGGGTTGAAGCACACCACAACTTAAATTTTTTCAATATATGTAGTATAACTTTTTTATTTTTCAGTCAATCTATAAGTGTTAGATTATAGTATAACTACTTTTTCAAGTCATGAGTTTGTCCCAATTCCCGAGCTAACTTCTCTATTGAATCTTAACAATTGAAGGGTTGCCGCATGCATTCAATCAACGCAGCCAAAAAGTTACGTTCTTGATGCCCCTTTGATAATGTTAGTCTTATGGATATTACCACTGCCTTTGATTAGATCCAACTTGTTGGCGCCACGATGTGATCATCGTGTCTATCCATCGCTCAGTAGTGGAGCTCTACACTATCGTAGTACAAAAAGGTATATGTATGTTGAAACATTTTCATAGGACTTTGTGTTCTATTTCTTATCGAAGTTGTTTCTGCGTTTTGATTCCATTATATAACACTAGAAGAGTCTGGTGCCTGGTGTCGTTAATAATCGTCGGAGAAAGTAGTTGAACAGTAACTTCAATTTTCAAAAGTGCTCAAAAATATTAATAGGTGGGCCTTGTCAAGGAGACACTCTAAAGCATCTTCCTATTTTGTTTCCGTCCACCCTTGTCACCAAAATGTAATATTATGGAATTATTATTTAAAAAATAATTCAAAAGAGTCGTAAAATCCAAAAACAAAGATTGTCCGTAAGTTGTCTTGATGAGTCCCATCTCCTAATATTTGTCTTTTAATTCATCAGACACTTTTGAAAATCAAATTTACTATTCATCATCTTCTTCCGGTGATTTTTAATGACACAAGATACATGACCCCTCTAGCTAGTGATAACAAAATTAAAACACGAGACTACTTTATAAGAAATGAAACAAAGCTCACTATAAAAAACATGTGTAATCATAAGTATCTTTTCTGTATTGTTTCCTGTAATTTTGGGGGATTTTCTTTTGTACATGAAACAACACCATTCAAACTTCCTAATGTTATCACAGTAATTAGCACATGTAGAGCCACCCCATTCAAGGGCATTCACATTAACACTCAAAATTTTGAACAAAAAACGCAAAATATATGTATGGAATTAAATTAATACTACTATCTATTTCTTACTTCTAACATTATGTATTATTTTTTGTAGTCGATTTTGTTGAAAAAAACTTACCAAAAACTCATATGAGACCGTGGGAAGGAGAGAGAAATGTCATAAGTTCAATCTTTTGTTTCTATCTCTCTCATGCCACATTTGCGTCGTGCACATTGTAGCATTAGGGATGTTCTTAGCTTTAATTAGGTGTCCATGCTTGCCCCTGCTTCCACCTGATGCCATCTGTCGGCATCTCCACATGCTGTTGAGTAACATTTAACCTAAGTTGGGAGCTAGGGATATGGTGGGTTGAAGCACACCACAACTTAATGTTTTTTCAATATATGTAGTATAACTTTTTGATTTTGCATAGAGTCAATCAATTAGTGTTTGATTATAGTATAATAACTACTTTTTCAACTCATGAGTCTGCCCCTATTCCCGAGCTAACTTCTCTATTGAATCTTAACAATTGAAGGGACGCCCCATGCATTCAATCAACGCTGCCAAAAAGTTACATTCTTGATGCCCCTTTGATAATGTTGTTCTTATGAAGATTACCACCGCCTTTGATTAGATCCAAGTTGCTGGCAGTGCGATGTGATCAATATGTCTATCCATCGCTAAGTAGCGGAGCTCTGCACTAGCGTAGTACAAAAATGTACATGTGATTGGACACGTTTTCATATAGGGGTTTGTGCTTTATTCTTATCGAAGTTGTTTATGCGTTTTGATTCCATTATTATATACCACTAGAAGAGTCTAGTGCATGCCCGACGTCATTAAAAATCGTCGGAGAAAGAAGTTTAACAATAACTCCAATTTCCAAAAGTGTTCGAAAAATATTAGTAGGTGGGCCTCATAAAGGCGACACTCTAAATCATCTTCCTTTTTTCGTTTCCGCCCACCCTTGTCACTAAAAAGTAATATTAGGGAATTATTATTTAAAAAATAATTCAAAAAGAGTCGTAAAATCCAAAAAGGGAGATTGTTTGTAAGTTGTCTTGATGAGCTCCATCTATTAGTATTTGTATTTTAATTTATCAGACACTTTTAAAAATAAAATTTACTATTCATTGTCTTCTTCAGATGATTTTTAACGACATAAATTACATGACCCTTCTAGTGATAACAAAATCTAAACACGGGACTACTTTAATAAAAAATGAAACAAAACTCACTATAAAAAATGTGTGTAATCATTACTATCTTTCTATATTCTTTCCTGTAATTTTAAGGAGTTTTTTATTGTACATGTAACAACATCATTCAAACTTCCTAAAGTTAAAAGAGTAATTAGCAGTTGCAGAGCCACCGTGTTCGAGGAAATTCACATAAACACTCAAAATTTTGAACAAAAATGCAAAAATATTCTTATGGAATCCATGAAATAATTTATTTTGTGGCTTTATATACTATTTCTTACTTCTAACATTATTAATAATTTTTTGAAGAAAATAGTTTTGGTTTTGAAGGAAATATTTTTTGTTAGTGTTCCAAGTAGTGTTATTTAAATTGCTGGGTCAAACCATATTATTATTCAAAATGTTAATTATAAATTAGAAGAGTTTGGATCTGTCTTGAGGGTTCTAGGGGGAGTTTTTCCGGCCAGCGGCGCAACCTTGTTGCACGGTTGTTTGTTGTATTTGGGTGTATTGAATAGTTTTATACTAGAAGAGTTTGGATCTGTTTCAGATCATATCAATAAACCTTCTTCAGGATAATGTCTTTTCAGCGGTCAAGGCTTGTAGTAGTGGTGGTTCGTGGCTTCTCGTTTTGGAGGAGTGTTGTTTGTTTTCAATTGTTTAACACGGCAAGAAGAAGTCATGAAGTCCATGGTTAACCAGTACGACACTTGACTACACGACGACTTCTTCTACACTTTTGATTGCTTAGTAGCAGAAACTGTTATCAATAAGGAGAAAGGATAAGAAGAAGGCGCAACATTGCCAATTCATCCCTCTCTCAACCCACCACCCTGGAGGAATCATATAGTTATGGTTTGGAATATTGTTGTTTCAAGTTTGGATTTACTTTAATTATTTTGCTTTTATTTTTATTTTTCGATTCAATGTGAATGTTGTTTTGGCTATTTTCTTTATTTCTACTAGCAGAACTCTAGAGTTTCGTTGGATGATCAAAGGTCTATTGTGTCCGTCATTGGCTCAATTAAGCACTTTATAAGATGAACAAATCAGATTGTTTTTTGTTGTGATAGACTGCGAACCTTCTTCAGTTCAAACAATCGGAAAGTTATTTTCTTTCAAAATAATTATTAGTATAAAATTAGCAATAGAGGGTATAAAATATGGAAAATTCTTGATTATAATTCTTACTCCCTCGAACCTTCTTCAGTTCTTCCCAGTAGCCGTATCTGCTCCTGCTTCTAGCTCTATCACTGTTTAAGGTTTCTGCTGAAGCGTTCCCTCCATCTTTTCAATAAGGTTCCCGCGATGGTTCGGTCCAACGCCACACGCCTAGCCTGCCGCCTCGCTCGCGATTCTCTCTCGTCCCACCTTGTCGGCGACACTTCTTTTGTACGTCTCTCTGTTTTCCCTGTTTATTTGTGCAAATATATAGAATCATACAATTACCGACTAAGAATGTTAATTTGGCTGGATTGATTTATAGGTGCGTGATTCGGGTCGCACAGGGGTGTGCAGACAATTTACTACGTCAATATACGATAAAGTCAGAGCTTTTTCCAATTCGGCATTTTGGAATGGTACGTGAAAGTGGTCTGTACTGAGTTAATTGTTCTTGAATTATATTGGGGTTGCATCCCGTTGTTTATTTTCACCCCACCTCTCCTTGTTGGAAATAGGAGCTAATGAAAGAGGCAGGCTGAAACTCGGATTGTCAAGTGCCCATTTTGGCGCTACTAGATGCATCCATGCCACAGGTTTCTGTATAAGCAGCTTGAATCTTTCTGTTTCAATCCTTACTTTAACTTGTTTGTCTAATTGCATGAAGTTTTTGAATCCTCGAATGAAATTTTGTTAGTATGCAGTTCTAATTTAAATTATGGTTACAAATATTCCTAAAATTTTATGATACTGTATTCTTATAGTCCTGGTCCACAATGATGATGTGATTTCCTTTCTGAAACTTCAACAATAATGAGCTTGGTTTCTGGAAATATAGTTCACAGGGTGTCTAAGAAGTGAACTCTTATATCTGCTCCTATATTTCCTAGGTAGACTTTACCTGAACCTTAGTTGTAATAATTCATAAATTAAAAGTTTCTTGCTCCAACATTATTATTTTTCGAATGAAAAGGAATGCTCATGAGGAAAGCTAGTACATGTGTTGTTTTCGAGAGAGGAGAGGTTAAAGCTTGGTTAGTGTACATCTTTCTCTAGGATATATGTAAATGAATCAACAAATTCATTTGTCCCATTACTTTGTCCAACATGGATCTCCGGAGCCTTAAAACAGTGATAGATATATTTTATTTTTTCTTTTAAATGTGAATAGCTTGGTGTGCTTGTCCAACATGGATCTTAGGAGCCTTAAAAGATTTCATCTCTTCCGAAACCTTAATTATTGACTTTCTCATTTTATTCTTAACATTTTCTCTTGATTAGCACACATGTCAGCCAAAGATTATTATGACATACTTGGCATTGGCAAGAGTGCAACTGCATCTGAGATAAAAAGAGCTTATCTTGGGGTATGTCTATGATCGTCTTTTCATCTATGAAATATGATGTTCGCTAGAGTTTGACTGAATGCATTGAAGTCATCAAGTTACAAGTTTCTTGTTGACGGGTTATGCAACAGCTTGCTAAGCAGTTGCATCCAGACGTGAATAAAGATGATCCAGACGCTGCAACAAAGTTTCAGGAAGTTCAAAAGGCGTATGAGGTACTTCCACAGTTCCACTTTTGACTCATCTTATGGAATTCATATTTTGGTGTCAGGTGAATGGATTATAAACAACTTTTCCTTTACATTACAGGTTCTGAAAGATGATGAACAACGACAAACATATGATAAGGTCTTGTGTATAAGTGTATCTTATGCATTGTTTCTAGATCCCAAGCTCTGTTTATTGAGATATCTTTTATTTAGATGCACCATGGAGGCCACTTTAATAATACTTGAAGGAAGTGTTAATAAATACTTCCTTTGCCCCATAACTCCAAAGGTTCTTGTTTGTAATACCGAAGTCAGTACTAGAAACATGGCTAGTTTTATTTGGGATGAAGGAGTGCTACATTATTCTCATTTAGTTCTTTGCAACAAATAAATTCAGTTTAAAAATCATAATTGTGTGAACAATCGGAGATACATACAATTGTTTTCTTTGAGGGGGTGTTGTCATGTTGAGGCATGTTGAATTGTTGAGGGGATAATTGCAGGATATACCAGAGTGTATTGCCTTTTAATTCTAAAACTACATTTGGAATATGTTTTCTTTGAGTTTATTAATAGCAGGAACTATGATATTCACATACTACTGTCCGCCATTTTAAAACTTACCTATCAGACTTTCAGTGAAATGAAATATACGTAAATAATTTACCTATAACTTGTTTCTTTGACTTCCTGAAATGCCCTTTTTACACTGTTTTGGCATGGTTTGACACTCATTCAACACTGGTTGACATTGTATAGTTATTATTACTTGAGAGGTGGAGTGCTGTTGATAAGAATTTCTTTACTAGATAATCAAAGAGGATTTTATTTAGGGGCGTGGAATACATGGTGTTCTTTAAGGGATGGAGGGGGTACATTATTTTTTATATTTATGTCAAACTTTGCATAGCTGTCTATCCCTGAAATTATTATATGACTTGTAGACTTCGCATATCCTCTGCAATCTTCCTTTTACAACTAAAAATACAAATTGGCACTTCAGAAAATTACCAATTATCCCCACATTTCCCCGGTCTAGTTGTTTTCTCATAGAAGTATGATAGTCAGTCACATCCTGACTTGCTTTTGTTACAGCTGGGCCATGATGCTTACAACAGCATGAATGCGAGTGGTGGTGCTGGACCGGGGACTGGTTTTGGTGGCTTCCCTGGCTTTGAGGAGCTCTTTAGAAATTCCGATGTAATGAATTGTTTCCATTTACCTTTTAAATGGTTTTAAAGAACTCTTTAGAAATCCTGATGGTTTTGGTGGCAGTTCATCTGTTATTTGTAAAATATTCTTGCCGAATTCCTTCTTTAAAGTTAGGATAATCTATCTTGACATGCTAATGGTAAGTGAATACACAGGCCATATAACATATGTTATCTCATTAAGCGTTGTGTGTTTTTTGTTTTCCTTTTTTGACTTTTGTTTGTATTAGGATGTTATTGAATAGAGACTTTTTTCAAGGTGAACATCTCAGGTATTGAATATTAGGACAATGCCTTGAGTAGGTTTGTGGTGTCAGGCTGTTAGCATTCGTCTTGGGGGGTTTTCCTTAAATGATACTGAAATATAACTGTGGACAAAAATATTACTATAGTTACTATGCATAGTCACTGTAGTGGTAGAGTTGAACACAATCATGGTCACTAAAGTTACTATGGTGGTCACTAAGTCATATTTTCGTCCACTACCTTTATTTCAGTCACATATGTGTCATTATTTCCTCTTTTTTCCCTGAGTTGCACTCTCACATTGGTCATCATTTTCATTTCATTTTCATTTACCCCAGTGCCGCAAAGGGGGGGTCGGATGTACGCAGTCTTACCCCTGTACTAAAGCACAGAGAGACTGTTTCCGGATGACCCATAGTGGAAATCACGTCCAAAATTGCATGGACTGACTGCCGTTTCATAACAAAGAAGCGCAGACAGTTTAGTGAGCCATTTTGCTTTATTTCATCATAATCTCACATTGGTGCTTTCTATAAAATAGTACCTGATTAAATAAATCTGCGTGCTTGTGGGAAAGGAGTGTGAGATATTTATTCAAGTTGATTGCATTCAACATTGTTTTTGGTTCAGTTTGGATATGGATAGTCTTCTGAACTAATTGCACTTTAGGGTTCGGTCTGTATCAGATGAACTTGATAATTATCAAGCATTTTTCAAGTCTTACTACTACTACTTATGTGTGATCAACCTCATCAAAACTAACTTCACGTTCCTTGTCTGTGTATTGTAATCAATGATGGCTTTCAGATATTCAACTTTATGAACCAGAGGATGGGTGGTGAAGATGTCAAGGTATTGTTTTTTTTAAATTACTAAAAGGGTGGTATCTTATTAAAACAATTACCAATTCTAATGCTTTTGATAATATCTGATATTTTGTCACACAATCTTCTTTGTAGACTTCTGTTGAATTATCCTTCATGGAAGCTGTTCAGGGTTGCACCAAGTCTCTATCATTCCAAACAGATTTAGCTTGTGGTGCTTGTGGTATGCAAGTCTCTCTTATGGCCGTATTCAAACCGTATATGATTTTCTCTTTTTAATGTAACCCGGAATTCTGCTCCCCTCATCGTCACATAAGTTTGTGAAGTTGATAAAAATTACTTAGGCCTGCTCTTAATTGGCTTGTGAAGTGATTGACACTAGTGAACAAGTTTTAGTTAGCTGTGATAAACCAAGGTAATTCTAACATCAGGGAGTTTCTGATATGCCTGTGTTTATAATTTTCATTTATAGGTGGAAGTGGCGTGCCCCCAGGGACTAGGCCTGAAACTTGTAGACTCTGCAGAGGTGCTGGCATGGTGAGTCTCTTTTACATCCCTATAAATTATATTGCAGTGGTTTTAAGTCTCTAAGAGTAACATCCTTATCTTGTTCCTTTTCTAGGTGATTCAGAAAAACGGTTTCTTCACGCTACAGACTACCTGCCCTCAATGTAAAGGATCTGGAAAGACCGTATCGGTAAGATATGCTTAATTGCCATATAAGAGGAAGTGAGGAACCCACTTTTAGTTGTCATTAGGAGATGTTGTATATAATTAAAGCTGTCTCCATCCTGACTCCATCACTCCATTGATGTGTGCCTAACTGTTATTCTAAAATGTCAAATGACTTGTCTTGCTAATATTCTCCTTTATCTTCTTTTGAGTTGAAGATACAAAAGAGATACATTTCTTAATGCATGTTGGTAGAAAAAAGCTCTTGTAAAAACATATAATTCTAATACATTGTAAATATATAATACCAGTGGAAATCAGTGATGAATCTGATGAAAAATAGCCCACAGTTTGTAAAATAACAATTCTAGGGAACTGCTAACATTATGATTTTTATTATTATCTTGGGAAATGCATGTCTATAATTTTCTTTATTTGGTAACTAGACAGTATTGTTATATACTACGTTTTGGAATTGCTGTTGTCATGTTGTATGTAGAGTGAACAACATGCTTTTATGCAGCATTGACACATACTGACCTTTGACTCTGGTGACCAGAGTTTCTGCAAGACTTGCAAGGGAGAACGAGTAGTGAGAGGGCTTAAAACTGTGAAGTTGGATGTTATGCCAGGTAACTTGCGCTTGGACTTACAATTAGGGTTTTTCATTATTCTATTAACAGCCTTAATAAGTTATAAATGATACTTATATAAACATTTTAAATTTTAACCAATGAATAACTTTTTTGTCAAAGTACAACTTTAATAAGTCATAAATGATACTTATATTTTAGAAACTGTTTTTATGGTTAGCTAAATTTATCATATTAAACTTGTTTGTCACTTGTTTTTTTTATCTTTTTAGCTTCAATTTCATATTTTGATTCATGTTAGCCGACCAACCCCGAACTCTTTTGGGACTAAGGCTTGAATGTTGTTGTTTTTTAAACTTGTTTGTCACTGTGGTTTGGTGGCAAATTACTTGAAAATTTGTCTTCATGCGATCAAAGAGGACCTTTTTAGGGATAAAATAGCTTAGAAGCAGGACTCTCTTTATGGGATCGAGGGTGTGTAAATTTCCATACCATGTCTCCATATATTCATACTTGCTATTATTTTTTACTACCTTTGTCCCATTAACATTGGGACATGAGGAGGTGGTGCGATTATTAAGAAAAGTGGGTTTATGTTGTTGATATTATATTGATAGAGTAAGAAGGATTTAGAACCACACAAATGTACCAAATTTGGTATGAGACGATCTTAGCGGGACGGAGGGTGTACTAATTAATAGCCATTGCCCAATTCCTAATTTCCAATGCTTGGGCTACTAAGTTACAGTTAGTGCAAGATGTATCTTGAAGTGTTTTGTCGTGGAATAACACTCCTAATGTGTCCCCTTTTGGCAATTATCTGATTGATTTAGTGGTTAGCTATTTCATGTAGCTTTTTTGATGAAATTTTGTGCTAGTATGGTAACGGTAGTTAGTTATTAGATGTTTGAATATGAAAAATGACTTATAAGAAACATTATTTTAATATTATTCAAATGTTGTTATTAATAATCATTTTTTTAACTATGCTTGTAATAGATTTTAAAATCATTCCGACAATAAATGAATTAATAAAATTGATGTATTATTGATTTTTAATATTAAAAAGTACTCTGCATACCCTTATTCTACTTGCTAATAAGTTTATATATTTTGATTCTTGCATTTAGTACTATGCTAATTTTAGATGATTGAAATATAAAGTAAAAAGATATTTCGATTCATCTTTTTTATTCTTGGCGCACCGGTTAAGGTGTTGTTTTGTGATTGAAAGGTCACAAGTTCAAGTCTTGGGAGCGGCCTCTTTTAGTGCATCTGATTGGATGTTAAATGGACTTGCATTTCAAATATATATAAATTGGTTAAATACAACTACAACAACAACATTACTCCAGTGCCACCAAGGCTCCCACCTATGGTGGAGTTGGGGGGGTCGGATGTACTAATGCACATAGAGACTGTTTTCAGATGTCCCATGATGAAAATTGCGTCGAAAATTGCATGGATTAACTGCTGTTTCATAACAAAGAAGCGCAAACAGTTTAGTGAGCCATTTTGCTTTATTCTGTTGATTAAATCAACAACAACATCCAATTCCATTGGTTAAATGAAGTGATTTAATTCTTTTGTCCCCAAATTAGCTTTTCACTGTCTTTTCAAAATTATCTTCCCATTTCCTATTAAGCAAATAGTTTTGTAGTTCAAATTTATCTCCCCTTTCTAGATAAGCCTCACCGTACAATTTCAATTTCTTAATGAGCAAGTCAAAAGCAAATGGGGACCTAGTTCGCGAAGGATGTAATAACTTGTAATGTGAGATGAGTGGCACATTTATCTTTTTACTTTATATCTCAATCATTTAATTCAAAATGATTTCTACCTAATATAACTGATCTTATAAGCTCTATATAGAACACTAAAATTTGCTCTTTGGCATGGTCAACCAACTCTTATTAACCGAAAAAGGCTAATGCCTCCACAAATACAGTGACTAATACAGGGAATTAGATGGATATAATTACTACCACAATAGTTTTGCTGTTTATATTACACTGATGCTTATTTTGTTTTTGCTATTACTCTGTCTCTTCTACAGGAGTTGACAACGATCAGATTCTGAAAGTGTATAGAAGTGGTGGAGAAGATCCTGAAGGCAATACTCCGGGTGATCTTTATGTAACTATTAAGGTTCAGCTTTTATTATCATTATCAATGTTATAAGACCCTCAACTCAATTTGTGGTGTTTTAATGCATATATAATGTACTAATTTATAGCTGATGCATTTAAGGTTAGGGAAGATCCAGTGTTCCGCAGAGAAGGATCTGATATCCATGTCAATGCTGTTCTGAATATGACACAGGTGATTTTCCTACTTCTTTGAGTTGGCCTTTGTGCATATGCACACACACTCTTCATTTTGGTCTAGTGTATTTAATATCTTGCTTCAATAAAGTTGTCTTGAACTGCTTGCATTGTTGAACTTCCACTTCTGGATTCTTTCAAGTCAACTGGTAAATTCTTGCAGGCGATTTTGGGAGGAACTGTGCAAGTACCTACTCTGACTGGGGATGTTGTTGTCAAGGTATGTGGCAGTGGGACTTTAACGTGAGGTTATGATTTGAGTATTCGTTCGTCTGTTTTGTGGATGACATGTATGAAACTTGACCAAAGATTTGTCTTTGTGTTCTAGTTTGAGTATTTGTTGAGGCCTGTTTGTTAAGTTTTTTTGCAGAAAATAAAACCAACTTTTATTAATCAAGTCATAATCAAGATAATTCTGAATACAAAGAGTATCATCTAACCACACTCTACTCAAAGAAACGGCTACCCCAACCAGAACATGGGCTACCTGGTTCACTAATCGTTTTACATATGAAAACTTCATCATATGTATATCATCAATAATTAATTCAAAAGGAGAATCACTGGCTTCTGAAAGAATGACATGTACTACCTGAGAAGCATCTGATTCGACCTTCAAGCAATCCCGCCCTTTTGCCTTAACCCAAGTACCCAACTCAGAGCTTCATGTATACTTAGCGCCTCTGCTTCCCTTGAGGAACACCAACTCGGTCCTGGCAGTACCCCTCCAGCCAGAAATTATCCTTCCAAGTTGCGCGTCAACCAACCAAGCCTGCTTCTTCCTTTACTGCAGCATCGGTGTTTGTCTTTAGCCACCCCTCTGCTGGGCTCTTCCATCTGTGGCTCCATGCGTATCAGATGAGCACTGCAGCTCTCTCTTCCTTCCGCACCCAACAGCCCGACGCCAACTCTCCAGCTCTCTCAACCAAAACCAAACTGAAACACAAATGGTTTTAGTTTGGTACAATATCTTCAAAACCGAATAAACCGAAACTGACAAAAACTGAACCATTAACCGAACTGCCCGCCCCTAGACTTTTCTGTAAGGAAAAACGTTTGGAAATATTTATTTTAGTCAAATAAGTAACTCAAAAGCTACAGTTTGCTTCTTCTCCTAGCAAAGAATATGTCGGTTATGGCTACCAAAATCACTTTGTAAGTAGTCCAATGGTGGTATTTGGGGGGTTTTGCTCGTGTGAACATTTGAATAAACTGGAGTCTGTCTTGCAGGTACGACCTGGCACCCAACCTGGCCAAAAAGTTGTCCTGAAACAGAAAGGTAATTGAAACATTTATGGTGCATATAAAGAATCACCTCTATTCATGGGCCAAAATCTAACCCTCATTGCAATTTGCACATAGTATTTCATAGCTACAAAATACTTGAGTATTTATCTAAGATTAGGGTGCATTGACCTAAAACAATTATTGTGTTTAGAGCTCATATTGCCTTTTCGGTGTTCGTGCAGGGATTAGAGCAAGGAATTCATATTCAGCCGGGGATCAGTATGTGCACTTCATTGTCAACATTCCCACGTATGTGTTTCTTTTATTTCATTACTAGAATACTGAGAAATGTCTGTACATAAATCAGAAATCTACCATTCCTTGAGTGATTTTTTAAGCCTAGAATCATAACAATGTGATTTGTCCCCTCTATATTGTTGAATGATACCGAACCAATGTACTATTATTGATTTGATTTTTTAAAACCTAAAGTCCAAAGGAATAGGTAACCTAAGTATGAGATGTCTATATATCTATAATTACTATTTTCTTTACTTTGACATATTTATAATGGTGTAGGAACTTGACACGTAGACAACGTCAATTGATTGAGGAATTTTCTCTGGAAGAGCAAGGAGACCAGGACAAGGGCGCTGCTGCAGGAGCCTCTAGGTAGAGGCAAGCACTAAAGAAGAACGTTCATCCAAAAAAACTCAAGGGGCATTAGAATTCTTTGCAGTACACACCTGGACAATTTTTAATCAATGTTTAATTTATAGTATTATCTTCTTTATTTTGGGCAAATTTGTAACTGATATTCTAAAGAAGAATGACATTGTTAACATGGTGAAAGCATAGATGAATTGAACTTAGTGATTGTTTGGTATGTCATTTGCCACAATCTATTGTACATATTAACATATTCCATATCTAAGATTTTTTTCTACTAATCGCTCGTTTCAACTCAGTTAAAGCAAATATATAAGTCCAAAGAAAAAACTCAAGGACCATTAGAATTCTTTGCACTACTCACCAGGACAATTTTTAATCGGTACTTAATTATATGTATTATCTTCTTACTTTTGGGCAAATCTGTCACTGTTATTTTAAGTAAAGAATGACATTGTTATTCACTTATTTGTTAACATAGTCAAAGACTCGAAGCATAATTGAGTGAAATTAAAGATTATGTGGTATGTAATCTGCCACAGTTAAAAGCAAATTTATAAGGTTTCTTGCATGGGTTATTCTTGATGTACACAAAACGAGTGCATTGTCCCTGTATACAGGCAATGAGGAGGTTTTGACTTTTGATGTCAAATTCTGCTCCCTTTTAAACGAATTATATGTGTACATAGACAATTAGGGGGTTTTGTGTACAAATCATCTAATGTATTGAAAAGGGACATCTTTTATTTTGAAAGCAGCTTTAGGTTTAACCTTAAAGACATTTTAATGAATGTACAAATCATGCGTTTTAACTATAGCCAACAAAACTATGAAATGCTTATTTTTTAATCTAGATGTTCCGGGAAAAATAAGAGTTCTATTTAGGGAGGGTAGAGCCGTAGAGGGTGCTTTACTGGAATACTAAATTTTACTTTTACATCACTAAGTCTATCGGGGTAATATCTTAATAAAATTATTTAAAAAAAATATATGATCATGAAGGGATGGACCCGGGCCGGTCCGGTTCCGGTTCTGGGCCGGGCCCGGGCGGGCTTTTTTTGCAAAATGTTGGACCCAGAACCGGCCCGGGTTGATACCGGGTCCGGGCCTAACCGGACCGGGCCGGGCCGGGCCCGGGTCAAGTTCAATTTTTTTTGGGTTTCTAATTAACACCCGACCCCCCCCCCCCCCCCCAAACACCCAACCCTAACCTAGAAAAGCAAAAAAATTGAAAAAACAAAAAAATTGAACCGGGCCCGGCTCGAACCGCCCGGGCCGGTTCACCAAAAGTTGGGCCCGAGCCCGGCCCGCCCGACCCGCCCAAACGGGCTAAAAGCCCGGAACCGGCCAACTGGTCCCGGTCCGGTCCAGGCCCAAACAGTAACGGGCCGGGCTGGTTCCGGGTCGGCCCGGCCCGGTTTAGTCCATCACTATGATCATCGGTTACCATTTCTTTAGGGTACCTTTTTTCTAATCTCGATATCCACACAACAGAGTAAGAACATATATGTAATTTTAATGTGGTGAAAATATGAGGTCATATATTAGTATATTACCATTATTATATCACAAAATTTCTACAATCTACAATGAATTTGCGGTCACTTTAGTGTTTTTCGATGTTTGGCTAATGTACCCGGGAGCGTAAAAAATTATGTAAAAAGAAAACAAAAAACTTCCACTAACGAGATTTTAAATTGCTGAGAAAATTACTTTCAGAATTAAATTTATGCTTTTGGAACTTGCATATTTAACTTCATCTTCCTCTTTCATTAAAATGTTTGACTTTTTCTAATTTTCCAAACATTTTATTAACCAAACAATATAAAAAAAAAACAATTATGGTGCAACTCTATTGTTGCTGCTCTATATATTACAGATATATTAGTTGGAAAATTATTCCGATTCAAACATATGTATAGGAACTAAATGTGCAAAATGCAGATGCACTGAAGTGAAAAGTAAATGTGCCCACTCTACCCCTCATTGCCTAAAGGAGGTAATGGAAAAGTTCAATTGCCTCTGTGATAATGCAAAGATAACTTAGAGTGTTTGCTAAAGCTTCAAAATAAGTGCTTTTCACATATTATTAAAAAAAAGCAGAAAATAGTGTTTTTAATTTCTGCTTAAATTAATCACTTAAAAGCTAAAAGTTGAAAGCAGGTGGAAGGGTGTTTGAAACTGCTTTTCACTTTTTCTATTACACAAAAAACACTTATTTTAATAAACACTACCACCTTTTACTTCTTCAGAATCACTTTTTTCGCAAACACTACTAATTTTTACTATTAAGTATTTTCTCCAAAATCACTTTTTTGAAGTAGAAGCAATCCCAAACACTCTTAATAAGGTAATGGAAAAGCTCATTACACATAAGTTATTACTATCCTCCGTTCTTTAATTCTTGCAACAGTTTGACTTTCACGTTTGCCAACACACAACTTTGATTGTAATTATATTTAATTATGTATTAGTAAACATTATAAAAGGTTGATATTTTGGAAGTTCATATTGATAGGAATTCAATAACATTTTATACGTAATAATTTGATTATGTATATTAGTAGAAAATCATGGTCACAGTAAGTTAGTAAGGTCTGTGAATAGTGCAAAAATCACAATGTTGCAAGAATTAAAGAACGGAGCAAGTACTATGTACGGAGTAGTTTTTAGGAGATCTATTCATTGTGGACTATTTCATCCATGAAAGAACTATTTCAAATAAAACAAATACTATCGTAAGAAATACGCAAACACAATCAGCTTCACAGCATATAAAACTCCTAGAGTCTACGAATTTCAAATGCTCAAAAGTTGAGAAATATCAATCCAGCAAGTTGTAATTCCACCTACAAATATGAAGAATTAGGTAGGAAATTGAGATCATGTCGAACCTAAAGAGTTTTTAATCTTTGAGATAGATTTGTCAACACTAAAAACTTCTTCCCTGTATACTTGCATTTCCTCCTAAATTGAATAATAACCAAGACCATACCACTTCGTAGATCATAAGAAATTCATACCTGAGATACCAGACTACCGGTTGATACATACATGAATCCATGATAAAACCATTCTAAGGACAGGATGTCGTCTTTCAGTATTAAAAGCATCGAGAGATGGGTTAGGGAGATACAGCATATGGATGGTATTTAATTTATTTATCAAGTAATAAAAAGTACGATTGTCATATGAAAAGCGCTTAAATCACTGGCTTACTAAAACATGGGTCAGGGGTGTTTTTCATAAGCCGCACTTCAGGAAGTACAATGCTTATTTAAGGTAGGTATGTTTAAACAGCGGAAACTGTTTACATCACATGCTTTACTAACCTAACGGCGTTATTAGCAGCTAAGTACACATGTCCTCGGTGTTTTGTGTTAAGGTCCAAGTGAGAACGTTACTATTGATGGACTCGGGCCGGGTCGGGCCCGGTCGGGCTGCCGGTTTGTATGACATGGGCCCGGGACCGGCCCGAGGGTTGGATGGGTCCGGTTCGGGCCGGGCCACCCGCCCGGGTCACGGGTCGGGTCCGGTTCGGGCCGGGCCGGTTAATTTTTTTATATAATTTATATTTTATAGTTTATAGTTTTATACGAGTATTAAAAACAAACTTCAAGTGCATTTATTTGAAATGAAATAGGAACTACATTTGAAAATTAAAACAAACTTTAAGAGACAAACATTTTGAAAATTGTAATCAATCGGAACTTTCCGCACCTCCCGATCCTTTAGCTTTGTCACATGACTTCATATGCTTGATTGTCATCCCGTATCCGCCTGACACCCCCATGCTACATTTTTTCTCGCACCATTGACAAATTGCATACCACATCACAGTCTTCGGGTCCTTCTGCTTATCAAAATTATACCGTATAATGACATATGATTTTCCATCTTAACTTCTTAAGTATAAACTATAAAGTAGATATATAAATAATAAATATAATATATTGGAGAATAAGAGAATTAGAGAGTAGAGAGTCAAGAATAGGATTTAGGAAGAATTGGAGAAGAGATATGAAAAAATGTTTAAGATTAAGAGTATTTATAGGTTTTTTTACCCCCCACCCCCACCACCCCCCACCACCAAACCCCCCCGGACCCCCCTTTACCCCACCCAACGGCTATATAGCCGTTTGAGTTGTCCCCAACCCCACCCCAAACGGCTAGTAGCCCACTAGCCCAAGACCCAATTTTTTTTTTAAATTAAGACCGGACCCGGGCCCGACCCGGCCGGGTCACATTAATCCAGCACCGAGCCCGCCCCGCCCATTCCCACCGGTTCGGGTCCATACCCGGTCCCGGACCGCCCGACCGGGCCGGTCCCAGGCCCGCACAGTACCGGGCCGGGCCACGGGCCGGGTGGCCCAAACCGAATCCGACCCTGAACTTTACGAACAAAAATATCAGTTTAAGATGGCATAATAATAAACTTGTAAAGAGCCCAAATTTTGTCTTTAATACATACGAAGATTTAACAAGTCTAAAGATCAAAATGCAAAATTCAGAATAACTCGTTGAGAAAGGACAACAGCCAAAACTGGGATTGCTTAGCATAAATTTTTTGTGAAGAGATAGATTTAGTCTTCATCATCCTCAATGATAGCAGTGCCTAAGCCCTTGAGTCCCTCTGGAGCCTCAGCAACGGTAACCAGTGAGTAAAGTTCTTCCTTTGCATCCTCATCATCATTCCTCTTCCTAGCAATTCGGACACGGACCCTCCTCGGCACACTTCGGATCCCTTTGCTCCAAATCTGTTTGTTTAGTTTCACATCAACCCTAACGTCTGTTGTTCCCATTGCTTTTTGAGCAAACTTTCTTATCTCCTTTATTGCCTTGGGTGCCTTTTTCTTGAAGGTGCTGCAAATAATATCACATATCATTGAGATGAGATGAACTGCAACAATCACAGCTGACCCCATAGTAAAAAATGAGGGAGGAATACTATGTTTGTCTACACTATGGGCCTGTTTGGAACAAGTTACTTAGTTGGAATGATTGAATGAGCTTACAATACAGAAAGAACAGCAGATTTCAATAAATCAATTCCATCCAAATAAGTCAAAAGCTATATATCCCGAGTCCACATAAAAAGCACATCAAATCTGGCAAGCAAAGTTTAAGACTACAATGAACACAAATGGAATCTGGCAAATACAACATTGTCAATGTGGATGGAGAAATTGGGTTTGCAATTCAACGAAACTAAAAACATAACTTACAGAAGAGGGAAGACTTAGGCATTACAAAGCATAATGATACTGAAATACGGTAAACTGCTGCATTCTATAAATGTATTCGATATCAATAATAAGCAAGTAGCCCTTCACTTGAATTTCTTTACTGTAGAAGGATAGAGACTACCAATATCCAAATCAGTGTTTGAGAAAGTTATTATAGTCAAAAATATAAATTGATACTCTACACTTAAGAAAACCGGCGATTCGAGACAAAAACGGATCGCCAGCCAAATTCACACAAGACACAATTTTCAAGCTACACGTAACTATGAAAACTGAAAAAAAACTAATATGAAAACTGAAAATTAAAGGCTTCTGAAGAGATTCCTTTTAGATAGTCCTAATTAAAGGATACGAATCAAAGTCTAGTAATTTAGTTAATGCAACAGATGCGGAGGGATATTCAAAACCACAATCGAGTGTAAAGAGAGTACCATCCATGCAAGCGTCTGTGGAGATTGATGGTGTACTCTCTGGTCACAACTTCATCTTTCCTGGTTGCCCTCGGCTTCCCCGACATTGTTGTAGAGCTCTCAGCTTCTGCTCTGAAGCTCTACGTCTGCTTCCCTGGTTTCTTTCGGCTGCTGGGAAAAACCTAGCTATAGGGGTTGTTTTTGGGTTTACTGGATAGAAAAGTGCGTTTAAGTAACGGGCTGGGCTGGGCCACATCGACCCAAAACCAATGAGTGGGGTGGGTCGGGCTGGATTCAAAATAATTAATTTAATTAATGGGTCGGGCCGGTCTGGGCTTTTGTTATAAAATTACAACCTAACCCGTCTGTATACTATGGCCTAAGGGTTTGGACCGGGCTGGCTCACATGTCACTAATAGGCCTGGGCCTATATGCGCTTACAAGAAAATTCAAAATTCTTAATGTATTAAAATGTAATATGTAAAGAATAATGATTCGGGACATTCCCAAAAATTGTAGTGAAAAAATTGCAATCCCAAAAATAAAGCAAACCTATTTGGAAAAAAGAACTAGTGCAAGAAAACTCTATGCTACAAACATTGCAGCTAATCTAAAAAATTGTGAGAAAATTGCAACTATAAAAGAAACAAAAGTTTAAGCCAAAAAAAGCTCCGAACAAAAAAGATCAAGACATCTGTATAAAAAACTTATAAAAGAATACTATACGAAGTGAAGCCTTTGGGAGTAAAAATCAATTTCTTTTTCTAGATAGATGATAGTTCATAGTATGTGATACTTGGTAGTTTAGAGTTTTGTAGGTGTTCATTTGTTAAACAACTACGGAGTAGTATTTTAATAAGCATTGGTATTTGGGTTGTGAAAAAGGATAATTATTTTTATTTGGATTACATAATGAGTTGCTGATAGACTCATTGATCTACTAATTTACTTGTCCTGAATTCGTTTTGTTTTGAAACGGAAATAATGTGTGCCAAATATAACGGGACTGATGGATAGTCTACTCGGGGGTATGTATCCGAAGGGTTATTGCGGGGAATCACTTAGAGAGAAGTCAGAGCGAGTAAGTAGATGTAGAGAGAGAGAGTGTATTTAGTATCAATGTCGTGTTTTCAGCGTGGTTACAAATGGGGAAATGGGGTGCTATTTATAGTAGCAATAAATGCCGGACAGGGACACGTGTCAAGCGCTCATTGGCCGAGGGGTCACCTCAACTGGTTGGCGCTGGCAGCCGCATGTGGCCGCATTTAATGCGGCTGTTGGATGGGACGTCTGTACAGGGTACGGTGATCTGTACGCATGTGAGGCGGATATCTTGTCGAGTGAGATGCCTTCGGCTATAGAGCAGTAGCTGAGGGTTCCTCCAACCGATGGCACCCTGGTGCCGAGGGCTCACAGTGCCGAGGGCTACTGTTTTCGCCGTTTTCTCCCAGTTTCTTAGTTTGCTTGAGAAACCCGTTCTGTGAGAGTTTAGAGCCTTCGGCCAGGGGGGCGAAGGCACCCCTGGCGCGTAGTGCGGGCTGCTTGGTACTCTGGGGGCTGTGATTTGGGCCTGTTGGGCCTTCTGGGCCTGTTGGGCCTTCGCTGGAGTAGTAGGAGTCTGTGGGCCGGGGGTTCCCGGGCCATATACTCCATCAGGAGTCCCTCACTCCTTTTGCCGAGAGGTACTTGAGGGAAAAGGAGTAATTTGTGCTTGCCCTTTGATGTTGTCCCGTCATGATCTCTGAAGTTGGTGAGGAGTTGTTGCTTTTATGTCCCTGCCGAAGGCAGTCCCTCAGTTACCCACATGTCGGGACTTGAGGGCTTGCTTTGTCGTTTGTTGGAATTTCACTGATTTTGTAATTTAATGATTTTCCCGAGGGGGTCCTCCAGTCCCCCCACTCCTTGAGGCACTTGTAAAGTGGTGAAAAGGAGTAGAGTAGTTACGTTGCTGTTGTGGGCCGAAGGCTGGCGCTTTTCGTTTCATTTTGGGGGGATGCCTCGTTAAAAACCTCATTAGGAAAAACCCTGGGGGAAAAAATCCTAATGAGGGAAAAAGAGTGCACCGAATTCCCCCAATGATGAATCGAAAATGTGAAACCTTGGTTAAAAATGGAGAACAACGGTAATGCCGAAGGCTCTTCCTTGTTCTGAGGGCTCATGTGTTGATTAGCCGAAGGCTTGCTGTTGATGTCCTGGGGGCGCCGAAGGGGAGCCCCTCAATCCGGGGATCGAGGGCCTGCCAGATGAGGGCAACAGTGGAGTTGTTACCGGGGGGTCCACTGTTTGATGATTAGTTGGTGATGAAGATACCCGAGGGCTCCCATTACCTGTGTGCCATGGGTCACCCGTCAATGAGGCAACTCCCCGGGGGCTACCCGGTTTGTAGTGCTGAGGGGGAATCCCCGAGGGGTGCCCTGATATGAAGCCTTGGGTTTCTGATGGGGTGATCCCGAAGGCATCTGCTATGGGCTGTGTGGGGCACAACCCGGGGGCGTCTCTGGGTAAGTGTACCTGGAGGCTCTCCTTGATGTAGCGGAGTGCAGTAGAAAACCCGGGGGCTTCCAGAATATAGCCGTTGGAAATATAGTCGTTGGGGGGGCACGTGGCGCGTGATGGCTGGCTGTCCGTGGGCGGCATCACTGGTTGGGCGAGGACGCGGTGTGTAATGATGGCGGTCCATCCGGAGGCCCGGAATCCAGGCCCAAGCCCGGATTCCATCGCCTATAAATACCCCAAGGCCAGGGCCATTCCCCGCTGTGCGAACTCAGTGTAGCGAAGCTCTGGCAAAAATTCTAGAGAGAGAAACTCCAGCCTTCGGTAACAACTCAGCTTTCAAGGTCAGTTCCCCCCCCCCCCCCCCGCCTTTCTCCTTCTAGTTTAGCTATGCCTTGTGCCCCTAGGTTAGGAGATAGAATTTCCTAGGAAACCTTAGTTTTCCCGAGCCTTCGAATTAGTGAGCAGATGTCATCACAGAGCGACTCCCAGGATATCTCGGGGGAGCCTTCGGTAGAGATGGAGACATGCTCAGATGTGGAGTCTTCGAGCGTGGAGTCCTCGGCAGGTGGTGATGCCGCAGTGGCCATGGAAGTGGAGAAGGACCTCCAGGCCGAAGTCGAAGCCGAGGGCTTCGAGCAAGAAAACGAGGATGAAGAGCTTGCCCTCGCCGTGCAAACCGCCGAGCAGGAAGAGGAGAGGGAGAGGCTGAAGGTGACGGTTGCCATTCCTCCCCCTGGGGTGCCGGGGAAGCCAGCTCCTCCCGGCCATTGGATCCGACGCCCATAAGTGTGGCTCCCGGGAAGAAAAACAAGATGAAGGCGGCCCCAAGGAAGAAGCAAGCGGCAGTTGATGCTGGGCGACCGGTGGGCATACCCGAGGGCCATTCGTTCCTGAATACTGCCGCTCTAGAGCTGAAGACGAAGGCGTCCCCGGCAGAATACCAGTCCACCCAGATGCTGGTTGGACCTTCGGCGCGCGTGGTGGAGCCCAGGTCGGATGATTTGCTGCGATATGCGCCCGAGGGGTGCTTTGCTGCTCACACCCTCTCGGTGGAGATGGGGCTTCGGTTCCCGCTCCATCCTTTTCTCTTGGAGTATCTGAGATTTGTGGGGTTGGCCCCTTGCCAGCTAACGCCCAACAGCCACTCCTATGTGGCCGGCTTCCTCTCCTTGTGTCAGAGCCGGGGGGTCGAGCCCACACTTGATCAATTCTTCATGTCCTTCAACCTTTGCCGGGGGGGACATTCAAATGCTGAGGGCTTTGCCAAGCTTCAGCAGGTACCGGAGTTCCGGCTTTTTGATGATGTGCCCTCGTCTCACAAGGGGTGGAAAGAGAGGTTCTGCTACATCCGCCTCGAGGAGAACCCCTTCCCGGCCCAGCTCCGTAATAGCTTCCGGCGCCATCCGAAGGTGGGGAGCGCAGCTTTGGAGAAGAACGGCAAAGTGCTTGCCAAGAAGCCGGAGGGGTCTGACAAGCACGTCAAGATCAGAGAAGTCACCCTCCTGAAGGATTTTCTTAGCCTGGGCTTCCGGCAGTTCAGGCCGAGGGGCTCTCCGGATGAGAGGTACCCTCCCCTCGATAGGGTCTTCGAAGGCGCTGGAGGTGATCACCGAATTGTTCACTGATGCGTTGATAGTTCTCTCTTATTCCTCATTTTTTTATGACGTAGTAACTGGTAGCCTTCGATCTAACCCTCATGTTTTTTTTTGTCGCTTGTAGGTAACAATATGGACGTCGGTTCCCTCTTCGCTCTGAAAAATGCGAAAGGGAAGAAGAAGGCCCCGGCGGGCGCTTCTGCCAGGGAGGGGCCCTCTCAAACTGTTGGCGCCGCTGCTGGCGCCGGAGGGTCCAAAGGTGCCGGGCCCGTAAAAAAGAAGATCGCTGGAAAGGGGACCGAGCCCCCGGCCAAGAAGCCGAAGACCACCGCCCCTACCAAACAGCCGATCACCGATGTGGTGGTGATCATTGACGAAGGGCACGCTTCTGCCTCCACCTCCCAGGAACAAATCAATCAGGAGTTCTTTGGACGGGAGAGGTTGGAGGCGTTAGTACCGAAGGGGGCCTCCGTGTTGGAGGGCAGTCTGAACCCTTCGGCTCTTATGAGCCAGATGCTGCCGTCGGCCGACCGACTGGCCCTTGCCCGGCTGGACGAGGGAGCCCTCGAGGCGAAGGTCCTCCTGAATGCTTCCTCCGTAAGTCACCCTCCCTTCTTTGTTCATTGTTATGTTTTCCTTCTGTACTATGTTCATTATGCCTTATTCTTGCCTTCGTGAATTGCAGAGTTTTATGGGCCTCTGCGAGCACCTTCTGAAGGGTGGATCAAATGAGGGAGGCCAAGGGTGCCGCCGAGGGGGAGGCCGCCCTCCTCAGGAAGAAGCTTGCTGAAGCCGAGGACTCTCTCCGTCTGGCCACTGACGGCATGGAGCAGAGGGTGCAGGCTACAAGGGCCGAAGGGGTTAATGAGGGACTAGCCAGGGCTGGGGAGGCCGCCGCCGAGGCCGCCCGCATTGCTGCCGATGAAGCCCGCGCGGCTCAAGAAGAGGTCGTCTCCAAGGCCCGAGAGGATGCGGTGACCAGCTTCACGGCCGAGGGGTGGAAGGCCGAAGACCGGAGGGAGTGGCTTGCTTCGGTGGTGGGGGCTTCAGTGGACGAGTGGGTCGGAGGCCCCGGAAAGATGTGGCTTGCTGAGAGGGGTGACTCGTACTACCAAGGCGGGGAGTTCTTCACCCAACGCCTTATCTACCGGAAGCTTGCGAAGCACTTTCAGGTGGCACCGGAGGAGTTCCGTCCAGAGGCTTATGGCCTCCCCCCCCCCTCCCCCCCCCCCCCCGTCAGCCAGATGTCAGGATCCCGCTCCCCGAGGGGGAAGAGAGGCCAGTTCTTGAAGACTCGGAGACCCTCCGGGAGTGCGGCCTTGGGGGTGAAGAGGATGAAGCCGAGAGCGAGGCGATGTCCACAGTCCCCCCTTCTTGAATTGTACTCCCCCCTTTTGTGTTGTAATTGTTGGCCTCGGCCTTCTTTGTAACAGTGCAATTAAACTTCCTCTTTTTTGAATGAATGAGTACATGTGCCCTCGAGCCTTTGATATATAACATGCTTCCTTTTGATTTGTTCCTTGTCGAATATATGCCCTCGTCTTGTTTTGGATGTATGCCTTTGCCCCTTTGAATGTATGTTTTAGGACTTAGGATATTTTCTGACTGTAGCTTGAATACGGTTGTAGCCTTCGGCAGTTGGGCACCCTCTGCTGGATATGCAATCGAGGGTTCAGCAGGAATTAGGACTTAGAAAATTTTTCTAAGAGTAGCACGGCATGGGGCCTTCGGGTGTTTTTAGTAACCCAATTCCTAGGACTTAGAAAAATTTCTAAGTGTAGATTTTCCCTTGTGAGCCTTCGGGATATGGCATCCCTTCCTGATGTGTGAATATTGGACCGAGGGCCCAATGTACAGGACTTAGAAATTTTTTGCAAGTGTAGTATGTCACGTAGCCTTCGGCTACTGTGAAGCCCCAACTGGAATATTGATTAGGCCGGGGGCCAATTCTTTAGGACTTAGAAAATTTTCTCCAGTGTGGATTCCTTGTGTACAGGTAGCCTTCGGCTATTATACTGTAGCCTTTGATTGATAGGTAGCCTTCGGCTATTGGGTCCCTTTATAAGCCGAGGGTGAAATATGTAGGACTTAGAAAGATTTCTAAGTGTAGATTTTCCCTTGGGAGCCTTCGGGAGATGGCATCCCTTCTTGATGTATAAGTAGTTGACCGGGGGAAATATATGTAGGACTTAGAAAATATTCTAAGTGTAGATTTTCCCTTGGGAGCCTTCGGGAGATGGCATCCCTTCTTGATGTATGAGTAGTTGACCGGGGGGAAAATATGTAGGACTTAGAAAATATTCTAAGTGTAGATTTTCCCTTGGGAGCCTTCAGGAGATGGGTGCCCTCTGACTCCACATCACTTTGCGAGATGCCCGGGGGCTACTCATTTAGGACAGAATATTTTTTTTTAAGTGCTGTTGTATTGCATGGCCTTCGGCTACCATACTCCCTTGGCTGTAATATTGATTGGGCCGGGGGCCCAATCTTTAGGACTTAGAATTTTTTCAAGTGCTGCTTCCTTGTGTAGCCTTCGGGTGATAGGTGCCCTTCTGACTCTACATCACTTTGCGAGATGCCCGGGGGCTGCTCATTCAGGACTTAGAATATTTTCCAAGCATAAATTGGTGTTGAATCCTGTTGTTGTGAAGAAAGCCAATGAGGAGTGTGTGCCCTCGGCATACACTCTGAAGAGTTGTAGAGTTTGACTCAGCCAGTTGTGTCCCTTGTAATGGGGTAGGGGCCCTCGGTATTAATGCATAACAGATGCCTTCGGTGTTTGTAGTACCGTTTAATGGGCTTTGGATAGTCCCGTCCCTTGGTATTGTTGAAGCCTTCGGTGCTTGTGTGACCGGAGGTGACCAGGCAGTGGACTTAGCCGTTTCTTGATGATATTTGTTTGAGTAGTATCCTTCGGGAAATAGGAGCCTTCAATTACCGGAGGTGTTCCCGTGGGGAGCCCTCGGCATGTTGTGATCTGTTGAAGTGTACTCTTTGATTTCTCGCTGAGTCTACTCCCCTTCACCCCCTCTTTTTTTTGGTTGGTGGTGAAGGGAAGGCATCAAGAAACTTGGTTTCTTGGTAAGGCTGGGCCTATTAGGAGACCATCAGAATACACCAATGGCTCTCCTCCCTCGGGTTAACCTTCCGAGTTCCGAGGGGATCGAGGGTCGTTTCCTGGGCACAAGATATGGTGGTCCGTAACCTGCCTCCCCTTGGGGGATGGCGCGGAAAGCGCCTCATTTTTGAAAGTCGCCCCCTCGGCGTTAGACATAGTCCGTGGCCTGCCACACCCTTGGGGTGGTGGCGCGGGGAGCGTTTCGGTTTGGAAGTCGAATCCTGGGCATTTCTCATGCCTGTCATACCCTGGGGGTAGTGACGCGGATAGCGTTCCGTTTTTGAAAGTCGAATCCTGGGCATTTCTCATGCCTGTCATACCCTGGGGGTAGTGACGCGGAAAGCGTTTCAAGAAAGGGTTTTCATTTGCACACTAGTTGCAAATGGCCGGGGGCACTACGTGCCGCCGACACCGATGGTGGCGCCTTCGGTATATGCGTCCTCGTGGGGTACGGCTTTTAGAAACAACACTTGGTGTTAGTTTTCGATGTGTAGCCCCCGGTACTTGGTACCGAGGGGTCTTCTGTAGGAACACTTGGTGTTCTCTTTTGTTGTAGTTGATGTAGGCGTCTACCCTCGGTACTTGGTACCGAAGGGTCTTCAAATGAAACACTTGGTGTTTCCCAACAGATGTTTGGAAGTCGATAGGAGAGCATATCCCTGGCACTGGGTGCCGAGGGGTTTTCTTTGAAACATTTGGTGTTTTTTCTTCGTTTCGATGTTTGATGATGGAGGTGTACCCTCGGCACTGGGTGCCGAAGGGTCTTCTGTAGGAACACTTGGTGTTCTCATCTTTTCTTTCTTGATGTTGAAGGTGGGGATGTACCCTCGGCACTGGGTGCCGAAGGGAAATGAAACACGTGGCGTTCCTTGTTGTTGGTGATAGGAGTTCCCTCCCTCGGTACTTGGTGCCGGAGGGGGTTCTTCTCGTGGTGAGGCCGGGGGCCTGTAGTCAGTATGAGGGCTTGATGTCTTGAATGTATCTTCATTCTTCGAAATTGGAGGCCTTGGGCCATAGGATAGTACATTCACTAGTTATGAGGGCTTGGCCGCTCTTACATTATTGATAAAATTTAACTAAGTGGTGTACATTCCAGTGCCTAGGTACTTCTTTCCCGTTGGGACGTTTGAGCTTGTAGGTCCCAGGTTTGACGATGGCTGCTATGATGTAGGGGCCTTCGAATTTTGGTGCCATTTTTCCTCCCTCGGTTGGTTGGCTGGCTTCCCTCCTCCGGAGGACATAGTCCCCCACTTGGAATTCTCTGGTGCGAACTTTGGCGTTGATGTAGCTTTTGACTTGCCTTCGGTAATTTTCTGCCCGGATGAAGGCCTGCTCCCGGCGTTCTGAAATGAGGTGGAGGTCGAGGGCCATGTTGCTGTCGTTGACCTCGGGGTCATATTGGATCACCCTTCGGGTGGGAAGGGTGACTTCCGTAGGAGCTTTGGCTTCAAAACCGTAGCAGAGGGAGAAGGGTGTTTCACCTGTTGCTCGCCGAGGGGTGGTGCGGTAGGCCCAAAGGATATTGTGGAGTTCTTCCACCCAACCACCGCCTTCGGCCTCCAGCTTCTTTTTGAGGCCCTCGAGCAAGGTCCGGTTGGCGTTCTCTACTTGCCCGTTGCCCTGAGGGTAGGCAACGGAGGAGAAGGTGTGTTTGATGCCCCATGCCTCCAGAAGGGCACAAAAGGGGGCTGCCTCAAATTGTGTCCCATTGTCGGAAATGATCTGCTGGGGGACGCCAAACCTTGTGAGGATGTTCTTGAGGACGAAATGACGGCACTTCGCCTCTGTGATACTGGCGAGGGCTCAGCCTCCACCCACTTGGTAAAGTAGTCGATGGCCACAATGATGTACCTGTTGTTGGAGGTACCCCTCGGCAGAGGGCCCACAAGGTCTATCCCCCATCGAGAAAAAGGAACAGATGTGCTGATGGGGGCATAGTTGACCGCTGGCCTGCCGGGGGCTTTCTGGAAATGTTGACATGCGGTGCACCTCCGGGCAAGGTCAGCACAATCTCTGACCATGGTTGGCCAGAAGTAGCCCTGGAGAATAAGCCTTCGGGACATGGAGAAGGGTACCTGGTGAGCTGAGCAAGTGCCACTGTGCACTTCCTCCATTGCGACCTCGGCTTCATCTTGATGAAGGCACCGAAGTAGTGTGCCATTGTAAGATCGTTTGTAGAGCCTTCCATCTTCAATGGCGTAGCTAGGAGCCCTCAGCTTCGCCAGTTTAGCACGGGTCTCATTCTCGGGTAGCTGCCCTGTGGAGATGAAGGTGGTGATATCTGAGATCCAATCCTCTTGGCGTTGTTGTATGTTCATAACGGGGCTTGCATGGATACTTGAGAGGCTGAGTTCCTCAATTTTGGCAATTTTGGAGATGTGCTCGGGGGAGTCGGCCGAGAGCTTAGATAGTATGTCGGCCTCGGAGTTCTGAGCCCTCGGTATTTGAGTGAGAGAGTGTGCCTCAAATACCTTGAGCAACTCCTTGGCCGCTTCCTTATATTGTTTCATTCTTCCCTCCTTGGCCTCATATTCTTCGGAGATTTGGCCAACGACCAACTTGGAGTCGCATTTGATGTGGATCTGCCGAGCCCTCATGTTGGCAGCCAGCCGAAGGCCACATAGGAGGGCCTCATATTCGGCCTCGTTGTTGGAGACCTTGAAGGAGAAGCGGATTGCATAGTAGGCTCTGAAGCCCTCGGGTGTAATGAGGACTACCCCTCCCCTGCATGCTTTGGTCGCGGAGGAGCCGTCGGTGTAGAGGGTCCACCAGTCGTCCGAGGTAGCCGAGGGCTCCCCGTCGGTGGCTGCCCTTGCGGTACATTCCGTCACAAAGTCCGCCAGGGCTTGGCCCTTGATGGCCGGCCTTGGACGGATGTCAATGTTGTACTGGCTCAAGAAGATAGCCCATTTCACCATGTGGGAGGAGCTGGTGGGGCTCCTCATGAGGACGCCGAGGGGTTGATGTGTGAGGACCTGAACCGGGTGAGCCTGAAAGTAGTGGCCCAACTTCTTGACAGTCCAAACGATGGCTAACACCGTTTTTTCCACATGGGAGTACCTGAGTTCGGCCTCCCTTAGAGTCTTGCTAACGTAGAAGATGGCATGTTGGATGCCGTCTTCCTCCCGGATGAGCACAGAGCTGATGGCTGCCGGGCTGACCCCGAGGTAGAGGTAGAGGGTCTCCCCTACCTTTGGTTTTGAGAGCACAGGGGGTGAAGACAGATACCGCTTGAGTTCGTCGAAAGCCCCCTGGCATTCCGGAGTCCATAGAAAGCCAGCCGTCTTCCTCATGATCTGGAAGAAGGGTAGAGATTTCTCCGCTGATTTAGATAGAAAGCGGTTGAGGGCTGCCAGGCGGCCCGTCAACCGTTGAACTTCCTTCACGTTGCGTGGGGGCTCCATGTTGATGATGGCCTGGATCTTCTCGGGATTGGCCTCGATACCCCTTCGGCTCACCATGTAGCCCAAGAATTTGCCCCCTTGGACGCCGAAGGTGCACTTCTTCGGGTTTAGCCGAAGGTTGAACTTCTGCATGATGGCGAAGATTTCCCGGAGGTCGTCAGCGTGACTGGAAGATTGCTTGCTTTTGACGATCATGTCGTCGACATAGGCCTCCATGGTGCGCCCTAGGACGGCTTGAAAGACCCGGGCCACCATCCGGGTGTAGGTGGCCCCCGAGTTCTTTAAGCCGAAGGCCATTACTAGGTAGCAGAAGATGCCCTCGGGAGTCATGAAGGCAGTTTTTTCGGTGTCTTCCTCGTGCATGAAAATTTGGTGATACCCTCGGAAGGCATCGAGGAAGGACATGCTCTCACACCCTGCGGTCTCATCCACCAGTTGATCAATATTTGGTAGAGGGAATGGATCCATAGGGCACGCCTTGTTGAGATCGGTGTAGTCCACGCACATGCGGAAGGTAGGGGGCTTCTGTGCGAGGACTACATTTGCTAGCCATGAGGGATATTTCACCTCCTTGATGTGCTTAATGGAGAGGAGCATGGCGACCTCCTTCTTCACAAATTCCCTTCTCTCGGCGGAGAGGGGTCTTCTTCGTTGCTGCACTGCCTTTGCCGAAGGGTCCACCGAGAGGCGGTGGGTGATGACCCTTCGGCTGATTCCCGGCATGTCCTCCGACCCCCATGCAAAGACAGTGGAGTAGGCGCGGAGGGCGTCGGTGATACCGGTCTTCAAATCTTCAGGGAGCTGGGCTCCAATCTTCACGACTCTCTCCGGCTGGGCCGGATCGAGCGCAAAGTCTTCTACGTCCTCGGCAGGTTCAGCCCTCGGCCTCTTTTCTTCCTGGTCGACGGTTCCAGTGATGGTGTCAACACGGAATTCCGTCTTACTTACCTTCTTGGTGACTTGAAGGTAGCAGGCGCGGGCGATTTTCTGGTTCCCCCGGGAGTAGCCAATGCCCCCCTCGGCGGGAAACTTGAGGCAGAGGTGCCTCATGGAGATGATGGCTTCGAGGTCCTCGAGGGCTGGGCGCCCGAGGATGATGTTGTGGGCGCAGTCAATGTTGACGACGACGAACTCCACTTCGAGCTGGGCTCTATGGAGCCCGTCGCCGAAGATCACCGGGAGGGTTATTACCCCCTCGGAATCAATAGTATCGCCGGTGAAACCGGCAAGAGGGGTCTTAATGGGCCGAAGGGACCCCTCTCCAGATGCAGCTCTCTGAAGGTGCTGAAGTACATTACATTGACGGAGCTGCCCGTGTCAATGTAAGTTCGGTGAATGATGGTGTCGTTTATCTCCGTCCGAATCACCAAGGCATCCCTGTGAGGAGAAGAAGTAGGAGGGACATCTGCGTTGGTGAAGGTGATGAGTTCCTCCCTCAGTCTCTTTACCGGGGGCATATGAGTGACTTCCCCCACGTAAAGCGATCGAGCCCACTTCTTTCGCTGGCTGGTGGAATCGCCCCCTGTATTGCCACCGGTGATCATGAGGATGTGGCGTTTTTTCTCCTGGTAGTGGGGGTATTCCTCCTCCTCTTCTTCCAAGTTTCCAATCTCCCTCTTCTTGCCGAGGGGGATGGTATTCGGGTTTACCCAAGCATTTACCTTTGTGTGGTGCCCTCGGGGAGGCCCCTGATGAGAAGGTCCCTCCTGCCGAGGGCTCTGAACAAATTGGGACATGTGCCCTGCTTGTATTAACCTCTCGATGGCTGTCTTTAGCTGATGGCAGTCATCGGTCCTGTGCCCCTGGTGCCGATGGAAGCGACAGTAGGGGAACTGAGGGTTGATAGCGTGTACCTCCGGGGGTGCGCGAGAGTCGCGCTCAACGAGGCCCCTCTCCTCGGCAAAATCGAGGATGATGCTGACAGGGTGCGTCAATGGTGTCCGAGGGCGGTCCAGGAGAATGGGCTGTGCCTAAGTCTTAGGGTTGCTCTTATAACCTCCCCCGGACTTGGCTTGGCCTTGCCGAGGGCGGTCATCAGAGGGTTCCGAAGTCTTGGGGTGATTTGGAGGGGCCCCCGGCCCTCGGTTATGCTTGTTGTCAGCCCTCGGGGGCTGCTGGTCCGGATGCTGATGATACTTCTCCACCTCCTCGGCCTCGGCATATCGGTCCCCCCGCTGCAAAGCCCTTATGTAGTCGCGGGGGGGGGGGGGGGGGGGGGGTTCAATGATGAGGCTCCTTGAAAAGTTGCTGGTGCGGAGGACGGTTTGTAGGAGGGCCAGGAGGGTCCCGTCATCAGCACCGTCGACCTTGTCGGCCTCCGTCCTCCAGTGCTCCAGGAAGTCCCGAAGGGTCTCATCCCTCTTTTGGCGTATAGTTAGGAGGTGGGAGAAGTGCTTCCTCGTGCGACGCCTCCCGGCAAATTGTGTCAAGAATCGCTGGGCGAGTTCTTGCCACGAATCAATGCAGCCCTCGGGCAGCCTGTTGAACCATTCGTATGCCGGCCCCTCTAAGGTGGAGAGGAACCAACGACACAAATATTCGTATGACGCTCCTACCATCATCATGTTGTTCTGGTATTTGCTGTAATGTTCCTGGGGGTCCGTCTTCCCGTTGTAGGGCTGTATGTGTTGCCCTCGGTATTTCTCCGGGATCCGGGCCGCCAATACCCTTGGGGTAAATGGCGTCCGAGTCCGGAGCTGGATGACGGGTTCCCCGGAGCCCTCGGCCACCTTTTTCTGTAATTCCTCCATTTTGGCCATCATGGCCTCATATTTGAGGTCTGAGTGAGGGGCGGAGGTGGTGGCGTGAGCTTTGTTGGACTCCATTTCGTCAAGCCGGCGTTGGAGGGCCGCTATAATCTTGTCCCGGGGGTCCTTCGGGAGGGTCTCCGCCCCCTGCGAACGAACCCGGGCCGAGTGGGCCTGGTTGATCTGGTGGCGAGCGTCATCGGCATGAAGGGGTGCCTTGCCTTTGTCCCGAGGGGGACGCTCCTCATCTGCCCTCGAGACAGACCCTCCACTTTCCTGAGGCCTTTGGAGTGCCTTTCCTCCGAGGCGGTCTTGGACCCCTCGGCGATCTGGCCCTCCTCCGAGCCGATTGAGGGCGGAAGTGCGGGGCCTCTCCCTGTCGTCATTGTGGCGGTCCCGAGACTGTACTTCCTGGGAGGACGTATCCTGGGCCACTACCCCTTCGTCGTTCCTTACCCGAGGGGTGGGATTTCCGAAGGGGTGTGGCGGAGGGGGAAGTATGATGTTTTCCCCAACCTGGGGGTGAGCCGGAGCCAGGGTGCCGAAGGCACCCGGGTTCTGAGTGAGCGTTTGGATGAAGGCGGAGAGCGTCGATTGCACGTCGATGGTGAGAACCGGAGGGCTGACTTGGTCATCGCTCCGGTTTTTCTTCTTGGCCTCGATGCCGAGGCGGGCATCGGGGGCATTTTGTTGGATCTGAAGGCGTAGGTCGACAGCCGCCTGTTCCAGCCCAACGATGACACCGCCCTCGGGAGCCCTGTGAGAGGCTTCAGGGGCGTTGACGTCGCCGAGGGCCAGGTTCTTGTCTTCTACGTTCTTTGAGTTGGCACGTGTTGTTCTCACCATTTTGGTAGAGAGCTAGTGTTTGGCGAAAGGGGGAGGGTTTCTTACTTGATTGTTCGACCTCTCAACGAGAGCACCAAATGATGGATAGTCTACCTGGGGGTATGTATCCGAAGGGTTATTGTGGGGAATCACTTAGAGAGAAGTCAGAGCGAGTAAGTAGATGTAGAGAGAGAGAGTGTATTTAGTATCAATGTCGTGTTTTCAGCGTGGTTACAAATGGGGAAATGGGGTGCTATTTATAGTAGCAATAAATGCCGGACAGGGACACGTGTCAAACGCTCATTGGCCGAGGGGTCACCTCAACTGGTTGGCGCTGGCAGCCGCATGTGGCCGCATTTAATGCGGCTGTTGGATGGGACGTCTGTACAGGGTACGGTGATCTGTACGCATGTGAGGCGGATATCTTGTCGAGTGAGATGCCTTCGGCTATAGAGCAGTACCTGAGGGCTCCTCCAACCGATGGCACCCTGGTGCCGAGGGCTCACAGTGCCGAGGGCTACTGTTTTCGCCGTTTTCTCCCAGTTTCTTAGTTTGCTTGAGAAACCCGTTCTGTGAGAGTTTAGAGCCTTCGGCCAGGGGGCCGAAGGCACCCCTGGCGCGTAGTGCGGGCTGCTTGGTACTCTGGGCGCTATGATTTGGGCCTGTTGGGCCTTCTGGGCCTGTTGGGCCTTCGCTGGAGTAGTAGGAGTCTGTGGGCCGGGGGTTCCCGGGCCATATACTCCATCAGGGACAATTTCAGAACGGAATAAGAACATTCCGGAACAGACCAACGAAACCAGGTCTCTTACTCACCCCTATTTTATTACATATAATACATGTGTTGGTCTGGCTAGAGCAACGAGTGTCTGGATATTTTTGGTTGAGCTGTATGAGATGAAAGACTCATATACGGTTCTCGATGGTGGGGGGATTACCCACCCTCAATAAAGCATACGATTGTTTCTGTAATTTCTCAAATTATTTCGAATTTCAAATTAGAATACAAAATAAAGCAGAATAACTTTAATAAATGTAACTTGGTTCTTTTTTCTCTTTTAATAATACCATATTTAAACCAAAAAGTTTCATTGAATTTCTCTAAATTCCATTAGTACTAGAATTTTCCTTATTTGCTGCTACTCAATTGTTCCGGTTCTTAGTTAAAACGCAACAAATAGGAAAAATTTAGAAGTTTTTGTTGTGGTTCTACGATGATGCAACAACAAGTTGAAAATTTTGATACTTTTTTTGTGGTCAGAACCGCAACAAATACTTAAAATATTTCGATTTTTTTTTTACTTTTTCGTTGCGGATCAGGGAGAACCGCAACAAATACTATAAATTTTGCTCCTATTTGTTGCGGTCACGCATATATATAGAACCACAACAAATAACCTTTTAAAATTTCACATCTTTCTTTTTCCCCTCTATGTCGTCCAAACACCTCAAACCCTCCCAAAACACTTCTCTACCCCTCCTAGCAGCTTCCGGCCCACCTTAATGCTGCTCCTTGATGCAGTCGCAGATCCTAGTCAACGCCACCACAGATCCTCGTTAACACGCCACAACTCCTTTTGATCGGTAGATTTTCGCCAACCATATGCTGCCGCCCCGATGTTTCTCTGCGTACCTAAGATTTCTTCCGTCCCTGAGTCCCTCCATGCCTCGATGTTGAAGACAATCACAGTCCATCTGCTTACGTGCCGCCGTCGATTTCATCCAATCCTCTTTGCTGAAAGTGAGTCTGCGTACCTAAGATTTCTTCCGTCCCTGAGTCCCTCCATGCCTCGATGCTGAAGACTATCACAATCCATCTGCTCACCGTGCCGCCGTCGATTTCATCCAATCCTCTTTGCTGAAAGTGAGTTATTAGTCTTTTTTCATAGATATTTAATGTGTATTTTATGTTTTACAAATTTTGACTATTATTTAACTCCAGGGGTCGAATGTGGGCCAGCCTAGGGCAAAACCGACCGGATTTAACAAGAAAAAATGAAGTGTACCTTGACAAAGTGCAAAAGTCGGGTAGCTTAGCAGAAATCCAGCTGACTTATGCATGAAATAAATGAGAAATAAAGTTCGGCAAGAAACACTGGCCGGTCCCAAGCCAGTCCCATACAGTACCGGGCCCGGGCCAATTCGGTCCGATCCGACTAGTCCGAGTCCGAGTCCTTCCCTAGAGGGAGGGGGTACTTCGTATAATAAAAGCAGATCCACCCTAAAAAAAGCGACCTGACATCTGATAACACGCGGGACATCAAGGACTTTACCGGTGATTGACGAAGAATGGACATGAGGCTATGGAATGCAGAAAGCTGCAAACATTATTACTCTAGTTCCCCGTATGTTGCAGAATTCTACACCTTTCTTGGAGTTGATCAAGTTTGCTACCAAATTCCCAGGATGTGTAAAGTTTCTCTCAATGTTTTATTATTTATAATATGTGGCATTAATCAAAAGAATCAAATTGAACATGAATTCATTTGAATCTTAAAAGTGAACAATAAGTCATATGAAGAATATGAGGTTTGATTTTTCAAATTTGCACATCACAGTTTCTCCTTTCACCTTTCATCGTTCCTAAAACAAAATAAGGAGTATTTTAGATATCGCCGTTCTAAATCAGATAAGGGTATATTAGAAATTATAAAAAATAATATAATTTCTTTCAGAAGACATGTGGCGGTGCATAGTAAAGAATAGGCCGTAGATAGAATAACCCATCTCCAAATCCCGAAAGCAAAAAATGGCCTAAATGTTATTCCAAAAAAAAACACTAGTCCAAATGCCAAATGAGGCATTCACATGCCCTAACCAACGACCGTACTGACAGTCCGTTCGTCTTCGCTACTGGAAGTCCAGAAGGCACAACTCAGTCGTCTCGTTCTCTTCGTCAGTGGGTCAAGCACTCACGGCTCACGCGGGTCAGCCATCGGTGCAAGGCGCCTCTATTTGCTAGACGCTAGGTCCGGCTCGACTGCTCTTCGCTTCTTCATATTTGAGGTCAGGGGCGGAGGGAGGGGTGGCCTGGCTGGGCCCTGGCCCAGGGCAATTTGTTTTGGAATTGGCACAGTACAAAAAATAAGAATGGCCCAGTATGAAAAACAGTCCGGCCCTGATCTAAAGCAAAGAAGCGGAGCAGCCGATCCACAGAGACGAAATTGGACGCATCAGTGCATCACGATTCACGCACTTGTCGCACGCCTTATCGCACTCGCAGCTCCACGCTCTCCCGCTCCGCCGCTCTCCCGCTCCGCTGCTCTCATCTCTGGAGGCTGGACACGCACGAACGCACCATCTGCTGGTCTCCGTCTGCTCCTGCTTGTCTCTAAACTGCTGTCTTCGTCTCTCAAGCCTTGAAGACTCCTGTCTCGACTCTCGACACAGCCAACTTGGTGTGTGCTCGTCTGCTTCTGCTCGTCTGCTAAGCCAAGGTAAGGGTTTCTGTTTTTTGTTTTTACAATTTTTAGTTTAGTTTAAGTATTTTATTTGTTAATTTAGTCTGTGTTAGTCACTTAGTGTGTCACAATTGATTTGTGTGCTTTGAATTGAGAAATAGAAAATTAGGAATGTGATTTGTGAATTTCTTAAAATATTAATATGAATTATATGAATAAAAATAAAATATTGATTAGTTTTTTAATTTTTTTTACTAATTTTAGTAGATATGGCTACTCAATCTACTTCCAAAAAGGAAAAAATCACATTGCGTTCTTTTTATAAGCCTACTACAAGCACACAAAATAGAGAAGAGCTAAATGCCTCAATTGAAACTCCTAATATCTCATCCGCTCAAGAGGAAGTATTTTTTGATGCACTTGTAATTAAGCAGGATTCGAGAAAATGCAAAAAGATAAGTGATTGACCGTTAGAGAAAAGAGATGAAATTAGATGATTGTTTGACCATTTCTATGGAAAAAGAATTTGCCAACAAAATCGACGTTGCTTCTATAATAGATGTGTTTGCTAAGGTAAAAAAACGTCATGTTCAGTTAATGTTTTTGTTTCAAACATTGTATGCAATGTTTAATAATATTATTACGAATTGTCATTTTCATTTACCCCAGTGGCGCAAAGGCTCCCACCTACGATGAGGAATATTATTACGAATTGTAATGGATTTTAATCATTATGTTCACACTATTTACGTTTTTTATTTTTTTTAATGTTTTTAGTCTATAGTTGGCCACCCCCTCACATCTGTCCTGGTTACGCCCCTGTTTGAGGTAGGTTTTTAAATTGTTTAAATTTGTTATACTTTATATTTTCAGCTTTAGAATACATAATTTATTTCACTAGTTCCAGAATTTAGGATTTCCACTTTAGCATATTAGTGTTCTCAACCCTCATTTTTGCTTTCATTGCCATCGATTACAACTATAATTTTCAATCCTTTTCTATTTGTAGCCCGGAAACTTAATAGTGAAAATGATGGGCAACTAGTCTTTGAACATTGAAACAAAAGACTATCACACCCTCATTCAACGCAATGCATATTCTCTATATTCTCGAAGAAGATGGACAACTAAAAGTATAGTGATTTTGACATTGTTAATTTATATTAGCATAAAAAATATTGAGTGTTGATTTTTTTCTTATAATTTTCAAATGATTCTTTTTAAAAATGACTTATGCTATCATTTTTTTAATATGATATAATGATTGAAAATGTATACATCATACTTATATTTTTGGGTGAACTGTAAGTATATTAAATATACACCCAAGAGAAGAGGGGGTACAAGAATGTACATGCAAGAAAGGAAACAAAAATGAAGGCTATCCAACAACATGGACAGCCTGCTCAAAGCACAAAACAAGCCCTAAAACCGCAACAGCCCACACCTAAAACAAGTGGAGGTGAGGCGCAAACAAAACAGCAAAAGGGCAGCAGCACAAGAACAAAAACAGTCCAAAACCGCCAAAAACACCAACCCGGTGTGTGGCAAAAAACCGAGGACTCAAAACATTACAGCCTCAAAAGGATAGATGCTATACAAAATCTTATAGACCATGTACTGAATTCTAGCAAACACAACATCTTCATTAGGAACCAAGCCATCAAAGGAAGTGGCATTCCGAGTCATCCATATCCAATAGATAGAGTAGCAAAAAGCAATCCTAGCCGCTTTAGCTTTTACTTTAGCATACTTATACTTTAGCATAATTATCATCCATATATAAGGGAATTTTTTTTTTGTTAGTTAACTTCCTAGTTAATGTCTAACAACTTATCGAAATGTATTAAACTCATTTTTGCTGCATTGATTTGGAAAACACCAACATATTGCTTCATCATCCATATGATAGTGTCCTGAAATAATATTATTCAATATGACATGTACATTAATGTCAGTCTATGGAAACCCATAGAGTATAGTTGTATATTCCTGTAGTATTTATTTTTATCTTTGACTTGTTTGTTGCAATACAAGTTATTATATACCTATTAAAATTTGGCCCTGATTGGATGCCAATGCTAGATCCGTCCCTGGTTCTGCTTCAGTCTCCCTTACGCGGGCTACGCCTAGGACGTTATCTGGGCGAAGAGTCATAGTGAGTCGCTGTTTCCACTTGGTTGTTTCATCTGTATGTTACATTGTTACCTCTTCAAACGTGTCTGTTTTGATTTTCCAAAAAGATTTTTTAGAGTTGATCATACTCATTCATTACTGGAATTTCGATATCATATATAAGAAGCATTTTCTGGAATTATGTATTCTTTTTTTTTTGCAGGGCGGTAATTGATACTGCAACTATTTCTGTATAGCTCTGGTTGAAGCGATCACACAAGAATTAAAAATGGTAGCCGTCTTTATTCTTTTTCTCCAGCGTAGATGCATTTATGAATGTATAAAAATTCTAAATATCGAATTTTGAAATTGTTGGATGATAGGTATTCATAAATTTGACGGTAAATTTAAGTAGAATTAAGATGGAAATTGATGAAAACTGAAAAGAGAAAGATACAATGGAGACACTTGAGTAGTCTCCCGCACTCCCAAGACCCAGTCCCAACTAAAATTCTGCATACCTTCCTCCTTTCCTTCCTCCCATTCTTATACTACTTCTATTCTAAAGGGTCGGCCCAAACCCATGACTTAAATGGCCCATAACCCCTTAATTTTAACTACCACAATTATTTAATAACAATCTATTAGTACTATCTTTATTCTCAAATAGTCATGGGCCCTATCATATCTCCCCCCTTAAACAACCACCTTGTCCTCAAGGTGGGTGATAGGAAACAGCCCTGATCTTCATCTTCATCTTTAGTCTTGCGCCTCTACCTTCCCAGTATCTCACTGATTTCTGAACCAGAAGTTTCTGTACTTCATCCTTCCACCTCATAAAAGTTTCTGCAGCCGAAGATAAGTCTAGTGCAGTTTTAGTCTCTTCAGTGGCTATCAAGCACTCAATAACGGCAAATGTTTCTTTGTTCTGTGCTTCTCCATCGGCAGCAGTTATCTGTTTTGATATTGCTGCAGCCAGTCCTTCCAGCAGATTCCACATGAGTGATTTGTCATTATAGATGATAAGTTCTCTCAATAGTCTCCTCACATCAGGACTTGGTTCTGCCAAGAGCCTTCCAATCACACATGGATATGCACTCTCCACCACTTTGACTTCAGGATCCCCTTCTTTTGCAGTTCCTTCTAGTAATCCTAAAGCTCGTATCACCACTGCATAGTCATGAGGAAGAGAGAAGTTGAACTCGTACATAACATCATATAACTGATTTATAGCCTGGACATCCTGGGATTGTCTACTTCCAGAGTTCCATCACCGAAGGATTGTACGACAGTTCTTCCAGGAATGAAACCGAGAGAGAGGAATTCATTTGCCGAACTCCTTGAAATTGTAGCCTTAAAATCTCCAGCTACCACCCTTTTCAAATAAACTTGAAACATGAGAGCTTTCAACTCATTATCTTCTGTCCATTTTAACTTCTGAAATAAGCTAACTTCCTAAGTGTCAACAATTCCTTCCCTGTTCCGAGGTGTTCACTCATGTTCACCTGAAAGGCATCCCATCGCCTCACATCATATAGGGTTTGCATGGACTCAGCAGCCCCTTTCCTCTGTCTCTGGGAATGCTCTTCTTTTAATAAGAGGTGTTCGCGCGTTAACTGGCAGCTTATGGGCGGCACATATCCAGCTCCATACTCAATAGGTGGATGTTTAGAACTTCCCAACTTAAAAAGTACAGTAAACACATTAGAAATTTCAGAATGAGCTGTGACTTTCCCTCCTACTAGCATTGTTCATGAGACATTCGGAGTACATGCTCCAAACACTTCACAGATGATCATCAGAGACTCAACAAGTTGAGGATCCTTGCCATCAAGAGAAAGTAACTGGACACAGTCTACTGGTGGTATGCTAACTAGCAGGATATTCAGCATTGATGCATAACAGCTCGACTGATTCTCTTCTCCAGAATACTCTGTAGAAACTGGTGGAGACCACAGCTTAGTAATGCAGTAGGATGTGTGTTCCTCTTCAACGACGTTCAGTCTTCCATCTGTTTTCCCAATAGCTAAGAGCTGTTGAATCCCGCCAAGATGATTCCAATACATAACACCACCACCAAAGTATTGATTATAATCCACACCAGGACAACCATGGACCTCTAATTCTTCTGTGATATGATAATGGTGCAGTATCTTTTTTGTGACAATAGTGTTAGCTACTTTCATTTGTTCAGAAATATGCAACGATCCCACACCAGTCAAGTATGAGCTTGACCGGTGGCTTATAAGCAATGTGTTCCATCCTCCTAATCGGCTGGTCTTTTGGGAGTGAGTTCTACATATGGTCTTATGGCAATGATACGGGCCTACTATGGGCTAGGTCCGTAACAATTAGTATCAGAGCCATCCCCATCTTCCTGGTCCCGACACTCAGAGTGGTGGCCTATGGAGTGGTGGCTTGGATCCTGGGGGTGCCAACCGTGACCAACGAGGATGTTGGCTCTTCGAAGCGTGGGGTATTGTAACGATCCCACACCGGTCAAGTACGGGCTTGACCGGTGGCTTATAAGCAAACAGAGGTAGTACTACTAATGTCCTTATTTCATTATTTGTGTAACCATAGTTGTCATGGTGCATGGCGCAACCCATGGCGCACAGGCCATTTTCCATGGCGATGGCGATGGCGCAAATATGGCGTCGCCACGTGACAAAAAACATAATATTCAAAATAGATACTGCAATTCATCAACCCAAGTTTACCCAACCACCAAAACATGATAAAATAGTTCAAAGTACTTCCAAAAAACATAATATTCAAAAAAAAGTTTCTGTCTTGCAAAAATAGTAGTCAGGGTTTATGTTAGTTGTGTTTATTTATTTGTAGTTAGGGTTGTTGTTAGTATTATGAGCTAAAATAGTAAGGTTTTGTTAGTGTTTTTTTTGTTAGGGTTTATGTGTGTGTGTGTGTGTGTATATATGTATATGTATATATATTTTCCATCATTTGCAATGGAGCCAAAGATTCATTATTTTTTGGCTTGAGATTATGATGGAATAAAGCAAAATGGCTCACTAAACTGTCTGCGCTTCTTTGTTATGGAGCAACAGTCAGTCCATGCAATCTTGGACGCGATTTTCACTATGGGTCATCCGGAAACAGTCTCTCTGTGCTTTAGTACAGGGGTAAGACTGCGTACATCCGACCCCCCCTTACCCCACCGTAGGTGGGAGCCTTTGCGGCACTGGGGTAAATGAAAATGAAATGAAATGTATATGTATATATATAAAACTATATATTTATATATATAGCTATATATTTATAACTATATATATAATTCTATATTGTATATAACTTAGTATTGAAACTCACAATTAATGAAAAAAATTGCAAAAGAAACTCACAATTAATAATTGAAAACAAGGTTTATTAATGAGAATTAAAATTAAAAAACTAATCAAAACAAAATGTGAAGTATATCATAGAAGGTTATTTTAAAATAGAAGTATCACAGTTAAAATGCACACACAAAAACAAGGTTACAACAACAAAATTATAAATACACAACTTAATTAATTACAATTTAAAATAAAATAAAAACTGAAGCCAAAGATCAAGGACCTGGGAACTGGGAAGTCTGCAAGTTCCTCTGCTGCTCTGATTCCGCGAGGGACTGAGGGAGGGCGACTATGTGAGTTCGTCTTAGTTGTTTGCTTCCTACGTGCAACTTTGGGCAACGAATGGTCCGTAAGGTTGATTAGTTTGGGCTTAGCTTTTAATTTAAAGCCTGAAACCTTAATTAAATTAGCCCTAATCAAGGCCTAAATCTATTTTATCTGGTTCTGGGCCTGCCACTGCGGTTCGACTTGTGAATAAGTCGAGGATTTCTTCGCCAACATCGAGCCTAGACGACTACTGGACGACGCAAACGCCATGGCGATGGCGCCCAAATGGCGAAGGCGCAGGAATGGCGACGCCATGTGTATACACCTCGCCACAGCCCCTTTTCATAGCGCAGAGGGTTTTTCGCGCCACATGGCGCATGGCGCGTGCGCCATATTGCGCTATCGACTACCATGTGTGTAACTATTATACCCAAATTGTAAATTCTCAATTTTTAAGTTGTTACTTCTGTGAATATTATTTGAAATTAGTAAATACTATCCTCCGTTTCTTTTTAGTTGCAACGAGGAAAAGTTTACACTATTCACATACTCTACTTTAACTACATATTATTTATTAATGTATGATTTTTTTATGAAAGATATTGTTGAATTTGTCTCATTACAATTTTTTATAATCTGATTTTGATTTTTTTTACTAATAGAGAATTATGTTGACAGTCAAAGTTGTGCATTGGCAAGTGTGAAAATGGGAATGTTATATCTAAAAAAGATCAGAAGAAGTAAAAATTAAATTTTTCTTATTTTTGGAACTCTTTTATTTTGAATAATTTAATTACATTTTAAGCAACTCATGTTTTTATCTGGCTTGAGAATTAAGAAATTGGAAATTGTATGTTCAAAAATGTGTACAGGAGAGAGAAATAAATGAAGCACACATTCATTGCCATTAAAGAAAAAAGAGTGTGTATTGGCCTATTGGGACATATGGAAATGGAAAGAATAATTTTTTAGGACAAGAGGAGTACTGCTTATTCTATTTTTTAAAATTAACTTAATCATTAAATATAGAAAATAAAAATCAGAAAACCGAATCTGAACTGCCTGTTCTTGAACCGTACTGTGGCAATTTTGAACCGCCGGTTTGATTCCGGTTCCCAACCAAGGACAGGTCTACCTCTGCCTAAAATGAGTCATGCTTGTCTAGTGCACAATTTTTTTTTTTAAATTTTTGTGGAGGCATACATGTCAAGTATTCAATTACTACCTCCATCATGGTGGAATTTGCCAAGTTAAAAGTTGGTGAGAAATAAGAAAAGTTGGTGAGAAATAAGAAAAGTAAAAACTATATGGTAGAGTTTTGTGCAGAGGAGAGAGAAATGAGCACAACAACAAATTAGTTGCTTTAATATGAAGTTGGCAAAGTTGGCAAAGTTTGCACAACCACAACCACAATAAGTTTGCACAACCACAACCACAACCATGATAAGAAAAGTTTGCTTTAATTAAATGAGCACAACCACAAAAGTGACAAATTTTTTTTGGACAACCAAAAAGGGAAAGTTGGCAAAGTCCAATGGGATGGAGGAAGTATATTTTTAAAATTATTTGTTACTATGCCTAAATGTTTCATAGAAAATTTGTGGGTATGCGAATATGGCATAAAATTACCTCCATTAATCAACTTGGATTCCTTTTTGGGCAAAAAATTGTTTAAAGCAATCCTTTTTCTAGGGGGTGGAGGGAGTAAGTTATAATTTCTTTTATGGTTATAAAGATGTTCTTAGATTAGCTGTTCAACAATAAATTAGCTGTAGTCTTCTCTTAACTCCTGCTTCATTTCCAAAGGAGTCAAGTGTTTTCTACCCAGTGAAGAAAGAAACATTAAATTTGTCTTAGATTTTAGTTGTAATTGCATGATGAAATTCTTTCAAAGCTCTGTATAAAGGGCAGACCAGTGCATGAAGGCACCCCCACAAGGCGAGGGTCCGGGGAAGTGTCCCACCACAAGTGTGTATATGGGGCAAGCCTTATGTCAAATTTTTAAAAGAGGCTGTTCACAAGACTTGAACCCGTGACCTTTTGGTCACACAACAACACCTTAGTCCGTGCACCAAGGCTCCCCTTTAGAAGCTCTGTATAAGCATGTTAAATGCTTTAGTATTGTCCTTGAGCTGCAAGTTGGGATCACAAACATTAATATAGAAATAGTTACAGTGGAGATTCAATTGAATATATCTTGTTGCATTACATAAAGCCTTGTTGTTTGGTGTTTTGTTTCAGTCAGGTAGAAAAGAAACGGTTTTAGATTTGGCTAAGTTTGTTGACAAGGGCGTGCAAGTTAAGCTTACTGGTGGCAGACAAGGTCTGTTGTCACTTCAACAAAGTTATATTGTGTGTCTTACAATTTCAAGGTGTGTTTGAGAATTATTGCTCTGATATTTTGTTTTGCTTATATTCACAGTCGTTGGAACACTAAAAGGCTATGACCAATTGCTGAATCTTGTCTTGGATGAAGCCATCGAGTATCTTAGAGGTAGGTAACACACTTTTAACTAGAAAAGGGCTGGCTACAACTTGTAAAAAATACTCCATTCTGTCTTTTTGATCCATAATATATCTGGGTATTATTTTTTATTATTGTTTTCGTGACGAGTAATTGAATTGATTTTACATTGCTAGTTATGTTTCATGTTTTTGCAAAAGCGAGGGCATTTCACCTTGTTAGAAAAGTGGTGATGTCTTTTACTAAATTAATGTAAAAGTGGGGAATTCCTTTTCTAAATAGAATCATGAGATTCACGTGGGAGCATATTTTTGGTGATGGAAAAGAACTTGTTTAGTATAGAACTATAGAAGTGGAATATTGGTGATGTAAAATGGCAAAATGTATATATGGATCTGGCTAGATCATATACAAGAGCACTCACATCAAGCAGGATTAGGAAGGAGTATTGAGAATGGGCTTGATCCTAGTTCTATTTTCCAACTTCCAAGGACTATTTACCGTACTAGATTCCACACATCATGTAATTGTGGACTATATTTCTCCATCACATTTCGCATAACATTTCTTCATCGACTTTAATTCAGAGCACAGCCTTGACCCGTGACTATACGTTTTTGACTTCTGAGAAGCCAAATCCCATATACGGAGTACATTTTTACCTTCTTCATGACTAGATTGCCTGATCTATCTCCAGTAGATATTCTGTGTTTGAAAATGAAAAAGGAATATAGTTACAAACAAGTAAAATATGAAAAAATTTGTTAAAGAAACAAATACTGAGTTTGTTTAAAAATTAAAATATATGTGTGCGATTCCATTATATTTAGGTATCATACCTTGACAAATTTAAAAAGTTGTAGCTTGACAAAAGATGACATGCTTTTTTGGACGGAGGAGGTAATTGTTTATTTGGAGTTCAAGGTATCCGTGTAACCGAGTAAAAGCAACATTTGTTTCAGATTCTGATGATCCTCTCAAGACAACAGATCTAACACGGCGCCTTGGATTAATTGTATGTTTGTCATCTCTATCTTTCTATTTAATTTTGTTCGTTTGTTAGAAGAGAATAGTGCTTGTTCTCATTGTTGCATCACCAGTTTAATATGTTAGCATATGATCTGTATGAGAGGTTACTCTGCTAACTTGCAGAACTGTGCTTTCACATAACCCTCTCATCATAATATGGTAGGTCTGTAGAGGGACTGCAGTGATGCTTGTGGCGCCAACAGATGGAACTGATGAGATCGCCAATCCTTTTCTCCAGCCCGATGGTTCTTAGATCCGCCACTCATCATCAACGATCTATCTATTATTTACCTCTTTTTGTGTAAAACAGCTTATGCTTTGTTTGCTTCCCTGTATCTAAGGGTTCAAGATAGGACAGGAGGATCTGCCATGGGAGAAGCTTTATATATACAAAGTGTTGTCTTTAGACTGTTTTTATGTTTATGAATGGGTGAATTTGACTTTTTGCACCCCACTTTTTGCATCCCACTTTTTGATTGATATTGGATTTTGCACCACATCATCAAAAAACTTTGTTTATCAATGGGGAAATTGTTTTTGTTTCCTGAAAGACGCATACCCTACCAGGGCCAGCATAGCCATCACAATTCACAAGCCCCATAAACCTTGAGAATGCCATGCTAACTATTACCTGGACCAGTGTATATTAGTGGTGGGCCCCGAGCTTGAATTTTTGGGCTCGGCCCGGTACTGTTCAGGCCTGACACAGGCCCGGTACTGGTACAAATTGGGCCGGTATTAGCCTATTGGACCTGAATTATTTAGAGCTGAAGCTTGCCTGGCCTGACTTGAGGCCCGACCCGGCTTAGCCCAGTCCACCCCTAATCCTAACAGATGCATAACCTTCTCCAAACTAAATCCGGAGAGGCGGCATATCACAAAATATGATCAGCAATTTTTTTGTAGAAAGATCTTATGTGAGCTGTTGTTATCTTGTATTTATATTAGTATATTTTGACATTACTAGTTATTAATATGACTATTTTCTAAATAAACCTAAATCTTCTCAATTTCTCATAGACTTGCGGAGAGTGAAATATGTGCGGAAGGGTTCCTAGGTTTTCCTAGGGTTTAGTTGTTCCGATGGTGACTTTGACATTTAGTCCGGTAGTTTTATAACTTTATTCTGTGCAATAAGGCATAGCACTATATTAAGGTAGAGAAGGTTTTATTCCCAGGTTTCACAAGAATGCCAGTGAGAGGAGTCATGGGTGTAATTTGCATTGCCAGGCTGGGACTCTAGTAGGGGGTGGTAGTATTGTTTCACGTAGATTAGTCGGAGACTTTGTGATGAGTAATTGAGTAGTAGGTGGCTGATGATGGGCGATGAGGTTGGCGATGGTTTGAATCTTCTATCCATGGAGGAAGGTGAACCAAGCGATAAATGAGGTGGTATTTAGTGTTCAAATGATGGTAATGATGGCCCGACCTCCTCCTTAACTATCGCTATGGAGTGAACTTGTGTTTAAGACGGTCTGGAAAAAGAAGATACATTTTTGCTTTATTTTTATTTCAAGTTATATGATTATATCTGGTTCTTGGATTGCTTGTGTTCGTGCCTTCGTGGTAGTCTAAACTCTAACATAGCTATGATCAAAGGTAAGAAATTCCCATATGTTTAACGAAACGTTTCACTCAATTTTGGGTAAACGTTTTTATGCCTGATCAGAGACGAAGAGAATCATTTGATTCTTTTGAGTCTAGTGAAATGGTGAAGAGTACAGTGACATTAAAGGTCTATAAGAACTCGATGTTGCTCGTTTGGTGGTGAACGATTGGTGCTGCTTTTTCAGAAGTGGCCATCGTAGGGCGTCTTTTGAGTCTAGAACTCTAGATGCAGTTTGTTGAAAGATAGGTGATTGATTTGGAACTATTGATTGATTGTAACTCTTGATTCATTCGATATTTTATTGTAAGTATGATTTATTTTCAAAAAAAATGAAAACAATAAATCCTTTTTAGATTTTTTTTTAATATCAACAATCTTGTTTAAGGAAATTCTCTAAAATGTAAATCCTCTAATACTCCATCTAACCTTGGTAATAGTACATTTGAGAAACGAAATTTTTATTTTCATTTGTGTTTGAATGAAATTTATTAAAGAAATTATATGATCAGAAGATGCGGTGATTCCTACCATATGACTAGATAAATTTTTATCACTAAATTATTAATGTTTTATATGTATGATATGTGTTCTGATCATACTTTCTCTCTCTTGAATTTAATTAGTGCTCATATAGAGTCATATTTAAATTTACTAGACATATATTAAGAATCTATGAATATTTGAGTCACATTTAGATAAGTTTCCTAATTTATCAGTATTTCATAGTTTTATACAAATATGACTGAATTAAATTCCTTGTCATGTTGGAGATTTTGTGCGGAGTATTTATTAACTTGCTACTCACTTGAACTCGATAAATTTCCTAAATTATTATTATTTCATTGTTTACACAAATATGACTTTGAATTAAATCCCTTAGCTTGTCAAATTGGAGATTTTTTATAATTATTTGAATCTATAAGGTAGGACTCAATATTTCAGTTGAAGATATCTTGAAATCCTTTAGAAGTAAAAATTAGGGAAAAATCAGGTCAAATTAGTACGTTTTCAAATGTAAGGTTGTGAAAATATCATATTTTAAATCACTAGAAAATATTACTTCAACACATCAATATTATTTTAAAAAGAGACTCTTTGTTCTTTACTATTTTGCAGATCTGTATTTAAACGTTTTTCTAGATTAACAAATATTTAATAAGATTAATTTCAGTTTCAGACATGTATGTGAAAATCTGAACTGAACTAATTTTTTAAATTTGATCTAATATGTTCTGGGTATAATAATAACATTCTTAGAGTCTAGAATTAGAGAAAGAAGAAACGGAGTAATACGTCGTCCCGGCTTAAACTTCTCACTGAAATACAATAAAATTATTTAGACTATAATTAAATAAGACGACTCAAATCTGACGTTATCAATGATAACTGTCTTGTTATAAGTGTATTATTTTTAATATTTCATAATTAATTCGTCATTCAAGAACATTACTCGTAATGATAGATAGAAACTAAATGATCACTACAAAAAAACTTGGAGAAATGGAATGATCACTACAAAAAAACTTGGGATTGACATGAATTTTGACAGGGATTTGGCGGAGATTTTAGCAGGATATGCCAAATCCATGCCAAAAACACTTTGGCACGAGAAATCGGTAAATTCGTGCCAAATTTCTGTAATTTTTTGGTAGTGGATAATCATGAAGCCATTTACGTGATGTTCAATTTTTTTATATATGGAAAATGATTTGAAAGCGTTGACCATACATTAATTGTTGCAACTTTCAATTGTCCAATCTTCAAGAAAGATGGGGTTTTGCTCTAATGCTGTCTAACCATAACCATATTTAATAAATAGAGTGCGACGTTTTCGCCGATCCAAGCCCACATATATTGACAAATATGATTTGTCTTTGTTGTTTTCCCGCTCATTTCTCGGACAGCCCGGCCCATGGACTACGTACGTTACGCATGCAGTACTGCCCGCCGACACCAAAAACGTGTCAAACGTAACACGGAGTAATATACGGAGTAATAATTTTTTTAAGTAAACAATCGCTTGCTGCTCATATCATCTTGTTTCGGATTCAGATAGATGCCATTATTAATTTATTTATTATTACTATTGTTTAGTCTATCCTAGCTCAGTAGCTATGATCCTAATAATATAATATTGTTCTTTGTCTTCCGGGAAATAGATATGTTGTTCATAATTTCATATATATGATTATATTTTTAATTCATTTCTTAATAATATTCTCCTAATGAATTGAACTTGTTAAGTCCAAGTAGATAAATAAATAATATAAGAATGACAGAGTGAAAGTTTTTTTTATATTAACAGTTAAAAGGATCACATATTAACAGTAATATTCCTGTATTACTACGTTTATATTTGCTCGGAATTAAAGTTGTTTTCTTTTAGACTGAAATTTGTTGGTCAACTCTGGTCTGGTCTGATCTGATAAATGTCTGATCTCTATCTATTATTGATAGAGTATATCTAGAGAGAAGTGAGAGCTAGAGAGAGAAGTGCAATAATATGCTTCAATAGAATGAATTTGTCACACCTATAACTACTCCCAAGGGGAGTATTTATAGAGAAAATACGGGCTGGGCTCCCAAACCTTGGGCTTGGGAGGCCCATTTACAACTGGACCGCTACTGGGCCGAATACAAAGTCACTAATGGGCTGTACAAATGAGTAAGTGTAGAATCCGGTTCTGTGAGGTCTTCGTGGCCGACGAGGGCGTGGCCGACGAGGGCACGACCGACGAGGGCGCGGCCGACGAGGGCACCCGGGTTCCTTGGGCTCAGGACCATAATCTGAGTTGGCACCTTTTCGGCCGACGGGGGTCCCTTGGCCGACGAGGGCGCCACTCAGTGTCTTGTGCTTTCTGTTCTTCTGAGTATGTGGGTCCGGGGGCTCAGACCCATATACTCCATCAATTATATAACTACAGAAGTCTGGTCTAATCTGATTTGGTCTGATCTAGTCTGAGACTGAAAATAGTCCACAAGAAAACATCCTAAGTATAGCAAACTGAGATAAAGGAAAATTATACCGAGTATTTGAATCTATTTTTAAAGCTGTTTCTACTTCTTTAACGAAGTAGAAGTAGACATTAGAATGTTTGAGTGAAAGTGAAGAAATAATTCTGACCATCCGGATGTTCCAAATTACCTCCAAGGAGTAGTCTTTTTAAAAATTAAGGGAGACGAACTTCTGAACGACTTATTCTATTTCTTCTTTTGCTTTTAAAAAGAAGCAATAGCACAATTAATTTCAAACACCATCTAACAACGTCTCACTCAACTTTGCGAATGATCGGGAATTCTCAATGATGAGATGTCATCCTTTTTACGTCGAGATGTTAGTATACCGTATAAACCACCAGCTTGGTATGTGTGATCAAATGTGAAAGAGATGAGAATAGGTATTCTTGTTTCAACATATTTGGCTAAACTTTGAAATGGTCATACCCTTGAATTTGCGGCAGTCCTGCAAACATTTACTCCCCAGCTGATTAAAACAGTTGATTTTCTTGTCCACTCCACGTTTTTGGAGTGTTAGGTTAGACTTACTTACATTAGTGATCTGTGATCAGATGTTCAAAAACTCAATCCCATGCAATTATGGAACACTGTTACTCTTCCTAGCTACATCCTTAATTAATTAAATACACTCATATATGTTAAGTTCTGATCAAAATTAATTAAAGAACATCTTCAGATTACAAAATTATAATATTACAAGTATAAGTATATTACTACGTATCATTTAAAATTTAATACCTTTGAAATTTAAGGCAGTCAAATATGACATAATTTTGGTGACGGAGAGTTCAATGAAATTAATCAAAATATATAAGGGTCAAACATGATACGTAATACTATACGGAGTATGTTTTATTCATTTCTACAATATACCTCATTTAATTCAAATACAATAAATTAAAGTTAAAACATCGATCTTCATATCTTTTTTGTAAAAGCTCAGCGAAATTTGTTGACCATGCTTTGGCTATATGCGTTTCTAATCCAAGTTTTAGCATTAGATATAAGCAAAAACCCAATATTTATCTGCTCATATGTAAGACGATTTATTCAAGTAATATTTGGTTAGATAATTAGATGATTTATTTATAAAAAAGCTAGATCTTCTTTTAGATCAAACTTCTTTTATACCGTAGTTTTAATGTAAATTTTAAGAGATTTGCAAACCAAGAAAAGTCAAATTTGCAAATAAAAAAAAGTCAAATTTGCAAATCAAATTTGCAAAGTATTTTAATTTGGAGTTTGCAACTTTGAAGAGATTTTAATGTAATTTCTGAATATGTATATTTTAATTATTAAAAATTGAGTTATTATCCACAGGGAGGGTTGACTTTTATTATTGGTTGACAAAAAATGTTGACTTTGCAAAATAATTTGGGATGGAGGGAGTATAATATAAGTTCTCGTTCATAAATCAAATAGTTAAAATCATTTTTCAATTTTTATTTTAATTTGAAAAATAAGTCGAATTGGCAAAGTGTTATGGAATGGAAGTACTCGATAAGACTTAGTCAAACTTGTAATTTAGATAATGTTTTAAAGTGACAACTCCGGTACCCATTTAAAAAATGAGGTATCGTACCTACCACTTACTTGATTGGTTCAAATCATTACATATTTTTAATTTATATTTAAATAATTCAACTACATCATTCTGATTGGTCCATGTGGACAAATGTATGATACCTTAAAGGTACCATAGAATGTACTCCCCTCGTCCCAATTTGTTTTGCAAAGTCAACATTTTTTGGTCAACTAATAATAAAAGTCAACCTTCCGTATTGATAATCAATTCAATTTTTAATAATTAAAATTTACATATTCATAAACTACATTAAAATATCTTAAAAGTTGTAAACTCCAAATTAGAACATAATTAAAAATTGACATCCAATTAAGTGAACAAAAAGAGATTCTTTGACTAAGAAAAGTAAAATTTGATCTCTTTTTGGGACGGAGATAGTACCATTTTTAATGGATAATTAGTCAAAGTAGCTAAGTTGACATCTGCATGGTGTTATATACTGCATAATCATCTAACCAAACTTGCACATTATATATACTACACCCTCATCACCAATTGTTGATCAATCCATCCAACTCAACAAATCAAAAGCATGACATCCATAATGAAACTTCACACTCCCCTTCTCTCATTATTCATACTACTATTGTCATCTCCCATTGCCTTCTCAGACTCATCTTCTCTGCCCAACAAGTTTTACCAGTGCATTTGCACCACCACTGGTTCTTCTGTTTTTCCCTCCCAAGCTTTCTTCACCCCGAATACCGCCACTTTCGCGACGGCGCTCCAATCCACCGCCCAAAATCTCCGGTGCCTCGTTCCTTCTGTCTCCAAGCCGCAGCTTATCTTCACCCCTGTTTCGGAGACCCAAGTTCAGGCCGCCGTTTTATGCACCAAACAGCTCGGCCTTCAGATCAGAGTCCGCAGCGGCGGCCATGATTACGAAGGCCTGTCTTACATCTCCCGGCAAGGGTCGCCCTTCGTGATCGTCGACATGTCGAAGCTACGGGCGGTGAGCGTTAATGTGGCGGATAATACCGCTTGGGTTCAGGCCGGGGCGACGGTGGGAGAGCTTTACTATAGAATCGCGGAGAAAAGTAACGTTCTTGGTTTTCCGGCGGGGCTCTGCTCTAGTCTGGGAATCGGCGGCCACATTACCGGCGGCGCGTACGGGTCAATGATGAGGAAGTACGGCCTCGGGGCGGATAACGTCGTGGATGCGAGAGTTGTGGACGCCAACGGCAGGGTTCTGGACAGGGAAGCCATGGGAGAGGATATGTTCTGGGCTATCCGCGGCGGAGGCGGCGGCAGCTTTGCCGTCTTACTCTCGTGGAAGTTGAGATTAGTTCCGGTCCCGCCCACCGTGACCGTCTTCACAGTTCCAAAGACTCTGGAACAGGGGGCAACCAGGATTCTGGAGAAATGGCAAAACGTCGCCGATAAGCTCGACGAGAATCTCTTCATCCGGGTGATCATCACGCCGGCGAAAGGTGGAGCATTAGACCGAACGATCCAAACCGCCTATAACGCGATGTTCCTCGGAACCGCCGACCGGCTGATGAACGTGATGAAACAGAGCTTCCCGGAGCTCGGACTAACCAAACAGGACTGCATCGAAACGAGCTGGATCAATTCCATCCTCTACATCGCCGGCTACCCCACAAACACTCCGCCGGAAGTTCTCCTGCAAGGAAAACCTCTGTTCAAGAACTCCTTCAAGGCGAAATCCGACTTCGTCAGAACACCCATTCCAGAAACAGGGCTGAAAGGACTATGGAAGATCCTCCTCAAGGAAGAATCACCGCTGATGATTCTTAACCCATACGGCGGAAAGATGGCGGAGATTCCGGAATCTGCGATCCCATTCCCGCACAGGCACGGCGTCATTTACAAAATCCAGTACGTCACCAGCTGGAGCGAGGCGGATGATTTGACGGCGGCGAGGCATATCGACTGGATCAGAAAGCTGTACGCTTACATGGAGCCTTACGTGTCAAGTTTTCCGAGAGAAGCGTATGTGAATTACAGGGATCTTGATTTGGGGATGAACAAGAATAATGGTAATGATACATTAATGGAGGCCAGCGCGTGGGGAAACAGGTATTTCAAGAGCAATTTCAACAGGTTGGTGGAGGTGAAGAGTAAGGTTGACCCGAAGAACTTTTTCCGGCATGAACAGAGCATTCCGACGCTTACTTCACTGGTACAGTGACCTAAAAGGAGTCAACGACTTTCCATCTTTACTTGTTCGGAGTATATTCTTATTTTCTACTCCGTAATACTTGGTGTTATTATTGTTCATTTCCTTCTTCTTTCATGTGATCTTAAAATAAAAATGCAATGACAAAAATATACCTCCTCCATTTGTTCACTTTTGATAACTTGCTCTGTTTTTCTCCATTGTTGCTTCGAGTTATTGTCTCAAAAATACGATTGACGTTATTTGTATCTTTTAGCTTTTTATATTCTTTTATTTTTTATCTTTTATCTTTCTTATATTCTTGTGTTATTGTTATCTTATATTTATTTATCTTTATTTTATTCATTTTATCTTACTTTTTCGTCTTCCCTTTTTATCCATCTTATCTTTTTGACATTTTTGATATCATAGATGGATTCATGTTAGCCGAGCCCAAATTATTTTAGGATTAATGCTTGGATGTTGTTGTTGTTGTTGTTGTTGTTGTTGTAGATGTTACTCCGTATTACTTTTTTCTTGTGTATGTTTTGATTTTTTTATCTTTTCATCATTTAATTTCTAGCTTTCCTACAACTAATATTTATTGTATCTATAACTTTAGAAAGTTTACTTAAATACATGATGAGTACGATGTACTCCGTAATTTTTAAAAATTGCAGATATAACTAGGGATGGACTCAGGCCGGGTGAACCGAACCGGCACTGTTCCGGCCCAGAACCGGCCGGGTCCACGGTTCATTGACCGGTTCGGTTCACCCGGCCCGAGTTTGCGTTTTTTATTTTTTAAAAAAAGTTTTTAATTTTCTTTTTTTTTTAAATTGTTATTATTATTTAAATATTTTTATTATTTTTTTAGTATTCTTTACGAATTTTTAGTATTTTTTATGAATAAAAACATTTCAGTAGCAACAAGGGTATATTTGTCCAACACACACATAATTAGTCTTATCAAAACATAGTTTACATTTTGAAAGAATAATACATAACAATGGTGCGAAAAAACTTTTTACATAACGTTTGGGTTACTTAAATTACACATGCAAGTTTGTGGTGTTACTTCATAGTCCATCAAAATCTCGGGTACTTTTATTATTTTTTCCGTGATGTATATGAATTGTTGTTCAAACTTAACATAAACCCAAGAGTCCGAGTCAATAAATTCCATCATTTTCATGCTTATAACCCCCATGGGTGATTTTCCAAAATACGGGAAATGTTAACGTGGGCATCGCGGATGATGCATGTTATTTTTTTTAATTCCATGTAGGAATACTAGAATCTGACTACGTACATATGCTCAAGGAGTGATCGAGTGAAAACCATTAGTAGGCACTCGGTCAAAATAGGTCGGGTGAAAACCATATGTTTTTTTTAATTTAAGTTTATTATTTATTTGTATTTCTGAATTTCAAAAGTAATATTGTTACTTTATTTTATTTTTTAATCCATGAGTATGATGAATTAAATTCATAAAATGAGATACAAATTTGATTTTGTTTAAAATGCATTTTTTGTAATTTCAATAACAATGTAATTTATTAATAAATATATGCATACAATAATAATATTAATACTACATATAATGATAAATAATGTCACGGTTTGCATCTTCGTCTTTGTTCAACGATAGGTTGGATGTTCGGACCGGATATGTCCCCGCCGCCAGTGTTCCAAACCCCCACTGTGTCTTCATGGCAAAATGACGAATCCGGAAATGTGGGAAAATATGCATCCGACTTTGTAGAGTACTGATAAGAATCCAATATTTATAAATTTATAAATAATTTCCATATTAAAACCAATATATTAGGACCATTTACCGTCCAAGGGTTCAATTCTCAACCCCAACTTGGAGTATTCTGGATCATTACCGCCCAAGGGTACTCAACCCCAACCAGGAGTGATCTCGATCATTTACCGCCCAAGGGTACTCAACCCCAACTTGGAGTATTTATGATCATTTACCATCCAAGGTTTGTGTACATCCCTTGGGGGGTTAAAAGTAAAAACTACCCATTTTGGAGGTCATCCCAATATGTCCCAAAGTGTATATTTGATTAAATAATAATAATAATATAATCAAATCAAATTTTATCTTATTATATTTATCTGAATAAATTATTTGATAAAATTTATCCAATTAAATATATCTAATTAAACTTTATTTGATTATATTTATCTAATAAAATTTTATTTGATTATATTTTTTCTGATTAAATTTTATTTGATTATATTTATCTGATCAAAATCTTTAAGACATAAAAAATGAATTGAATTGGTAGGTGGAAGTTAGATTTAGGTGAATAAATTTTATTTGATTAAATTTATGTGATTTCTTTTAATTTGCCTATTTTAAATCGTTTAGGTGGTATCTTGAGGTTTCCATATTTTGCACTAAGATACTAATCTAAAAGAAGACTAAATACCCACTAGACACATTAAAGAAAAGAAAGAAAAGCAATGTCAGTATTTGTATTCTTATTTAACCATACAATGATGCCAACTCATACTCCGTATAATTTTTTTTTAAAGGTTCCACTAGTCGGATTTGTCAATTCCGACAGGAGGGGTGCACTAATAAAATATGACCCTAGCCTCTTGTCGGAACATCCAATTCAAGACTCCCCTATTTTGGTAACCTAATTGCATTTCCCGTATTTTGGCATGTCAGACCAAAAATTCCCGCATTTTGATAATTCTCTCACCCCAACACTATGTGAAACACATCACACATCTACTTGCATTCTCTGCAACTAAAATGAGGAATGAACCAATAGATCGAGTATACAATCGTACGGAATAGTCTTGAGAGAGTAGAGACGATTAGAATAGGTAGTAAAACTACTTTTGACCCGCCTAGCGATACATATTGCTAGTTTTAGATCGTAGTGCCGCACGAAGTTACCAACCTCAAAACTCTATCATACCGGTAGGCATAGCTCAATTGGTAGCGAGGGAGTGCCACAAGGGTTAGGTCTCGGGTTTGAATCCTGACAATTGCGATGAGAAGTTACTATGCTAAAAAATGCATAGGGCCTCTACAAGAACCGGGGACAGAGTCCCACTCTTTATCTGTCAGATTGTGATTATAGTCCAATTTACATCCTCCCAACGTATCGTTCGATCGGTGTTGGGGCCCTCAGGGATGGAGTGTCATCCTTTTTCTTCTTCAAAACTCATCCTCAATAGAGCCATAGAGGCCATAATCCACCCAAGCATCCTAAAGTTGAGGTTGAACGTGTAGGGATAAGTTCGAATAATTAATACGATAGTACTTCATATGATTGGGAAACCCAAAGGGTGGATAATTATTGATCTTGATTATATGAAGAGTTTTTGTAGGAGCCTATACAAGAGCCATTTTGTAATCAGATTTGCAGAACTTGAATGAGAATAAAAAAAGTCCTCTCTTTAATCTTCTCTAGTGTTTACTCTCTCTTTGTAAATCCCTGAAATTCTCAACAAAATGGTATCAGAGCCTAGGTTGTTTGAAGTGTGTCCAAACGCACATCAACTGTCAAAACATAAGGTCTAGAGAAATAATTAGAAGGAAGAAAAATGGCTACAGCATATTTGGTGACTCTCAGGCAGATACCCAATCTGAAACTAACGAAGGCTAATTTTGATAGATGGAGCACTCAGATGAAGACATTGCTGCAAGCCCACGAGGTCTGGAATGTGGTACGTGACAGGTACACCGAGCCAGAAGAAGTAAATGACTTAACAGTAGCCCAATTGGCGACACTAAATGCAACCCGCAAGAAGGACAAAACTGCTCTCCTCTGGATCTTCCAGGGCCTGGATGACTATGGTTTTGAGAAGATAGCCGAAGTAACTTCATCTAAACAAGCGTGGGACATTTTGCATCGAGTGTACAAGGGCGTTGAACGAGTGAAACAAGCTCAAAATCAAACTTTTCGAGGAAAGCTTGAATCGATGAAGATGAGGGAGACTGAGGGGATCTCTGACTACATCTCACGTGTGATGAAGGTGGCAAATCAACTTAAAAGGAATGGAGAAGCAATGCCCGACTCAAGAATCGTAGGGAAAATCATGAGGTCACTAACAAGCAATTTTGAAAATGTTGTTTGTGCGATAGAAGAATCCAAGGATCTGGAAACACTAACATTAGAAGAGCTGAGTGGATCACTGGAGTTACATGAGCACAGAAAGAAGCTGAGACAAGAATCTCTAGAAGAGATTTTACAGTCTAAAGCCACCATTGATGATGAGAAAGCACTATTCGCTTGGCAACCAAGAGGCCAAGGACACAACCGGGGGGGGGGGGGGGGGTCTAACCTATGGCCGAGGTCGTGGCCGAGGAGATAATAGAGCTGAGGAACACACTGATCCCAATAAACAAAACTGGAGAGGAAGAGGCAGAGGATATGCAAGGGGAGATAGGGCCAAACAAACTGATCTAGAATGCTATAATTGTGAGAAAAGAGGCCATTTTGCCAGGGATTGTTGGTTTAACCAAAGAGAAGGAGTAAATCTTGCTGAATAAATAATCGATGATGACGAAGAAGGGATCTTGCTAATGGCACAAAAGGATTCCAAGCCAAGACATGAAAATTCCTGTTATCTAGACACTGGAGCGAGCAACCACATGACATGGTTCAAGTATCTCTTCACCGAGATGAAAGAACTTGGAGGAGAAGTTTCATTTGGAGATGCTTCAACTGTACAAGTAAAGGGCCGTGGGAAGGTGTGTTTCACACAAAGCAATGTACAAGTGGGAACCATTGACGATGTTTATTATGTTCCTAGCTTGAAGAGTAACATAATAAGCATGGGTCAATTATTGGAGAAGGGATACATTGTGGAAATAAAAGACACGTTTATGGACCTTAAAGACCAGAACGATCGATCTATTGCTCGAGTTGAAATGACAAAGAATATAATGTTCAAGCTTGATCTTAGGAGTCTGAAGCACCAATGTTTGAAGGTTGATTTAACAGATAAGTTAGCACTTTGGCGTATGAGATTTGGGCACCTGAACTATGGAAGTCTTAGAGAATTAGTAAAAAAAGACATGGTCCATGGGCTTCCTGAGATGGATTTTAAGAAGAGCTTTTGCAAAGGATGTGTACTTGGGAAGCACGTGAGGAAACCATTTCCGAAAAGTGCTGAGTACCATGTAAAGAAGTCCCTGGAAATGATCGATAGTGACATATGTGGGCCAATCACGCCCTCATCTCACAGTGGGAGACGATATTTATCACTTTCATTGATGATCTTACAAGGAAGACTTGGGTATACTTTTTGAAAGAGAAATCAGAAGCACTCAAAACTTTCATAAAATTCAAAAATGAAGTAGAAAGAACTACTGGAGAGAAGATTTAAGCACTGAGGTCAGACCAAGGAGGTGAGTATATGTCCAGCTTGTTCCGAGACTATTGCAAGGAAGAGGGAATCCGAAGGTTTCTGACTGCTCCCTATTCACCCCAACATAATGGGGTGGCCGAGCGAAAGAACAGGAGCATCCTGGATATGGTCCAATCAATGCTAAGGAGAAAAAACATGCCTAAGGAATTTTGGGCAGAAGCTGTCCGGTGTGCTGTTTATATACAAAACAGGTGCCCCCATACGAAATTGGAGAATAAAACCCCTCAAGAAGTTTGGAGCGGTCATAAGCCAACCATCTCACATTTAAATTTTTTTGGCAGTGTGGCTTATGCAAACGTACCTGATCAAAGGAGAACTAAGTTGGATGACAAAAGCAGGAAGTTAATTATGATTGGATATGATGAAAAAACAAAGGGCTACAAGTTATTTAATCCAATTGAAAGAAAAGTGGTGGTTAGTCGGGACGTACAAGTAAATGAGGAGTGCACATGGAACTGGGAGAAACGGGCTGAGCTGGGACTCGAAGAAGAAAAATCTGAGGGATTGGTTCCAATACCGATGATCCCACAGGGAGAGCCAACCACATAAACTGCTGAAGAAGAGGAGGAGGACTGTCCCAATCGACCTCAAAAATACTGGAGTATACAAGAACTGTATGAGACATTTCCTGAAGTTCATATGGTATGCTTGCTAGCTGATGCTGAGCAGATCTCATACGATGAAGCTGTCCATGATGAGAAATGACAGAAGGCGATGGATGACGAGATAAATTCCATAGAACGGAATTATACTTGGGAGTGGGCTGATTTGCCAAAGGGCCATAAAGCAATTGGAGTAAAGTGGGTGTTTAAAAGGAAAATGAATGCTGAAGGAAAAGTTGAGCGACACAAAGCTCGGCTTGTTTGAAAAGGATATAAGCAAAGGGCTGGGGTCGACTATGATGAAGTGTTTGCACCAGTCGCTCGGTTGGACACTATCAGATTGCTGATCTCTCATGCAGCCCAGTACAATTGGAAAATCCATCAGATGGATGTGAAGTCCGTGTTCCTCAATGGCGTACTTGAAGAGGAATTTACATTGAGCAGCCACCAGGGTATATGCCCATTGGACAAGAGAAGAAAGTTCTAAAGCTAAAGAAAGCGTTCTACGAACTCAAGCAGGCCCAAGGACATGGAACATTCAGATCGATTCTTATTTCAGAATAAAAGGATTTGAACAATGTCCATATGAACATGCACTCTATTTAAGCAAAGAGAGGGGCAAGGTCCTGTTTGTGGCACTTTATGTTGATGATCTAATATTCATGGGGAACGACGTAAAGATGCTTGAAAACTTCAAGAAGACAATAACCAGAGAGTTTGAGATGACCGGCCTAGGGCTGATGAGTTACTTTCTTGGCCTTGAGGTGAAGCAAAGTAAGGATGGAATTTTCATTTCAAAAGAATCCTATGCAAAATAAATTTTAAAGAAATTCAAGATGGAAACCTATAACCCGGTTGGAACTCCAATGGAGCCCGGACTAAAGCTTTCAAAATTTGATGCTGGGATGTAGAGAAGCTTGGTTGGATTTCTGAGATATCTCACTTGCACCAGACCAGATTTAGCCTACAGTGTTGGGGTGGTAAATAAGTTCATGGAGGATCCCTGTCATTCACACTGGAAGGCGATAAAAAGAATTCTCACTTATGTTCAAGGCACAAAACAACATGGTCTCTATTACACGAGGAGGGATGAGTACAGGTTGAAAGGCTATTCAGACAGTGACTGATGTGGAGACATTGATACGTTCGTAATTTCCATATTTATGTTTATGTTTTTAATTAGTTTTGATTGACTTTTACTTTGGAAATTACACACTTTTGGTGCAATAGATTAGATTGTTAAATTCTTGTAAATAGGTTAGATTAGATATATTCTGAGCTCAAGCAGGTTTTGGTCACTCAAAGTACAGTTGGTGAACCCAAAAAGTGAAAAGAAGGTGCAAAAGTTCAAAGACAAAAGAAGATCCTGAATTTTGGCCTATACTCGGTCGAGTATTAGCTATACTCGATCGGGTATTAGGTTGGAACTTCAAATCGGATCAGATCCGAAGACAAGGGAACATGCAGGGAAGATTTCGGCCACGATTTTATGTCTATACCCGATCGGGTAGACCGACATACCCGATCGGGTATGCCTTTGAATTTCAAAAGAATTTCGATCGAGTATGGTTCGAATACCATTTTCTAAGCATACTCGACCGGGTATTCATATATACTCGATCGGGTATACTCTTAGAAAATACCCTGAAACCGGTCGAGTATACCTCGGATCGGGTGTTACACACATACTCGATCGGGTACCATGTATATACCCGATCGAGTACCCGAATCCCATCCCAAAAGACTATAAATACACCTCCTATCCTTCACAAAAAGATATCCAATCCCTTTGTACATCTAAGCTCAGTATAGAATAGCTCTTTCTTTATATTTTTCATCATGTTTAGTCTCCAAATGAGGAGCTAAACTCTTCCATCTTGGTTTTGCTACTTTGAAGCTTAATGAATTTGTAAGTTGTGAGTTATTTTCTTTAATCTTCTTCCTTGAATATTAATTCTTTCTTTCAAAATACTATCTCTATATCAAAGTTGGGGAGTGTTACTAAGATGACAATTAGTCAACATCTTGACATTGGTTATAGTAATAGCTATTTCTTCCTCTATGATAATATTGGGGAGTGTTACTAAGATGACAATTAGTTAACATCTTGATATTAATCATAGTAGGATTCATATATTTTAATATTCTTCCTTGAGTATTAATTAATTCCTATTCATATTTCATGTTAATATCTTAAACATTACTTAAAGTATCAACTAGTATTGTTTCTCATATTAATTATTACTAGAATTAATCGGTTAATACGCTTGTTATTAATCCGGTTCTTTCAACGGTAGTAAACTTGGAATATTAATGCATGCATCTCATGGTTAATATGCCAAGGGGAATTAATTATATTGATTAAACCAATAAACCGCTTGTGTTGAGGTTATCAATCTCAACCGTTTTCATCTTAAGTTTATTGCTACTATCAAGTTAATATACGGCGCTTGTTCTATATTGACTCGATACTAAGTTTTATTAATGAACGCATCTCGTTATTAATAACTACCCTCGATGAACTGGATATGCTCCTCGATTAAGTATTCGAGAGGAAGATAGTTAAAGATATAACCGGGATCGACGAACATTTCATTAAGTGGATAAAAGCAAAACCAAGTCCCCATCTCATTGAATTTAAACTCATATAGGTCGTTTATCTTAGTGTTATTAAACCAAACAAATCTAAACCCCCCTTGTTACTATTTATATAAAAGAAAAGTATTCCTTTTCATGTGGATACAAACCTTACTACACTATACTACGTATTAGTGTCGTATTGATTAATTATTTTGAGTGCACCTAACGACGAGTGCACGTCAAATTTGGCACCGTTGCCGGGGAAAGGCAATTAATTTTTCTTTTATTTCATATCAAGAAAAATAAAAAAAATATTAAATAAAAAAATATAAAGAGTTCTTATTTCTTCTATTTCTGAGCTTAGTGGAGTTTATGGTTAAACATCGCTCCATAAACAAAATCACATACCAAACAAACCCAGAAATAGAACAAACTTTCGAGCGGTTGAAAAGTAGATTTTCTAATACCGACTCGGAGGAATCATCTATCAGAGATTCATCCAGCGCTAGTTCTCACTCTAGCGACACCGAAGAGCCAACCACAATGGCTCTTGAAACAAGAACACTACGGGAGCTCACTGCTCCAAATCTCAATCAACAACCACTATGTATTACCTTCCCTACACTCGATGAAGGTAATACATTTGAGCTAAAATCTGGGCTCATACATCTACTGCCATCCTTTCATGGCCTAAGGGGCGAGGACCCCAACAACATCTCTCGGAATTCCATATTGTCTGCACAAGCATGTGCCCCAATGGAGTCACCGAGGAACAAATCAAATTGAGGGTTTTTCCATTCTCCCTCAAAGACACGTCAGGGAGTATAGATACATGGGTATCAATGAAAAAGTGCTACCTAGAAAGGTACTACCCTGCATCCGTCTCATCATCTTTGAAAAAACAAATAAGCAACATCGAGCAAAAAGATGATGAGACATTATATGAGTATTGGGAGCGTTTCAAAAAGTTGTGTGCTAGCTGCCCATATCATGGTTACACAGAGCAAGACCTCATCCTCTACTTCTATGACGGTCTTGCGGAGCAAGATAGACGCCTGGTGAACGCAGCATCTGGAGGGGGAATTGTCAACAAAACCCCTTCCCAAGCTAGGAACCTCATCTCGGAGTTGGCCGAGAATTCTAGGCACTACAATGGGAGGTCATCGTCAAAACGGGTCATGGCAGCGGAGTCCAACATCTCGTTGGAAAGTCAAGTAGCCGGCTTGACTTCTTTGGTAAAGGATTTCCTTTTAAATCCAAAACACCAAGAAGTCAAGGTCTGCGGCATATGCTCGACACAAGGACACCCCACCGATTCCTGCCCAACACTACAAGAGGAGAATTCCGAGCAAGTCAATGCTTTGGATTTCAAGGTCAAAAGAGGTATGATCCACATTCTAACTCCTACAATCCTGGGTGGAGAGATCACCCGAATTTGAGGTATGGGAATCCTCAAAATTAGTCTTTGCCACCAACTTTCCCAAAGCACCAAGGCCAGACGTCAAGCTCAAGTATGTCCACCGAGGACATGATCCGAGCACTCACCTCAAATGTCTCAACCATGCAACAAAACATGGTTCAATTTCAGCACGAGACCAAATCCAGCATTCAGAATTTGGAAAACCAAGTCAGTCAAATTGCAAATGCCGTGAACTGACTTGAAACAAAAGACTCGGGTAAACTCCCATCTCAAACGGAGCAAAACCCGAGACAACATGTGAATGCTATAACGTTGAGAAGTGGTGCAACGTTGAAAGAGGCAGAAGAGAACGATGAAGAGACTGAGGGTGTGGACCCTGGAAAAGTAGTCCCACCGGAGGAGGAAAACACAGAAACCAAGCTTCCCCCACCCTCATCATATGAACAAGAAATCCCGTTTCCTCAGGCGCTGAAGAAGACAAAGAAGCTAGAAAAAGACGCCGACATCTATGAAACCTTCGCAAAGTGTGAGGTAAACATTCCGCTTCTTAACTTAATGAAAAATGTCCCTCGTTTTGCTAAATTCTTAAAAGAATTATGCAAAACAAAAAGAAAAGATAAATTGAAAGGGAAACAAGAGGTTAGAGTTAGTGAACACGTCTCGGCCATTTTTTCAGAGGAAACTCCCCGAAAAATGTAACGACCCAGGCATGTTCACTATCCCTTGCAAAATAGGAAACACCACATTTCCTAAGGCCTTGTTGGATTTAGGGGCATCAATAAATGTCATCCCCTATTCTGTTTATAAAACTCTACAACTTGGCCCATTACATCAAACATGTGTAGTGATTCAATTGGCAGATCATTCTAGTACTTACCCGAAGGGTGTAGTAGAAGATGTGCTAATAGAAGTAGAAAATATGGTCTTTCCTGTTGACTTCTATGTCCTTGAAATGGGAACTGATGACCAAACAACACCTATCCTTTTGGGTAGACCCTTCATGAAGACCGCAAAAACGAAAATTGACGTTTCTAGTGGTTCACTAACTTTAGAGTTCGATGATCAAAAAGTGGAATTCAACATCTTGGACTCTACGAAAAAACAAATGCAAAATCCAACTCTGTGTTCTTTACATGTTGTTGAACCACAAGAATCGCTGTTTTTCAAAGAAGCGGATAAAATCAAATGTCTTTCGAGAAAGAAACCCCGACCTTACTCGAAAAGGCCGAAAAATAAAAATGAAAAATGGCCAAATAGGACCTTGAAAAGTAAAACAAGGGATGCTCATGATCCCACATAAAAAAAAATGAATAACGTCGTGCCACGACGTTAACTAAGGCGCTACTTGGGAGGCAACCCAAGTTTATTTTATTTTTATTTAAGTGTGTATAATTCATTTTATTTATTTATTTAGAATTCATTTTTTTGTCTAAATATTTGAGAGATCAGTAAGGGAGGGCACTAATCACGGGTTTTTGGAAGAAAAGAAATAAAAAATGTAGGTTTTGGAACATCTGGGGACATACCCGATCGAGTATCACCTTATACTCGGTCGGGTATGACCAAAAAGAAAAGGGACCGGGCATTACTCGATCGAGGAAGCATTCAAAAATTGAAAAACAAGAAATACCCGATCGGGTATCACTATACACCCGGTCGGGTATGTATAGAAATGCTAAAATTGAAGGAGACTGACTCCCACACTCGACCGAGTACCTGCTTCAAAAATAGAAAAAGCACATACCCGATCGAGTATGGAGGAGTACTCGACCGGGTACAGGAGACAGGCTGCTCACAAAGTTCATTTTCCAGACATACTCGACCGGGTAACAACACCCTACCCGATCGAGTACAGGAGGCAGGCCGCTCAAAAACTTAACTTTCCAGCAATACTCGACCGGGTAACCATACACTACCCGATCGAGTACAAGAGGCAGACTGCTCAAAAAGGCCACTTTCCAGACATACCCGACCGGGTATTCATATATACTCGATCGGGTATACGGGTATTATAACCCCAAATCAGCCCCAAAACACTTTGTCTTCTCCGAATTTCCAACCTTATCTCGAACAAAAACGCCCAAACGCCCATTTTTACACCTTCTCTCTACCATATCTCTTCCAAATCTTCACCAAATCCTTCCATTTCAACACCAAAACACTCCCCTCATCCTCCTCTACACATTCATACTCACCAATCCCATTCTCCCCCAATTTTCAGAGGTCCGAAAAACCCTACCCCCACCTTCCAATTTCGGTTTTCAAGGGCCAAATTCACTCCAAATGGCTCCAAGGAAAGAGAAAGGGCAAAGCTCAAGCACTAGGGCATCCATCCCGGGCTACGAGGACATCCTCTTCGTGGACAACGAACACCGCACACGCTTCATGTCCACAATTGAAAGGCAAGTTAAACCTTCCCGCTTTTTATGCCTTGATGCCCTAAAGGAATTAGGAGTGTACAAAATGATGAAGAAATTTTTTCATGAGTTGAGCATGGATAAAATTTTCAAAATGCAATACAACTCAAATGAAAAAATTATCTATGAATTCCTAAGCTCTGTGCACTTTGAGAACAATGAAGAGGACTTTAGGGATGATAAACTCAGGTTTCGATTGTTTAATCACAATCACACCATCACAAAACTTGAGTTCGCCGAACACTTTGGTATTCCGGTCCCGTACCAAAAATCTATATCCGACAATACCGCCTTCGGCCACACCATATGGACCAAGATGACCGGGGAGACTAAATTTAGCTCCTCCCAACTCTACATTAGTCATGTCCAACATCCCGTCCTACGTCTCTTTTTGAAATTCCTTGCCAACTCCTTGCTTGGACGTCCCAACAACCATCATACAAGGATGGGGGATGTATGCCTCATCTCGGTAGCCTTATTCCGTATCCACGTGGATTTCAACCTATGTAATATCATGTGGGCACATCTAAAAAAAGAGAGCGTGGCAAAGGGTGCTATTGTAGTGGGCGGGGTAATTATGCACTTGGCCACAAAGTTCGGGTATACGGATGACTCCCCTATACCCGACTACTGTTTGATGAACATATCTTGGCTGGGCCACTCGGGCTGTACATCTTTTTCACACACCGTTTATGGTGAAGAAAGGCCCAGAAATATGTACAACTGACACATCCACCCCAAACCCCTCAAATACTTCCTCTTGCCCAACCCAGAACTCCCCCAACTCCATTTCAAAACAGGAAGACCGGAGCAACATTACCTCTTCCCAAACGCCCTCCCACCACATCTCCAGGAACCGGAACATGAACCTCCCCAAAACCAAGCAGATTACGAGCCCTATGAGCAACTCCATAGCCATCCAACCATGAGCCAGGACTTCCCAGAACAGAGCCAAAACCCTCCACCACCTGACTTCTTTCAACAACTTCTGGAGGGTCAACAACAACTTCTTTCGGGAATAGCCCAAATGGACAACCGGCTCAACCGATTAGAGGAGGAGCAAAGAGCCGGTTTTCAAAGATTGGAGGATGAGCAAAGGGCCGGCTTTCAACGTTTGGAGGAGCTCAGGGAGGCCGATAGACATCGGTATGAGGAAGACCAACATAGGTTCTACGGGCCTATGTACTCTTTTATGGCACAGCAGGGATCCTTCCATACCATGGCGAAGCCTCCTCCACCACCCTCATGGTATGACCCCACTCATTGGAGTAACTTTGGAGGATCTGGCTCCAGGGGTGGAGGGTACGACGACGGAGATGGCGGGGACACCTACATGGGAGATGGTGGCCAAGGGAGCGGCTTTGGAGGGAGCTACTACGGAGGAGAAGGCGGGCACTAGGGACAGTGCTTGATTCAAGTGCGGGGGAGACACTCATGATGGTATGTAATTTTCATTTCTACCTAGCACTATGCATGTAATTCTTTTGAACTTTTACACACAAAAAAACGAAAAAAAAAATAAAGAAAAAATAAACAAAAGAAAATAAATGCTAGTTAGGTTGAAAACCCAACAAAATGGGCAATCTAAGCAAAAAAGGCTTATAAAAAAATGAGTGAGTTGGAGAGAATGGAAAATGAAAAGAGGTGCTAGGATGAAAACCTGAAAAGGCTCCTAGGCAAAATGAGAGATATGAGAGAAATGTTTGTTCTTGCAGGCACTCATTGTATCCTTATGAAGAATATGAAGATTCAAGATAAAGAAGAAGAGATGAGGAGAAAAGAAGACAACACTAGGAGGCCATTAAACCCAAGATGCTCTTTTGTAATTTGAGTTTAAAACTCATTTTTCTTTGTCATCCTTGGTGGTCTTTGTGTTTGTATTATGTTTTTGTTGAACTGTGGAACTTTTGGACAAACATTGACACTTGTAAACATTTGATTTTACTCGAGACGAGTAAAGGTTTAAGTGTGGGGGAGTTGATACGTTCGTAATTTCCATATTTATGTTTATGTTTTTAATTAGTTTTGATTGACTTTTACTTTGGAAATTACACACTTTTGGTGTAATAGATTAGATTGTTAAATTCTTGTAAATAGGTTAGATTAGATATATTCTGAGCTCAAGCAGGTTTTGGTCACTCAAAGTACAGTTGGTGAACCCAAAAAGTGAAAAGAAGGTGCAAAAGTTCAAAGACAAAAGAAGATCCTGAATTTTGGCCTATACTCAGTCGAGTATTAGCTATACTCGATCGGGTATTAGGTTGGAACTTCAAATCGGATCAGATCCGAAGACAAGGGAACATGCAGGGAAGATTTCGGCCACGATTTTATGTCTATACCCGATCGGGTAGACCGACATACCCGATCGGGTATGCCTTTGAATTTCAAAAGAATTTCGGTCGAGTATGGTTCGAATACCATTTTCTAAGCATACTCGACCGGGTATTCATATATACTCGATCGGGTATACTCTTAGAAAATACCCTGAAACCGGTCGAGTATACCTCGGATCGGGTGTTACACACATACTCGATCGGGTACCATGTATATACCCGATCGAGTACCCGAATCCCATCCCAAAAGCCTATAAATACACCTCCTATCCTTCACAAAAAGATATCCAATCCCTTTGTACATCTAAGCTCAGTATAGAATAGCTCTTTCTTTATATTTTTCATCATGTTTAGTCTCCAAATGAGGAGCTAAACTCTTCCATCTTGGTTTTGCTACTTTGAAGCTTAATGAATTTGTAAGTTGTGAGTTATTTTCTTTAATCTTCTTCCTTGAATATTAATTTTCTTTCAAAATACTATCTCTATATCAAAGTTGGGGAGTGTTACTAAGATGACAATTAGTTAACATCTTGACATTGGTTATAGTAATAGCTATTTCTTCCTCTATGATAATATTGGGGAGTGTTACTAAGATGACAATTAGTTAACATCTTGATATTAATCATAGTAGGATTCATATATTTTAATATTCTTCCTTGAGTATTAATTAATTCCTATTCATATTTCATGTTAATATCTTAAACATTACTTAAAGTATCAACTAGTATTGTTTCTCATATTAATTATTACTAGAATTAATCGGTTAATACGCTTGTTATTAATCCGGTTCTTTCAACGGTAGTAAACTTGGAATATTAATGCATGCATCTCATGGTTAATATGCCAAGGGGAATTAATTATATTGATTAAACCAATAAACCGCTTGTGTTGAGGTTATCAATCTCAATCGTTTTCATCTTAAGTTTATTGCTACTATCAAGTTAATATACGGCGCTTGTTCTATATTGACTCGATAGTAAGTTTTATTAATGAACGCATCTCGTTATTAATAACTACCCTCGATGAACTGGATATGCTCCTCGATTGAGTATTCGAGAGGAAGATAGTTAAAGATATAACCGGGATCGACGAACATTTCATTAAGTGGATAAAAGCAAAACCAAGTCCCCATCTCATTGAATTTAAACTCATATAGGTCGTTTATCTTAGTGTTATTAAACCAAACAAATCTAAACCCCCCTTGTTACTATTTATATAAAAGAAAAGTATTCCTTTCCCTGTGGATACGAACCTTACTACACTATACTACGTATTAGTGTCGTATTGATCAATTATTTTGAGTGCACCTAACGACGAGTGCACGTCACACATAGATGACAGGAAGAGCACGACTGGATATGTATTTTGCATGGGGAGCACGACGTTCACATGGCTCTCAAAGAAACAACCTATTGTTACATTATCGACTTGTGAGCCAGAATATGTAGCAGTCTCGTATAGCTCACAACATGCTATTTGGCTGAGGAGAATACTCACCGAGCTGGAGTTAAAACAAACCGAGCCAACAAGAATTTTTTTTTATAATAGGTCTGCCATCGAGCTGGCCAAAAACCCTGTACACCACGAAAGAAGCAAACATATAGATGTCCGTTATCACTTCATACGAGAACAAGTAAAGAAGAAGGAGATTGAGCTTATGCATGTTGCCAGCCGAGATCAATTAGCGGACATATTCACAAAGGATTTGCTGACGGTCCTATTTGAAAATTGCAAGGAGCTGATTGGCATGAAGAGCGGGAAAAATATTTGAACTTAAGGGAGGAATTTGTAGGGATAAGTTCAAATAATTAATACTTCATATGATTGGGAAACCCAAAGGGTGGATAACTATTGATCTTGATTATATGAAGAGTTTTTGTAGGAGCCTATAAAAGAGCCATTTTGTAATCAGTTTTGTAGAACTTGAATGAGAATAAAAAAGTCTCCTCTTTAATCTTCTTTAGTGTTTACTCCCTCTTTGTAAATCCCTGAAATTCTCAACACAACGTAACCGTGATCATCGATCTCTTCTTTAATCTTTACAACCCACCTGTTGAATAGATCTGTTGGTATTATTTACGATGGTATTATTCACGTACGTCCGCATGCAGAATTCTATGCGTACGTTGAGCGCATCAAACGTCTCCATGGTGTTAATATTTGTGTATCTTATTTTATTGCTATTTTGCTTTATCACTTTGTAACAAAGCATTATTATCCAATGACACCTAGCTAACGTGTAGGAGGAAAACTCTCCAGCGACTTAACAAACCTAGAGCTAGTTTCAATTGTATAAAAATGATTGTATATATAGTGATCATACGATGAATAACAATATAAATTACTTTTGCTTCAGATACATTACTTACGTTAGATCCCTCAAGGGAAGCCATTATTCCCTATTCTTGGTAGTTCGTAGTGTATGCCTCTGTTAAATTATTTGTCTCACACCAGAAAGCTATAAAACAATAAAATACTATATAAAGTTTTGGATTATTCCTCATATCTCGCATGATCTATGTTGAGTGTAACAAGTCCGAGTAAGCACTTTGGTATTTAATGTTAATGTCAATTATGTATTTATAAAGTACAAGCTAAGTAGTAACGTACATGAATTGAATATGGATGCCATTACCTCGATCTATCTCAATACAATTCCTCTGTCCATATGTAATTCTATTTTATCTCAATACAATTCTGCCAACACTAAAGACATGAGTGATACAAATGACCTTCATATGGAAGTAAAATATTACTCCGTACAACGTAACAAGTGTGACAATATAGATTTATGTTCAAATGAGAATAGTATCTCAGGAAAGAAATAAGAATGAAGATGAGTTGTCCGATCTTGTACTGAATCTCACGTGCAACTACTCATTCTAAAGGTTATTCGTGTCATTTTATTTTTTAAACCAACGCACGTATGAAGGCTTTATTTATTCAAGCACCTTCATTCTTTCCATATCTGTTTCTCAAAATATATTTCCGTATTGATTATCGTTTAATTTTTGCATCTTTTCTCTTTCCTTTCTCTACCGGTTTCATTCCTGCTTCTTCTCCATCATCCCTGTCTGTCAAGCCGATTCCCTTCTTGGCGCTCGTCATACACAGTTTTGGTGAATATTTTGTAAACAATTATCTATTCCCTATTTTTTATATTTATATTTCGTGAATGTATGTGAAATTCTGGAAAGTTAGAAATTGCCTAGGTCCACTCCATTTTGCCGGAGGAATAAAAGTATTATTGTACATAATGCATATGCTTAGTTAATATATTATGTATTATGATGCTGCCAAATGCTTTCCCATGATGCACTTTGACTGTGATGAGTCTTTTAATTTATATAAAATTCTTTTTTACTAAGAATGTAGTTCAAAAGTTGATTCAATGTAGTTAATATAATAAAATTCTTTTTTTAATAATCATGATGCTGAAAAATGTTTACGTAATGCACTTATACTTTATTCGTATTATAGTTCATAACGAATTGTTTAATGCACTCCATTAATTATTTAGATGTTCATACATGTGGTACATAATGCACTGTATTTGTGAATTATGTTTATGTGAAGAAATGTTTTTACTTTTAATTCAGATTCAAATTAATGCATATGCTTAGTTAATATATTCTGTATTATTATGCTGCCAAATGCTTTCCCATGATGCACTTTGACTGTGATGTGTCTTTAAATTTGTATAAAATTCTTAATTTTTTTAATAAGAATGTAGTTCAAAAGTTGATTCAATGCACTCCATTAATTATTTAGATGTTCATACATGTGGTAGATAATGCACTGTTTTTGCGAATTATGTTTATGTGAAGAAATGTTTTTACTTTTAATTCAGAATCAAATTAATGGTGTTTTCTGCACTCCCTTATGTTAAGATGCTCATAATTGTGTTATGCAATGCCCTTTTATTCTGATGAATGATTATGTGTACAAATGTTTTGCTTTTTCATTCAGATTCAAATGATGTTGGTTTCAGTGTTTCTTCTGCAATTTCCCATCCCGTTGATGTTCAAACAATGCACCTTTCACCTGGATCCACTATGTATTGGACACCCGAGTGTGATCCCGCTGTAAAACCGTGTGTTGGTATGTTGTTCAACAACCTGCGTGGAGCTAATGTTTTTTATGATGATTATGCATCAGTGTGTGGTTTTGAACCATGTATTTTTAGTTCATCAAAGGCTCCTGATGATGTTATTGTTTGGAGTATGTGGGAGGGATTAAAAAATGTATCTAAATCCCGCAAGGATGCATCTAACAACGGTCGTTGCAAAACCACACATAACAACGATGATTGCATTAATGAAGATGCAAACAATGAGTTAACTCATGAAAATGAGTCATCAGAATCCGAAGGAGGTGAAATTGATGGGCAACCTTCTGGTCAAGATTTACAAACTCCTGCCATCTGTGTTGATGATGAGAAAAAGAGACGTCGAGTTTCCAATAGGATTGGATGTAAAGCACGTTTAATGCTTAGGCTTGCTGGCACCAACACATAGGTGGTTACATTGTTTGAAGAGAAGCATAACCATTGTATGGCTTCTAGTTCTTCCATGCCATTTTTAAAAGTGAATAGGAAACTGGATATTGTACATCAAAAGTTTTTCCTCAATTGTGTTAAAGCAAACATCGATACAAAAGTGTTTCTTTCAATCCAACTGGTATCATTATTTCTTTCTATTCATTAGTTATCATTAATGTAACATCAGAGTTGTATGACAATTTGTATAGCTATTAATTTCATTATTTAATTTACAAATTTATTTATGTATTCGGTCCACATGTGTACTCTCATTCTTGTGCATGTCAATGTTCGTCATGTATCCTGTAATATGTAGTCCAGTTGTGGTATTGTGCAATGGGTGTGAAGTGATTCACTTCGTTTAATGCTAGTTCTGCACCGCTAATTATCCCCTGATGTACATTTACTCTCTCCCTAACGCACTCCACATCTCACGATAATTCATGTCACTTATGCACTGCTAATTATCCCCTAAAGAACTTTTACTCTGTCCATAATGAACTTCAGGTGTCACCATAATTCATTTTTCGGTCTTTAATGTACTTGGTTTCATGTAAATTATTATTCATGTCTTATCATTGTAATATCTACTTTCACGGTGCACTAAATTAAATAGAAATTCCGTTGTTGATGGACTTCAAATTTTGTTTATTAATGGACTTTGTATATTAAGCCAAAAAAGGACTTTGTATAGTTTTATTAATGCACTGCTCATCATGTCATTTCGCACTTTTAGCATTTTACTAATGCACTCAACGTTATCACACAAATGTATTTGAAAAATTCGCACCTGTTGATCATGTAATGCAGGCACTATCAGTACCTGTTGCACTTCTCATTTTATACTACAATATTCATATATTCATATTGTTGATGGACTTCAAATTTTGTTTATTGATGGACTTTGTGTCATTTTATTAATGCACTTCTAATCATTCCATTTCGCACTTTGCTTCTTTTAATAATGCACTCAACTTTTTGACAAATGTTTTTGAAAAATTTGTACCTGCTTGAAAATACCTTTTTATACTACAATATTCATTTCATCCACAACATTATGTGAAAACCGCATTTCATATGGACCAATTTACTATGAAAATTATGTTTTTCATATGCACATTTTAACATAACAACATATAATTGCATGCCGAAATAAATTAAACCAAAATTTTGCTTGTGACAGTCTTATCGGTAATCAAAATATCAGTATTAAAATATTTTAAAACTAATCACATATGTTCTTCCCCCATAGCTTGTGAGAGTCTTATCTTAAATGCCCTTTTTATTCTCACTTCTCGAACAAACTCATTTGCTTTGGTGAAATTTTCTTCTTTTAGCTCATTCACTTCTGCCCCTGCTATTGTTGTCCAGTACTTCATCCTTAATGCTGCCAGTCTTTGTATCTCCCTTATTTAACCCAATATCTCAACTCTTCACACTTTGACCCATGTACGTTTCCGTGTGTCTCATCGTCCATATTCCGTAAGCACACGGGTTCTTCACATCTCTCCACTTCATTGCCAACCTCGCCACCTTGACCTTTTAGAATGCCGTTTTGCCCTCAATTATTCCACATTCCGATAGAAATTTGGTAAAAAGGTCCTTCTGTTTAACAACATTCAACGATAAATGACATTAATTCTTCATCAATTTCATTTATTTACAAATGAAATTGACTGTATAAATTAATTATTATTACCATTGACAAAGGCATCTTATCACACATCTCCTCCATAGTCAGATTACATGAAGAGTAGTCCAAATTTTCTATTTTTTCACTCTTCACGTTGAAGCACAAGACGTAGCAGTCGGAAGGCTGGATAATTGGGAAGAAAAACTACAATACAAACATTAATTTAACTATTATATCAATGCACATGCACATCATATTTCATGCACCAAATATTTCATATTCGTCTTACCAGATGTACATCCTTCATTTTTATTTTTGGTTTCATTGCTTCGAGTCCTACAACCATGCCTTGCTTAAACAACGGATATGATGTCTCATCTGACATGCCATGTGCATCAAGCGTGTATAGCTACCACAGTTTCAGTTAACATAGACTGAATTATTGTAAAACTAAATTAATTACAGTACTAAAAAGTAACTGAAAAATTAATGTATTCTTACACATAGATATGCTGGTGCAAAAAAACGACATGGTGATCCTTCGCCTCGAACCTTTTCCTTGGTGTTCACTATGGTAGACCAAGCACCAATCAGACCGGTAGATATGTGTTTATTTTCTTCCAATGTTAGCATAACGTCTCTTGTCACCTTCAGACCAAAAAATTTACAGTGCTCAAAACCAAAAAACAAGTCAAACCCTCCGTACGTGCACTTTTAATCATCGGTATTGTAACTCCAATTTCAAACTTCAAACCTCAAACCCCAACAATTCTCAATTCATAAACTACATCCAATTCATAATGCACAACACCTCAATACTTCAAAACTTAAACAAATAAATGCTAAAATTCTACTATTTGATGCATACATTTCCGATTCATACTGCACAACCCAAAAGACTTCAAAACTTAAGCAAAAGATCATCAAATCCTACTATTTGATTGCACTCATATTAAATTTATATTCTAACCTCATGCACTCATATTAAATTTATATTGCACATGACTCCAACATGTGAAACCCTCCCTCCGTGCACTTTTACTTATCTGTATTGCAAAACAAATTTTTCCGAATAGCAGTTGTCATACAGACCATATTTCCCCCATCTCCGGTTTTATTTATGTGCTTAAACAACCATTGTTCTGAGCACCGACTACTATGGCATTGTGCATTTACCAATCACTAATTTTACAATTCTAATTTCGTGAACCAAATTATTTCATTCACAAACATCTACCCAAAAATTCCCTCAATTGGTGCACTATTTAACTATGCTTCATATGCTTCAAATCAATTTCAAATTCAATAAAATAAATTCAAAAATACATACATAAGAACACACTAATCGTACCTGTTGCTGCACTCTTCGAGGTCGGATTGCATGTTTCTTCGCTCGCCATCTTCGAGTCTCAAACTTGCTCTCTCTTCTCTCGGCTTCTTAGGTTTTGCACGATTATTCTTGGTGCACTGTAGTCTGCCATTTAAGTTCATCGATATATGGAAATACAATCATCGATGCTCTGTTTTTTTTGTAAGCGGGAGTTTCAATAGAAAGCTGCGGTATATGGAAAGTGGTGCAGAGATTGTTCATGCCATTTATGTTCTTTTACGTACATTCATGCCCTCGTTAATTAATGATGTTGCACACTTGCCTTTTAAAACCGTCCGCCCCATTTAAATTTTAATTAGAAATAGTTAGTTATGCACCATCGGATGCTAATAATCTAGGGTTGTATTTCTTTCTCATTTCTCTCCTAGTGACCCATTCTCATTTCTCATTTCACTCCTAGTGACAATATATACCTAAATACACCATCAAACACAAATGCGGACACACCTCCAGTCAGGGGCGTAGCTAGGGGAGGGCCAGCCCTGGCCTTGGCCCTACCCAAATTTTAAAAATGTATATTTTTAGTGTAAAAATTTCGTGTAAAAAAGTTTCAAAAATATTCTTTGTACCGCCCAGTCTGGCTCAGTGCCTTGGCTTCACCTCTGCCTCCAGTTGCAAACATGAGCAGAGCCAAGGTGGGTCAGGGTTGGGCGGTTGATCCTAGGAAAGTTTGAGGATGTAGCATGTTGATTAAAATATTTTAGATTTGATATATGGTTGATCATATCATTATGTGTCCAAAGTTATGAGCCATGTAAACCTACTACCTAAAATTTGAAACACTTAAATGTGAGACTAGATATATTTCAATTTTGAAGAATACTAGAGGCACTATGAGTCTATGACAATCAACAAACTCTCTTTGCCTACAGTTGAACTTAAACTAACTATTAACTTATCAACATATATATCATTTCAATTCAGTGATGTGTTATTTCGAAAAGAATTGTTCGGTATTTTTGACTCCAAAAGTGTATTTTTGACTCAACTGCTATTTACAAACCTAATAAATAAAGAAACCAAATATTGATCTCCAAAAGTTTATTTTTGACTCAGTTACTCCCTCCTTCTCGCTAAGATTGTCTCATATTTTCGTTCCAGTCCGTCTCACTAAGATTATCCAATACAAATTTTGATAAAGTTTTTGTAATTCTAAATCATTCTTACATTATACTTTATTAAATTCAATATCGACCACATAAATAAATTTTTAAATAACTCTATCGATCACACTCTCATGTCTCAATGTTAGTGGAACGAATATAATATTACTTTTGTCCCAATTTGATGATACCAGTTCTTATTCGCTTAATCAACATAAATAACTCTTAATCTCTTAATTTATATATCAAAATTTTATCAAATTTGATTCTGTTTTTTTGCGACTTTGTAAAGCTTCTAATGTAGTTTCTAAATATGTAATTATTTTTTTTCTAAAAATAATTTGAGTACGGACAGAGATCAATTTGCTTTATCGTCAGTCAAACTTCGTAAATTGCAATGATATCATCAAATTGGAACGGAGGACGTAAATATTTACAAACCCAATAAAGAAACCAAATACTTAGTCGAAGAATATAGAATAGTTTTGTAGTGTGACAATAAATGTAACAATTAAAGTGCCTTATTATATACCCCATCGGTTTCATTTTTCTTTTTTTGTTCATTCTATTTTAGTTTAATGTCTCCCCGCAGATTACGATGTTTGATCAACAATAAAGCAAGCAAACCTCTATCCTCATTTAAATTATTTTTAAGATTTTTTTAAATATTCAAAAACTATATTAAAAACTTTTTAAAATCACAAAAATCATAATCAAATTTTATAAAAAGTTGATATACTCCGGGTATAAAATACGTAGTAAGACATTAAAAGTGATTTGTGTTGACTAAGTGAGTAGGAACTAAGATCATCCAATTGAGACGGAAGTAGTATTGCATATGTAGTATTTATATACTCCCTAATTTTAATTCATTCTTAACTTATTCACGAAAAACGAAACGAAAAAAACCATGTTCAGTTAATCTCAAAAGAAATCATAGATTTAAATAGATTGTGCTATTCCAAGAAATCAACAAAATTCATTGGATTAGACGTACAAATTCAAACCAACAACTCATTCAGTAGGCTTTTCAGACAAAACACGTCGCTTTGCTATTTAGTGTACTTTGTTTTTTGCCCCCATTCTTATTTCTAAGATGAAATGGTAATGGTAAGTTGGTAATTACTTAATTAGTACGTAGTAATTACTCCGTATATTGTTTTTGAGAAATTGTACTCTGTACGGGTTGGTGAACAGAGACGGCGGCGAAAGAAAATGTATGGAATGAAAACCAGAAACCTCCAAAGAGGATAAATCACAACGCTACATTTTTTTCAGTGTAATTGGAAAGGAATTTCTTCAGCCATTAATGTCGAAGCTTTTAATTTATCGAGTTTTTGTTTTCACTTATCGGAACAAATTAGATAACAAATAAGAACGACGGCAGCTGCACGGATCGAATATAGCGTCGGGAAATCCTTTTCATGTGTCTCGTCAAGTTCAAAGTTTAACGATTTTAGCGGCTTTCACGACCGGGTTCTCCCTCGCGATCGCATCCCGACCGGCGGATTTGTAATCGAAGCTGCAGTCGTGTCGGTCCGAGTACCGGTGCTCGCCGCAGAAAAGCTCGCCACATCGGCACCGGAATCCCGTCAGTCCGACCTTCCTTCGGCAACCGGAGCACCGGTTCACCTCTCTCTTACCGGGAGGAGAAGAAATGCTTCCTTCCTCGCCCTTCTCTCCGTTTCTGACCGTCCGATCGTCTTCCTTCTTCAAATCCAGACCCGTTCTCTCGGGAATCAGCTTCCTGAAGCCAGATCTATGAGATTTCTCGGCGAATTTGTGGTGGATCGACGCGGCCAAGGGATCAGCGGCGGAGGTGGAGGCGTTGAAGCATTTCTGGCACATGTTGTTGGCGGTTGAGTTTCCGGTGACGCCACAGCCGTTGACGCACGGCGTTATGACCTCCGGTACTACCTTGAACTCCGTTTCTTCTTTCTCCGCCTTATGGGCCATATTTCTCAACCCCAATAATCAAGAAATTAACAGAAACAGATCGATGAACAAACAGAGAATCCTGCAGATAGGGGAGAGATATGATGATGGGAATTTGAAGGCTGAGAATTGGGTTCTGGCCGATGAGTTTTAAGGCGGTGGGGAAAGAGGTTTGTGGTTGTAATGGCGACGATAAGGGGGCATAATGGCCTCATTGATACGCGTATCTGGCGAATTTGACGTATTTAACCTGGTAACTTCAAAAAAATATATATATGTACTCCATCCCTGAGGGTCCCTCAATTCAGACAGGTAGGTTGGAAGGATGTAAATTGAACTATAATCTGAATTTTACAAATAGAGAGTAAGGCTCTGTCTCCGGTACTTGCAGAAGTTCTATGCATTTTTTAGCATAGTAAGCTCTCATCGCAGTTGCCGGGATTCGAACCCGAGACCTAACCCTTGTGGCACTCCCTCGCTACCAGTTGAGTTACGCCCACCGGTGCCTGGTAACTTTCAAGAAATTACTCCCCACATCCCGCGAAATAGTTTTCGGTTTCCTTTTTATGTCATCCTAAAAAACGTTTCTCATTTCCCTGTTTGGAAAGTTTTGTTTGATTCACAATCATTTATCTTTTTCTTACTAAATCTCAATCATACATTTCTACTTTATTCCCTCATTTTCTTGGAAAAGTTTCCCGAAATAGGACTAAAATAGTTTGAAAAATTCCAAAATAGGATTGTCATGTTTTTTATTCCCAAAATAAGACTTATTACTGCCATATTTAGAAAATAGCCCATGTTTGAAGTCTTGTATTGTCAAAACATGGTAGTAATTAATGATATTTGGGGAATAAAAATATGACAGTTCTATTTTGAAATTTTTAAAATCTTTTACTCTTATTTAGGGTAATATTCTGCGTTGGGGATAGGTTCTGGTCTTCTGGATTTGCTCCGACGTGTTATTATCACTCCCACTAATAGAAATCATCATCATATTAATAAGCACTTAATCGTACTTTGTGAACTTTCCAAAACCACTTTTTCATACACACAAAGTATATTGGTACTTTTTTATCAGGTAACATTATTAGCAAATGACACGCATTATAAGATTCTTTTTAATTGGATTTAATTTTTTTGATTTGGTCTAGTTTAGTTTGTTGAAGTCTGATCTGATTTGATTTGATTTGATTTGAATTGATGTTGTTTGGTGTACCACATGTTTGGTTTATGTATATTTTATACGGAGTACTACATAATTGACTCATACAAATAACTCACTCGGATTGTTAATCATTCGAATAAAGGATACAATGTGATCCAACACAATGTAAAGTGTTGGTCTTAGCATTGATAAATAGGTAAATAATATTCATCTTCTAAAGTACGTGAAGAAATTTTCACTTTCTATTGTGCCTTAAAAATATAATAGCAAGCATGTCAGTTATTTATCAAAGTTTGCTCCTTACCAATCATAGAATCAACACTTGTCTATGCTAAGGACATAATATAAAAATATCTCATTTTCAATACAATGTGACATATGACGACTCATCTACCAAAATGCGGGCCATCTAAGTAATTATGGTTTGGTAGAAATTTATTCATGCTATCTATTTTTTTTGTTACATAAAAATGTTGCATTTGCAAAACTTCTAGGAAAGTTTATTTAAGGGCCCACCACCCAACCAATCAAGTCTATATTACTTGTTATTGCTAGACAGTTCTGATCAAAAGTACTTGATGATTTTGCATATTTGTCGAGATCAATGAAAAACATCTTGCATCCCATGTGAAAATAAGATCTCAATAAAACCCACATCTAAAAGAATATAGATGGTGAATATTATTATATCTACTATGCACACACGTATATATAATTATTTTCATGGGGTTATGTAATATTGCAAGCACTCTTACACATTTGTTTTTTAGACTGATACTAGACAACCACGTTTATGTATACCAGTTGGTGACTGGATATTAGCCTGAGATGTTCTACTTATGAATATGTGGTTGTTAAATAGTTGTGCCTATTGCGTCTCCCACAACGCACTATAATCGGTTTTAAAAGAAAAATGATGTTTATGTTGGATATGAATCCCCAACAATAATCCGCTACTAGCCTTAACAAATAATGTGTATACCGCTTTGCGGGATATGACTTTGATGAGACAATTGATTTTCCCGTCATTAGGGGGAGATTAGAGAAAGAACTCTCTAATTGAATGACAAAATCATTATGATGGCACATCACTACTTTGTCTCAATGATAAATCTTACACTTCAAAATGTAACATTGAAGTTAAAGTGTTTATCAATTATCATAAATGATTTAAGTAATCAGATTATACACACTAGCTGCAAACATATTTATAAGGCTTGAATTTAAATTAAAAGACACAATGCTAAAGGAAGAAGCATTACAATCACAAGCAGTTGGGTTGTGGTTGAGGCCGTGGCTCTCTAAAGGAATAGAGGGAAGCCACATGGTTCGATTAATTATCCACCCCAAGTAGTAGAGGGTAGATAAGGCACAAACCAATATACTCGTCATCATATGAATTCCTCTCAAGAGATTATTTTTGACTAAGCATGTCCATGGATCAATAATGGGGGACGCCCCGAAGTTTAAATGATTTCAGAGAATTAAAATCTCAATGTTAATGAGAGTATGTATGAGTCGAATGATAGACCTTACACTTATACTGAAGGTATATTTATACAGTTGCTCAAAGGAGCATAGAGCACGACGATATCGAACCATACTCTATTGCAATATGAAAGCAATAAGAATATTGGCCTAAATACGTACAAGTGATCCAGGTATAAATTTAATATTTGACAAAGAGACAGATATTTGGTATGATAGTGCTAATCAACCAAGTGTAAAGCCGGTAGGACATGAAATAATTCTTTGTTCGAAAGCGTACTGAGATAATCAGGTCCTAATTATTCTCACAACGCCCTGGATTCAAATATGAAAAGTTATACCTCTCTATTTTGAACACAAAAATGTTCAACAACTTAATCTATAAGTAGACTCCAAAGTAATGGAGACGCAGCTAAAGATTATGGACATTAAATGTCTCAATAGAATTTCATTAAATAGATGTATATGAAGTATTTGTTATATTTTTATTATCTTTAATCAAGTGGTTTTAAATTTCATTGTATATTTACATTGAAACGTTCACATTTGGATTAAATCAATCCAGACGAGAGTGACATACCTATCTAAGTGACCACTTGACTGAAAAGGGATAGAAAAAGACAGATTATGTTTTCCCTCCAAGTACGTACTCATATTAAAGAAAATGAGAAATCTTAGATACTTGGAAGTCATAATTGAGATAAAGGATCTTGGGAAACTCAGGTTGTTTTGAAAACACCGAGTAGGTTGAATAATAATTCACCGGTTGCATATATCCAAAAAGGTTCTCAGGCAAATTAGCATGGATAAATGTAAACCGTTAGCACTCCCATGATTGGTCGAAATATGGATGTTAGAAAATATATCCATTATTGGAAAGTTATTGGGAGAAGAAATTCCCTATAAAAGTGCAATATGCGCATGATTGTACTTTGACAAACACATTCGACCAAATAATACATTCTCAAGAACATGTTAGCTGAAAATAACACAGGACCAATACATAGTATATCATCATTGAAATAGTATCAAGAATGTACTTTGATATCTATATGAAACAATTGGTATAATCTTTATTCATCCCTTATAAATTATTTAAATGATTGATGATAATAATATTTCTAAAGGAATTGGAAATGTTAAAAGTATCACTCTAACACAAAGTAACGCGATTTGAGTTTTACTGACGATGAATATCCCTTTACCTCATTGATACCCTTACCTCATTGATACTTTCTTATATTAGGATATATTTACCATGAAATAAACCAAGATGTTATATACGTAATACCTTGATAAAAGTATATATCAAGTACATATCGGATTTTTATTGACGTGTTGCATTCAGGGGGGAGTCCTTACATACTTATTTATCATCAGTTATATTGGTGCATTGTACTCTTTTTCTTTTCTCCCTTTTGACCAAGGTTTATTTTTTCCCATTGGTTTTTGTTACGTGGTAAAGTTTTTTTTATTATGAGACAACATAATATGCACCATCCCACATTTTGAATTTGCGAAAGTAAAACAATGTTGAAGAAAGAACATAATTACTATATCGCAGTCAAAAGTAATTTACGCGTATGTATTAGTGCACCATACCTCCTTTTCACTTTGACCGATGTTTATTTTTTCCCATTGGGTTTTGTTCATTGGCAACGTCTTCGCAAGTTAATAATTTGGGAAAATTTCCTACGCTCGACACACAGGGGGAGAATTAAAGGAATTATATTCTTCTATTGTGTGCCTTCGCTAAGTTAATTAATGTGACAAGTATTGAAATGCACATATTTTACAAACACCCTTGATTAATGTAAATACTAAGGGTGGATGTAGACTTGAGGGGGAGTACCCCAACTAGATTACGTTACACTCTTTTCCTTTACCCAAGTTTTATTTTTTCCCGCCGGGTTTTGTTACTTGGTAAGGTTTTTAATGAGGTAACGATACATATAAACTTTAATGATCAAAGCAAAGATCAAATAAAGATAGACTTAATGGAAGAAGCCTATCTTGATGTTACTCCTTTTTCTCCAGTCAAGGTTATTTTTTCCCACAAGGTTTTTGTTACTTAACAAAGTTTTGAATAGGCGACAAGACACATACAACATTCTATCTACAACTCAGCACAAGGAGGGGTGTTGAAGGAAATTCTATGTTGTGTGCCATCGTTTAGATAGAATATGTATTAGGGCCTTTTATTTGTAAATCATGTATTATGGGCCTATTGGCCCGTACTTGTAAACCCTACTCTATCCCTATATATAGGGGCTTACGGTAATGAAACTCTACGAACATTCTCCCCGCAACAAATTAGAGGTTTTACTTAACTTTTTAGAGAAGCTAAATTTGCAAAAAAATAGTTACGTCTTTATTTGATGTTATGCTTATTTTTATACTCGTATCACATTTCACAAATGTATATTTTATGAGACGTGTTGAACCATCTCGGTTTTTTTCGGGTTGTCCCGGTCCCGTTTTAAATGGGACATGGGATAAAGACTTATCCCGAACCGTATCGGACCGTTATTCTAAAATCGGATCGAGATCGGGATAAGCCAAATTCCGGATCTTTCCGGACCGCGCCTACCCCTAATAGTTGTATTTAACTGAGTTACAACTATTTACATGCACATATACTTGTAACTCCATTTACATCCACACACACACACACACACACACACACACACACACACACACACACACACACACACACACACACACACACACACACATATATATATATATATATATATATATATATATATATATATATATATATATATATATAGGGGAGAGTTCAAATACAAAGAGGTCTTCCCATGCAAAGTGAGAATTAATCTCGTGCGTTCATTTTGAGATCTAATGGCTCAAAATGAGCCAAAAGTGAACTAAATTTGATCAAAAACGCGGTGGCAATTTCGTAATTAAAACGAAGATTTTTGCCATCGCGAAAAAGTGCAACAGAAACACGCAAAAGTGCAACGCGGTGAAGAAAAAGTGCAATTGTTCGCACTTTGCACGGGAGAACCTCTTTTTATTTGATCTCTTCCCTATATATATATATATATATATATAAATATATATATATATATATATATATATATATATATATATATATATATATATATATATATATATATATATATATATATATATATATATACTCTATTGAGATGAGGCGCGGGTGGCTTTGGATTGGGGATTCAATCGCCAAGAAAATCATTAGATTTGCAATAAAAGCATTTAACTAATACCACAATTGAAGAAGAGAGAGGAGCGGCGAAGAGAAACAGGTTTTGTATGATCGGTATTTTCAGCTCGCCAGATGTATATTCCCTGCCATTATTGATCGCGTGTTCTTGTGTGCTAGTAAGAGCTTCGTGTTGACTTCTTTATCAATCATGAATCAGGGTTTCTTCTGAATCAATATAGAGGTTGATCGCCCCTCTCCTGAACCACCGCCGATTCAGGAAAACGACATCGAATGGATTGTATTCTTTTCGGTGGGTGGTGAAACCGGAATAATTTTTGAACTTGGCTTCTTACCGGTGGCTGAAAAAATGGCAATTTTAATAATTCCTTTTTGGTGGCTGGTCAAATCGTACCCATTTTGAGTATCATGAGTAGTCACACTGTGATACGAGTCTACATTGTTGCAGGATTAGCGAACACGAGTGTTTTTGTATGACGCTTTTGTTCTTTATCTCACCCTAGTTAATATTGAACACTATGATTGTAATGCTTCAACTTTTGATTGTTATGTTTTTTGTTAACCTTTTTTAAATAATGTTTCTTGTTAATCTTATCAATAATAATTAAGTCATTTTTCTTTTAAAAAAACTAATGCCACGATGAAAGGCATAGGGAAGCTCTAATTAGATCACTTCAGTCCCAAATTATTTAATTAGCCTAGGCCTAGCTAGTGATCTACGTCAACAACTTGTCTAGCATGGTTGACGTTGCTCCTATCATTTGCCCCATTTTTTTAATTGACATTACTTTCAGACAATTTTCTACGGAGGTTAATCAGAAAAAGAGTAGTAGCACAATAAAGAGTACAGCAAAAATGTAAAGCGTATGAGCTACTCGTAATAAATAAAAAATGAATAAATAAGTAGAAAACAATTAAAATGCAAATTCAAAATTTTTTAAAGTAGAAATATAAAAAATTACAAATACTTCCCAAAAGAAAATATGGTACAAGACCTCATTAATGGGTTGTTTACTTTCGACTTAATGGATATACTGAAAAAATTGACTTAATCATTAAACCATTAAATCATGTTTACTTATGACTTAATTGAAAACACACCTTAATCATTCAGTTATAAAACCGATTTAATTGTTAAATTGAAATATAGTACTCATTCTCATTAAGATGTCTATTAAGTCGTCATTTATGTTAATTGTTTAAATAAATTATGAAATAAATTTATATTAATAAATGAAATTTCTTATTGACTTAACAATTCATGAATAATACTCGATTGATTACTTACTCAATTTAGGTCGTCTATTCAAGTAAACAAGTTCATATAGTAATACTACTTAATTTAGACAAACGTTTTAATTTAGATAAACGTTTTAATCCAGACAGAACGCTTGAGAGGGAAAAAAAATTCCTAGGATATGACTAAAACTCAATGAGTTTCCCGATCTATGACCTAACTAGTTTTGGACTTTTGTATGACCGAAAATCCAAAAAAAAGGAAAATCTTGCACTTTATATCGCCGTTATTGCACGACATTACTGCACATCCGGTAATAATCACTGCACTTCCGCCAAAATTAATTCTCTTTTCATCCACGGATCCACCGCAACAACATTCTTTTTCCAACAAACTGCTTTAAACCCATCTTCACGCAAAAGGCCCATCATCACTACATCACATGGGCCGCACTCCCCCTTCTTGTTACGTTTTTATGGGGTATATGGACCCAGACCCCATGACCCACATACTCAGAAGAACAAGAGGCACAAATGTCACCCGGTGGGACCTCCGTCGGGCAGATGGTCCTCCATCGGCCAGAAATTCATCGACTCAGAACGTGACCCAGAAGCCAGGAAAACCAGGTGTCTCCGTCGGCCGGGTCTCTATCAGTCATGTCTCCGTCGGCCAGACCCCCGTCGGCCACAGAGAGCTCACAAAGCCGGATTTTATACTTAGTCATTTCTACATACTTTGTACTCGGCCCAGTAGTGGCCCCATTGTAAATGGGCCTCCCAAGCCCAAGACTTGGGAGCCCAGCCCACATTTCCTCTATAAATACTCCCCTTGGGAGTAGTTGTAGGGGTTGACAAATTGATTTATTGCAGAATTTATTGCACTTCTCTCTCTAGCTCTCACTTTTCTCTAGAATATATACTCTATCAGTTTTTTTCTTCAAATCTTTTTGTTCTTTCTTTTTCCCATTGTTACTGGGCTGCTAAGCTAACCGGAGAAGGGGGTAGATACTGGATAAACGTTCTGGTTGTGTGACTGCGCGCGGGTGGTATATGGAATGGTTGAAGCCAGAGTGTTGAAGCTGGATTAAGGTGCTCCTAGACGGCGGCTAGCGGCAGGCCATGGTGCGGCGGCGGGAGGCAGGTCATGGTGCGGCGGCAGATGGCGGGTCCTAGGTGGCAGCAGACGCCGGGTCATAGGGCTGCGGCGGCTGTATGCGGGTGGATCTATGGAGGTGGGATAATGGAGGCTACGGTTTGAGAAAAGAGTAGGAGCTTAGAGTGTTATAGATATAACTTAAAGGGTATATTTGTCCACCTAAATTATTTATTTATTTATTATTTATTACGAATTTTAATTAAATATAATGAATTTTGATATTATTTTAATAAAAAAACTAGTTAAGTCATAGATTGGGAAAATGAATAAGTTTTAGTCATATCTAGAGTAATTATCTGTAAACAATCCCTCAATCACCTTCGTGACAAATGTGTCACAGTGTAGAGCACAAATTTTTTGGATGAAAGTGTCAACCTTTGAACTATTGCTCGTATCACGTTAAACAATGAAACCTTAAGGGCCTCTTTACTAACTCAAACAGTTTTCTGTTTTCATTTTCTGTTTTCAAGTTTCTAGTTTTCGGTTTTCGTTTTCCTTTTTTTTTTGTTTTCCAAACCAGAAAACATGTTTACCATTTTCCATTTCATTTTTTTGAGAGAATGTTGACTTAATATTTGTAAAAGAATGTACAATTACAAACATTACAAATAACACAACAAATTTTCATAATTTTGCAAATTATAAAAAGCTACTTCTATGTTTGCTAATAAAAGATAATAATGAATTAAACACCAGAAGACCTTCAAACACAAGCAAAACCATTGATCTATACTCACTTTTCCAATCCCATTTACTAACAGCTTTCTAAAACTACGTACCTTAAAACATCACTGAAGAAATATGCCTTAAAACATAACCGTGTACCATGTGACATCTAAGAGGAGAGAGCCGGATCTTAAGCCATATACCTTAAAACATAACTGAAGCAATGAAAAAGAATTCTTAAGCAATGAAAACAGACTTTTTAAGCAATGAAAAAACAGTCTATCCATAATAGATTTCCATTTCTTTTTTCTAGATACAGATACATGTATATCTATATACACCAGCAAAAAACAAATCAAAAAAGGAACAAAATAGCCTAAGTCTGTAGAACACCTTCCAAAAAGTATACACCCTAGCCCAGGTATTACCAATTCCAAATCATTATTCCCCTATTTCAATCTTTTTGCTATCAATATGTCCAGGACTAGATTTTGATTTCTCATTCTTTAACAGCTATTAGATAAATATGACCAACAAAGAATCTCACAGGTTATCCAATAAACAAACTTATGCATGAAAGTAATTTAGATCACATTCAAATCCAACATACATTTTTTTTACAGAAATAATCTTTCATCTGAACCTGAAGCCACAAATATATCGTTTGAACATCTTTGATAAAGTCATGCACTACAGGTTTCTAGTCCAAGCAGAAAGCTAGTTTGATATTTTTTTACACTAATAGGACAAAAAAGAATGATGGAATGAACTAAAAGGTGTTTGTTCTTGTTGGGGGTGCAACCTAACTCTTACTGATGAAGTACCCTACTAGAATTCCAATTACCCAAATCAGCACAACACACAATACTGAGAAGCCACCGGTTTTTCTTTTGTTTGCTTCTTTTTTCAACATCTCCAGTTCGAGATGGAATTTCTGATTCGGTTGAATAGTAGAGCTTTTCTCTTCTCAAATTGTCGCAGCAAATTTCTTGGGGTTAGTGGTTTTAACCTTGAACTCGCAGAACATGAACTCTGCCTCCTCACCTCAAATTGAACGGGTTTGGCGGAGATGTAAAGATGGTAGGTGGAGAGGGTAAGGTAGAATGCAGTAAAGGCGAGGAGTGAAGATAGGCCTGCCTTGAACTCGCAGGAAGGTTGAGCGCGGAGGAAGATAGAGCGCGGTAAGGCTTAGGATGGTAGAGCGAGTAAAGGTGGAGGAATGCGAACGGCTTTTCTAAAATGTGAAAACGTCTATTTGTCGATTTTCTGTTCCAGAAGGAAAAGGCGAGACATGTCTCATTTTTTCCCTTTTGGAAAACAAGTAGGTAAACACGTTTTCTACTTTTTTTATTCCATTTTTCCAAATTTTTGCAAAAACAGAAAATATTTCTGTTAGTAAACACGCCCTAAATGTTTATAATCAGTTTAATAACGTTTAAATTGGCTACACAAAATGAACTACTCAAAAAAAAATTAAAAATGTGATCATTCTCATCATCAAATTAAACTAATTTAATTAACAATAATCTTAAATAATTTGATTATTACATAATTCAATATAACTTATTTAAGATATTAAAGGATAACGTCGATAAGCTAAAATATAAAGGTAATCAAATGAGCTGTTAATGAGATAAAGCCTTACAGCAGATTTGAAAAAAGATCATTTATGCATATGTTTTTTTAGTCGTTAACACTCAAAATAGGTGAAATGGAGAAGTAGTATAACAAGGGGTTTTGCCCTCAATATTACTAAACTAAAGCTAATTTCCAAAAATATGACAACATTCATATTTGGTCAAAAAAGTGATTATGAAGGTCATATACATGTCATTCTCAGATTTTATGTCACTGTCCGATTTTAATGTCACTATCAAATGTCATTATCACTATCGCCCGTGTCACTGTAGTCACTGCTTGTCTCACTGTAGCCACCACTCTTGTAATTGTAGCTGCAGCCCGTGTCACTAGAACCACCGCCCATGTCACTGTAGCCGCCGCTCATGTCACTATAGTTGCCGCCCGTGTCATTACAGATGTCGCTTGTGTCACTATAGCCACCGTGACACCTCCATAGTGATAGTGACACACAATTACTCCAGTCACCACACTTCGGTTAGTTACCACCGCCTCCCCGCCAACGACCACCACTTCCCAGTCCCCGCACAACCAGCCTCTGAACCACTACCGCTACTCCACCCCCACAATACTGTCATTGTCCCCCATTCCCCAGCCCAGCACCACCGCCAGTACCCCATCCCACACCACTAGTCAGTTTCGCACCGTCGCTGCACAACCCCAACTCACTCACCAACCTTCCCAGTTCCCTCTCCGGCCTTCCCAGCCCCTCCCTGACCTCCTAGCCTCTACGTTACTATCCCAACCAACCTCCAACTATTTCCCCAACTCCCCGCCCCCTTTCCTGTGACCTCCAACTGCCTTCCACTTTTGGGATCCCTACCCAGCCCATCCACCCACCCCCTGCACCAGTTCCAACCACGCCCCTTGTCCCCAACCCATTCCCCTTCCTTGCCATATCCCTCCACCCCTACTAGATAAGCCACCAGAATGCCGCTGGTTTTCCTCAGTCGTCAAATTCGTCATCGTCGATTTTACTCAGCGCTCAAATTCGTCATCGTCTTTGGATGCCAACATGCCAGATCTACAGAACAACCAAATAGGAAGATCAACACTTATGTAGAAGCGAGTTGTCACTGTAGATACAAAAATATCGGAGAAGAAGAAAGTTCAATCGGTGGTTGCGATGATCGAATAATTGCGGCGGTGGAATGATTGTGACGGTCGAAGGTGGAATGGAGGTGTCTTGTGTGCTGGAATGGTGAAGAAGAGTTTGGGTGCGGTGGTGATGTGTGCTAGATAGAGAGATGGTGATGAAAATCTGATGTTGTCTTCGTCGTTGCTGAGGTCGACCTGCAGCGTGGTGGCATCGACGGCATGGAGGAGGCTTTGAGGAGGAGGAGGCGTGTAGGACATGCACCGGTCATCTCCCTCAGTGCAATAGTTGATTTCTGGGGGTAGAAGAGAGAGGCGAAGGGATGTCCGAAGGGGAGGAAGTTTGGAGCGGTGACATTTCTGGAAAAAATAAAACGGGTCATTTATTTGTCCTTTAAGAGTGGGTAGATAATATCTATGACATTTATTCGTATAACAACTAGTATATGATGTGCTGTTTTCATAACATTGAAATTGACTGAATCGACTTATTCTGCTAAAATTTATGAAATTCTGATTGAAGTGATTAAATTGACTTATACTACAGATTTATAAAAAACTATATTTAAAATATTTTTTAGGAGTAATAATAAAATAAAGAAAAAATTATATAAAAAATAGCTAAAATGGTAATCTACAATAATTTCAACCAATATATACAGAAAAGTAACTTCAACATTATTTTTTCTTATTATTACACAATTCAGCGTGTGAAATCAAAAGTTACAAATTTGATGAAAAAAGTTTATTGATAAGTTTAATAAACCGAAAAACTGAGTCATCCGTTTAATAAACCGAAAAATTGAGTCATCAAAAGCAATTCATTTGTTTGAACTATATACGTAAGGGTTGAATTGGTATCATATTTAATTATTTATTTGACGTGAACTTTCGCAACTGCAACTTCGATCCAAGTCATCCAACCAGCTGTGCACCTCTTTTTCACATGACCCGTCTTCCTCAAATTGCTGCCGCGCTAGACTCCCTATGCTTATACGCAGTATTTTGCTTTATTGGGTTTTACTTCCCAATATTGACGATGAAATCATTACTTTCTCCAAGTAAAATATTGACAATTCTCCCGTACACTGCTACACATATGTAATTATGATTGTTTTCAATTTTCTGTCATAAGGAAAATAACATTATTTTATTTTATGTTCTGTACGAGAGAATCGCCTACTATCGATCACAACAGCCAATTTCCCACACAGCAAAATACCTTAATATCTACAAACACCACGTGCTATCGATAAAGAAACTACACTTACTAATGATTAATTTAAAGAGCAACTACATTAAAACAAAGAAAAAGAAATCACAAAGTGCCCAACCAAACAGAGACCAACAAAGCACAAAAGCACCAGAGACCAAACCTTAGAATAATTATGACAAAATGTCACATAATTCATTTGATACCAGATTTTGCAGTTGTTTAAGCACAGTAAAAAACACCAGCCTCCTTAGATTTTGTTGAGCTTTCCGGCCTTGACAACAGGGTTAGCCCGGGCTATAGCATCCTGAGCTTCCTTGTGATAATTGAAAGTGCAATCATGCTTGTCCGAGTAGCGATGGGCCCCACAGAAGACATTCCCGCACCGGCATTCAAACCCCGTTAACCCAACACGCTTCCTGCAAGCCATGCACCTGCTAGGACCACTTTCTTGGACCTTCTTGCCCTTGCCATTATTGTCCACCAGCAAAGGACTACTGGGAGATGCTAGGGTCGATCCCGCTGAGGTGGTCTCAGCAAGTGGGGTGACACTTGTCATTGCCTTGTCAGTCGAGATAGAATCACTACCGTTTATTATGCTTTCGAGTGAAGAGGCAACGAGTTTGGCTTGATCTTGTTTGATGATGGAGTCCTTGTAGCACTTTGAACACATGTTAGAGGTTGCCAGAGTTCCGAAGAATCCACAGTTGTTGACACATGGTGTGGGAGCCTGAGGTGCTTCGCACCCTGCACCGTTTTGCTCCATCCTCTTTTTTCTGATATCCTAGTGCCAAAAGGGCGTTAATGAAGTCATTTAAAGCAATAAAGCATAAAACATAGATTTTTAACCGCATTGTTTATAGTTGAGAGCCATATACTTGTAAATCAAACAAGTTCAAACGAGATCAGACCAGACTTAAGTAGACCACACTAGAAAAGTTCAGTCAAAGTAAAACATACTTAATCAGTCAAATATAATTTCCAAAAGATAACCCAATCCTGGGCAACCATGGTACTTGAAAAAAACATATATCCCACTCTTGAGAGTATGAGGATGAGGGTTGACCCCATCTGGCCATCTGGTTCTAGTTCATGAAAAGGGTGGAACCGTAACCGGGTATACCTGGTAAGGTTTACCCGGGCGGGTCTAATCTTATCTAGGGAGGAACACTCAGGCCAGAAACGGCTGTTCTTGGTCCAGTACCAGATTCACGGGGGGGGGATTATGTATGTAAACATAAAAGCAAATTACAATTAGCACATTAACTTTATGTTCCTTCTCAGTTCAAATTGATTTCTTATTTGTTTTAGACACTACAAATCCCCTGGGAACACAATGATTTATCAATTGTGCCATTTTTTACAAATAAACCAATCTTATGGTGATCACAGCTAGATTTCTAGACGAAGGGGGAAATTTAATCAATTGATATGTTTGAGGAATACGCATTAGTGTATGGATATCATTTCTTCCTATAGGTTTATATTCTATCACATAGCACATCTGTAGACAAACTTTTATAGTGCCCAGAAATCATGAGCTTTGCATAGCAGTATTTTCAATAGGAAAATAGCTATGCAAAGTGCAAACAAAACAAGATCCAAAATGAACACATATGAGAAACCAAAAACTGAATGATGATATCCAAGAAAACAAAACAAAAACAAATGTTTAGACTTTAGATATTCATGATACAAACTAGAAAAGTAAACTGATGGATTCATCACAAATTGGTAATCACAAAACAAAGCCTGCCAAAATCCTGACCTAACTTTCGAAGAGAAAGGAGGGGGAGGGGGTGCATATCATTTTATCTTGATGAAAACGGTGTTACATTCTACTAGCAGGATAGTACCCATTGAAACACAAATCAAATACAAAAATAATTCAAAACAAATAAACATGCCTGTATGTTTGTGAATATGATCTGTTTCAGATAAGTACATGAATATATGAACAAACAGGCTAAATAAACACTGAATATATGTAATATAACTATCTAAGACATAAACCTAAGCAGCCGCCTCTCAGCCTGAAATATATAAATAGATATACTTTCCACTACAAAATTCATTGAGATACACATATCAAACAACAGGAAGCATAAATAATTGTCATCCAAATCATTATAATATATATGTGTGCATAAATTTATGTATGTATATATCTGTGTGTGTATTCATCGTCGTCGACGACAACAATTCGAAAGCTGACAACTTTCTTTAAGCCGGTTCAGTAAAATACTAAAATAAACTGCAAATTCAGTTTCATCTACAAATACCAGACTCACCTTGTTCAGGGACGAGATGAAAGATGCTAGCTTTTTAGTACTTCCCTCCTGCCCCTTCAAGAAAGTTCGAAAATTTGTTCAAAAATAAATAAATCAAATTAAATCGAGTTCAACAAACAGAAGTATACTAGCATTAGATATGTACCATATAGATGGAAAAATTAGAAAGATGAAAAAGAACAATCTGAACCTGTGAGCGAACAGGAAGGTATCCGGAACAGATCTACGCAAAAAGAAACGGGGGATAGAATTGAAGGCTTTTTTGCGTCGTTCCAGATGTCTCTTTTTAAAAAACCAGCACCTCGATCTTCTCAAATAATCCTTGGTTCCTTCCTCTCATCATTAGGGTGGGATCATACCGGTGGGCGTAGCTCAACTAGTAGGAAAGAAGGGAGTGCCATAAGGGTTAGGTCTCGGGTTCGAATCCCGTCAATTGCGATGAGAGGTTACTATGCTAAAAAATGCATAGGGCCTCTGCAAGTACCGGGATAGAGTCTCACTCTCTATCTGTCAGATTGGGATTATAGTCCAACTTACATCCTCCCAACGTACCGTCCGGTCGGGGTTGGGGGGCCCTCAGGGATGGGGTGTCATCCTTTTTTTAGGGGTGGGATCATTCCGGGTCGGGTTTTTGCTAAACCCGTAAAATTACCCGTAAGGTATCGGGTTATGAAAATTAGGGACCGAAACAAAGCTCACTATATTCGGTCCGATTCGAGTTTTTTGTAGTCTGGGTTCGGTTCGGGTTTGGGTTGGCCTGGTTAAAGCCCGAATGTGAAATCACTCACATTTCTTTTATATTTTAAAATCTATTTTCAAATAAAATTAATAAAAAGTACAAACCGCAAATAAGATTAATAAAAAGCACAAATATTAGTTTCCAAAATCTCCAAGAATTCAAATTCAAAGAAGGTCATTATCATAAACATAGATAATATAGGTGTTCTAAAAATGTTATGAAATAAAATTTATGGATAAAAATGTGACTAAATTTACTATAAATATGTTTCCATGGTCATTACGGTAAATAAATTGAACATATTTGTAGTCACTAATAGTTATTAAGTCATTTTTTCGTCCATCATGATTATAATCATATATTAGGAATTAATTTATAAATTATATTGGTATATTATACTCCGTATTGATTTTATATTAAAGCTAATTGTTTCGGGTTTTTATCGGTCCGGACCGGGTTATAGATTTTATGGCCCGTTAATGAGCCCAAAGTTTCGGGTTTGGTCCGGGTTTTTTTATTCGGACCGGTCAAAAAGAAAAAACCCGAACCGATATCATAATTCGGCCCGGGCCCGGGCCAGTTTCCGGGTTTCGATTCGGTTTTTCCCACCCCTACAATCCATGACTAATTTTAGTCGGTACAATAATTAAAAAGTAAAAATTGTACTCACTCCTTTTCTTAAGGATTAATAAATCAATAACGGTGTATTTGATTTAAATCGATCAGATTAAACTATAAAGTTTCAATCCAGTTAAAAACATCTTAACTCGTATTTAACTTAAGTCCATTTTAACTCGTACTATCTTCATCCCATTTTATGTAGACCGGTAAAAAACGGGTTCGGACCGGGCTCAGGCCGGACTTTTTATAAATTTTCTGCCCATCATGTGTGGGCGGGCCCGACCCACAAAAATGGGTCTAACCCTATGTCCATACCTGCCCATAAGAGCGGACCGGGTAGTCCACCGGGCCGCCCGGCTCGGGAATACTTTAATTTTTTCAAAATTATATGATTTTTTAACTACTTTAAAAATAATATTACAACATTTAGAAAATAATTAATACGCTTATAATGTTTATACGTCTTTCACCACATACACAAAAAATACTTACACAAAAATAATAATGAGACACTATATCTAAAATTTAAAATTTAAGCACAAAGTATTATTTTTAAGTACAAAAATAGATATAATAATGGTTGGGCTAGTTGTTAAGAACTAAAAAATTAAATTCAAACATAATAAACTATAAATATGTATAAAGAAAAATTAGTAAATATAAATATACATGTGTATATGCAAATAAATAAATTAGTATATATATAAATATATATTTATATATACTAAATGTAGCGGGCCGGGCTTATCGGCCCGAACGGGCCTACACCCTAACTCAAGCCCGTCCATATCTTATTGCGGGTCAGGCTCGGGCTGGCCCGATGGGTAAATATATATGTCCAAGGCCGCCCATTTGTGCGGGCGGGTTGGGCGGGCCGGCCCTATTTGTCCAGGTCTAATTTTATGTGTGATATGTTAGTTTGGTATGATTATTAATAAAGTGATTGAAAAGTTAAAGTTATAGTTAAGATTTGAGTATAGTCAAGTGAAATGTCGTGGATAACATATTTTTTCAAAAAAGAAAATGTGACACTTATTCTGGGATAATTCAAAAAAGAAAATAAGGTAGATAAAATGGGAGTGAGGGAATATAATTTAACCTTTTAAAGACCAAAATTGTATTCGAATATTGTTATGGACTATAAAATATACTCCCTCCGTCCCGTTGGAATGTTCTCGGTTTGACCTACACACATATTAAGGAAATAAACTTACCAGGGGTAAATTTTACTGCTTTGACACTGTTTCGACATTTTTTGACACTGTTTTGCACTGTTTGACCCTGTTTTGATGTAGGATAACTTTCCATTTAGGGAAATGGGAACTTTCCAACGGGACATCCAAAAAAGGAAAGCGAGAACATTCCAATGAGACGAAGGGAGTATATGTGAGTAGCACCTATTGAAGATAAAATGAGAGAATCTTGATTCCAATGAATTGATTGTGTGTGTCAAATATCAAGTATGAACTATGAAGTATGTACTTGTCACTTGTCAGGCGAGTCGGGAGGTGAGGGACGAGTCTGAAAGGAGAGGAAGAGTGAGACTCAAACAAACATGAATTAGAGTGATATAGTACTTATTGAATTGGAGGAGATCTTGTATTTAATTTGGAGAGTGAAACGTGAAGAATGGATCCTTTTTTATTCCTTTTAACTATGACATGATATGATGGTTCATGCATGTCAGGAGAGTGCATATTTTTTTGGGACTAAGACTTGAATGTTATAAGTATTGACTGTATTGCCTTTGCATTAGAAAATAATAAAGATGTTGGGCAATCGTCAATCGACTTTGTGAGCTGATACTAAATTTATCAGCAGACTAATACTAGCAGACTATAACATGCCAGTAATCATTAATCTAATTTTTTTTCTCAAAGAAGTTTTCTGAAAAGATTATATCAAGACGAACTCTTAAAAAATTAAAAGAAAAAGGAACTCTTAAAAAGTTTTTTTCTCAATAATCATTTATATAATTTTTGAATGCATATGAGTGGGTGTGCTAATACGACCCTCTAAGTCTCTAACTGCACTAGTGACTAGTACCCCTTAAGGCCCTAAAGTACACCATTAATATTGCTATATTGATACTAGTAGCTCACCCGTGCGATGCACGGCAGACGAATTCCATACAAATTATTCAAGTTAAAAATAGGTAACATTTTTTTTAATTGTAATTAAAAAGAGAACAACTAAATTGAACTACTTGTAAGCAATTACTAACAAAATCAAGCATTAGTTTTACAAATTTTATAAAACTTCGTAATCTCATGAAAAAATAATTCTAGTATTTATAATACTACAACGACTGTTTTGTAGATTTTATATCGAGCAAATTGTTTTTGTTCAATCCCTATTCTTTTCTAAAGGTTGGAAATCATATTTTAACACCCACCTTGTAGTTAAATTTGATACCTTATTGTCATAAGATGCATTTTATTGAAATAATTAATCCATGTAATCAAGGTAACAAACTGTTGTATTTTCTATTCTTTTCTAAGATGCATTTTCTATTATATCAAGCAATTGTTTCTGTTCAATCGGCAACCTGTTGTATAAACTGGAAGCCAGATTTTAATAGCTCATTGTCATAATATGCAATCACATAAGCTTTTACAATAATTAATGTATGTAATCAATTTAATCAGAATTAATAACATTTAGTTAATGAAATGAAATGTTATGTACAGCTAAATAACTGTTCATAATAAATAACTGTTCATATCAATGTTTTATATATAATGTTATAAAACATTTAGATAATAACATGTTATCCTTGATATAGACTGTTCATTTGTTAGTCAAAATAGATTTCTAACACTTTATGTCTCTTTGTATAATAAATAACTGTTCATATCAATGTTTTATATATAATGTTTAATGCACAGCTAAACAACTTTATAACCATTGTTTCCCTTTTATTCGTTAATTTAAATGAGTAAAACATCTAGCTAATTAAACGCACAATGACTTCCATTAAAAATATTTAAAGTGTATAGTCAATCTATTAAGCATATTCTACAGATTGCAGATTATTTATAAATGTTTTGTATCCTCAGTTCCTCACTCTAATGCCGTATCTTGGCCATTTATGTATATTTCCTTGCATACATATATGATAGCAGCAAGACTAACTAAACTAAATAAAGAGTAGTTTTTAAATAATAAAAAAATTGTTTTGACCAACAGTAGATGATGTAAAGAGTCCCTCTTAAAACTGAATGTTGTGGACTTCCAAAACTTTCAAATTAATCAAGAACACATGTTTCTCTTTATCATGGAGTAGCCACAGATAATTTATGTTGAAACCCATTACTATTTTATAATTTGGCGCAAATCTGGTGTGTGGATTTTGTATTTTAATGTCGATTTTCTATTTTTTGTTTATATTCGATCAAACTCCAAGCTACTTTTCGCTTCCTAGATACATTTTTGGCGTTATCTTCTTCATTGATGTTAGGGTGTTTAAATTAGGATTGCAATATCTCACAGAATATAAACATTTGATGGCCAAACTCGATTGGGTTCTTTCATGAACGGTTTATAAAGATTGACTCAACAACTTCTACTTTCAGTGTAGAAACCGGTGAGTTAACTAACTCACATCATTTTAGTACTAAGAATTTCACCCCCTCATTACAGTCTTTGCTTTCGGTGTAGAATCCATTTGCCTGCACTATTTTATTCCTTCTAAGCATATTAGGATATCGATTCGTCTTCTGTCTCTCAAAAGCAATGCTCCTTCCCTCCGATATACGGAGTAAATGATGGAACAGAGTAGAATTTGGACAAGTGTTTCCGAATCGCGTTGATGTATTTTTTTTGACGAAAAAGAGTAAAACGGAGTTCAGTACTCCGAATTTGAAGTGGTCAACACAAGCTTTAAAGCTTTTCGGATCTGACAACTCCGAAAGTGTTGCCGTCAGAAAGTGTCAGCCATTTTCGGAGCTGACAACTCCGAATTCCGAAGATAGGATTTCCCAACAATTTCATTGGTCCGTCGGATTCTACCGTGATAATATTTTCAGCATAAATACTCCTCCTCCACACTTTCACACCCACCATCATCTCCTATCCTCCTCCCACACTTTCACACCAACAAAACAAACAAGGCTTCTTGTTCAAAGGTTAGAGTTTATTATTATTATTATTATTATTATTATTATTATTATTATTATTATTATTATTATTATTATTATTATTATTACAAAAAGAAGTTTAATATTATATGTTCTTATTATTCCATTAGTAGTAATAATTGTAGAACTTTTTCATATTTACTTACTTCATATCCATTAGTAGTAATAATTGTAGAACTTTTAAACTACATAATATTATTGAACACATTTATTAACACTAAATTAAAAACATGATAAAAAAATTAGTATTTGTTTACGTATTAATTGTAGGTTGTAATGGCTGAACGAGTTGCACACCCTGGCCCTCGGGATCGTTCTGTTTTAGTTATGATACCCGGTGAGCATCGTGCCGATCGTGTGTGGCACGAATCAGCATTTCGAGATGACAAACTGAGGTGCCGTCACTATTCGTCAAGTGCCTATGTTGATGATGGTCCGCGTCATCCTGGGGTGGTACGGTTGTTGAGAGCATCTGGGTTTCACGGTGTCGAGAGAATAGGACAAATACAGTTAGATTGGTCACTTCTGACTACGTTAGTGGAGAGGTGGAGACCCGAGGTACACGCATTTCATTTGCCCTTTGGTGAGGTAGGATTGACTTTACAGGATGTGCAAGTGTTGTTGGGGTTGCCCATTGACGGCATACCACTCACTTGTCCCACGATTACTGATAAGGCAGCGTTGTTGCAGATGTGTGCACAGTCTGCTGGTTTTATACCAGAAGATGATGATTTAAATTCAGCTACCATAAAAGTAACGAATATCCACCCCATTCCATTAACCGATTGGAGCACTGAAAACGAGGTGACTCAACACACTAGGGCCCTCATTTGGCAGTTGTTAGGTGGTTCATTATTCCCTACCACTAGTGGAAACATGGCTAGTTGGTATTTCTTGGAGTTGTTGCAGGGGAACTTAGTAGATGTGCGCCGATGGAGCTGCGGCTCAGCGGTCTTGGCCTATCTGTATCACACCATGTGTAAGGTGGCCAAGGCCCAGGCTAAACAAATTGGAGGATGTTTAATCCTTCTACAAATCTGGGCATGGGAGAGATTGCCGATGGTTCGGCCCCAAGGTCATCTCCCACTTGACCATATATTGGATTTTCCGTATGCTGTTAGGTATTGTTTAAATAAACAATACATTATCTATGTTACTTTGATTATTGTATTACAAGATGCTATTTATGCTTTTAATCTACGTTATTTATTTATATATATTATTGTTCATGGAAACTAAATCTAGGTGGGCGTGTCAACATGATTGGCAGCAAACAAACAGATTTTCGTTACGGGTATATAGGGACCAACTAGATCGGATGACGGAAGATGAGGTATAATTTGTTACTTGTACAATTCAATTTTACATGATTTTTAATTTGTTACATTCAAATTCAATAAATTAAATGATATAAATAACTATGTGTGCTTACTAATTGGGAGATATTTTTCAGTTCGAATGGATCCCCTATCCGTTGATGAACCTTCCAGCACATTGTCATGATGCGAACGATTTGTGGGCTGCGGAGGTTCCATTGATTTATACACGTTTTTCTGAGGCACACTATCCTAGGAGGTTTTGTCGTCAATTCAACGCATATCAGGATCGACCCGCTCCGATTGTGGCAGGGCATCGTCATCACAATAGTGGATCACGATTCATGGTCGAGCTTGTTGAAGAATGAGCATTACGGTGGAACAAAATATTCCCACTTCAGTGGGTTGACGAAGGTCCTTTCATTAGTGATGAGTACCGCGAGTGGTACCGTAATGTAGGAAAACGATGGCTCACATTAGAAGCAACTTCATGTCCCAATTTAGAAGTAAACAACTAAAGAAGTTGTGTTGGCGAGCGGGAAGTACCCCGATTGTAAGTGAGTTTAACCATTTCATGCAACAAATTAGGGGTACTAACGAGAGAGCATTCAAGTATTTAAATGACATTCCCCAAGAAAAGTGGGCACTTTGTTTTGATGGTGGTTGTCGTTATGGTATTTTGACAACAAATCTTTCGGAAAGTTTCAACAATGCTCTCAAAGGATGTAAGACATTGCCAATCACTGCCCTTGTACGAGCAACTTTTGACAAACTAGTCCAACTCTTCGCCCAATGTCGTAGTGCTGGTATGATGTGGCAGCAAGCTGGATATCATTTTCCGGACAACATTCGGAAAGAGATTATGGAGCGTTGGCACCAAAGACCTCACACTATGGTTCTTCCACACAACCACTACACAGGAATTTACTCAGTCGTCGTGGATAATGCAACACTTGTTACGGTGAATCTATCGAGACTTATCTGTGAGTGCAGTTGTTGGAGGATGAACGGCATGCCATGCGCCCATGCGCATGTTGTCTGCCATTTTCAGAGGTATTCCAGAGGTATACAAACTAAGTTCTTACATAAATGCACATTCCAGTGATATCATGCCATTGCCGAATCTGAATGAGTGGCCACAAAATGAGTTCATTCTTCTGCCGCCTAAATACTCTTCCAGAACTTCTCGAGTAGGACGCCGTCAAGAAACAAGATTTCCAAATGAGATGGATATGCGTCCAAGACGCAGAGCACAACATGATTGATTCACATTTGTACTCTCTTATGGTGTATTATTTCTTTTCTTTGTAGTTTGTTTTAATGTTGTACTACCTCCGTTTCCATTTTAACTTCCAAATGGGTTTGACACAAAGTTTAAGATAGTGGATATTGTGTGGTGGAGAGTTGTGCAGAGGAGAGAGAAATGTGTAAGAAATGTCGTGAATCACAAATTCTTTACCAAAAAGAGAAAATAGAAGTTTTAATTGGAACAGACGAAAAAGGAAAGTTGGAAGTTTATTTAGGAACGGAGGGAGTAACACTTTTATTAGCCATATGCTTCAAATGTACTTTTAATATGTTATGAACTTTGTTTAATTTTGAGTTCATATGACTTAATGGGTCACTTATTATTAAACATGTGATACTGTAAACTGTATTTGTAATTACTTTCAAGTTAATAATGCTGAATGGGTCAACTGTTTTTAAAACCCGTCTCATTGATCAAGTATATTGATACTTTTAATCGATGTACTTTGTTATTTTTTGGGTTCACATTTTTTAATGGTTAGGTTTTTATTATTCGGGTTCAGTATTTGTGTTCAAAATATTTATTGGGTCAATTTTGTAAAACGTGTGCTTATTTAATTGAATGGGTCAACTTTTTGTAAAACGCGTATTCATGAACAATATTGTACAATTTTTACTCAAGTTGAATAACTTATGATTTATAACAAATACAATTTTTTTTTTTTAAAAAAATAAATATAAACACATGAGAAGTGAAAAATTCAGCAACCAAATTGAGGCCAAACAAAATAAATCATCACGGTTCATACGAATTCGGAGTGAACTCCGAAATGGTCTGACATTGTCCAGAGACTCCATTTTCGGACCTGTCAAGTCCGTTTTGCGCTATCCCAGAAAACTTCAAAAAAAATACATCTTTAGGAATTAGATGTTAGAAATGTGCACTTCCGTCAAACACCCCGATTTACGATTCACAGTAGCTTCTTAGATCAATATAATTTTTTAGCTTAAGACGTTTAATCCTAATCCATATGCCATGTCATCACTCTACTACCGTTATTTGTTATTATAAACTTTGAATCAAACATAGGTGTTGTTAGAACTTCTTGGATGAAAAACGTTTCAATCCCTTGCCTTAAAGTATATATCCACTTGAATTTGCAGAATTTTTTTAATTTCTATTTTCGGAGCATAAGATATATGGAAATTGTTTTTTGTTTTGTTTATATCTTTGGAATTCCACACATCTTTCTCGTTTTCTAAATTTTGAAGATGGTACTCTGTTTAGGAAAATAATTAATAAAAAGGTCTGTTCTAAGGTATCTGAGAACAAACCCCATGCCATGCTACACTGTCTATGTAGTCATTTTTGTTCTTTTCAAATTTTATGAACCATAACTTCTTTCTGAATGTAGGTTGTTTTACAAAGATGGTACATCTATTTTAGATTGTTGTTTACAAAGAAAAGTGAGTTCCACTATTTAAGGCTATATTCATGAAATTATCAGGTAGAGCCCTCTTCATATAAGGTCTGATTTTATAATCATTTTAAATTCTATTGTACAATGATTTGTCATATTCCGTATTAATCATTTTTGTATTTGTTTTCTAGGCGTGGATTTCAGAACATAACTCTAAACAACAAATGCAAATTTTCAGATATGATCAGTATTTGTCTAAAGTAAGCATTTATAACTGATTATTCACGTGACTGTGCCTTTTGCTCTCATTTTTTCTTTAAGCTTCCTAGGCTAAATTTGAGGGAAATAATTTCTCAAGTTATTGGAAATACTTCTACATTTGATTCTTACTACACACACACACACACACACACACACACACACACACACACACACACATATATATATATATATATATATATATATATATATATATATATATATATATATATATATATATATATATATTCAAAACATTATAAGTGATTTTCACCAAAAAGAAAACATAAGTGATGATTATAAAAAGGATTTTAATAAACTGTGCCCTGTATTTGTTTTTTAGCATCAGTCCGAATGCATTGACTATTTTTTTTGGTTTTTATTGACACAATTAGTTTGATAAAGATTGTTTTAATTGTACAAAATAAGAAAATTAAATTTGCAATTTATGCTCCTCATCGTAAAAAAGAGACTAAAAACTGGAATAACACAAAATTTTACCTCTTGCCATGAAACATGCATACCATTGAGCCTGGGTATGACACGTGTGCGAGAACCTTAAAAGCATGCATTTTTTTACCCGCACGGGTAGCTCAGTTGGTCGAGCGGTGGGAAAAATTGGATGTAGACCACGTTTCGAATCCCGCAGCGGCCAAAAGGGGGTTTTCAGAACCTGAAATAAGGCTGGCCCTCTGGTGCGCACGGGTAAAGGCCTACTGCCGTTTTGCCGACTGAGTCACCGTGGTTTACTCCCCCACCATCCTGTCGGGTCGGGGTGGGGGGCCCTTGGGGTTGGGGATTCAACCTTTTGGACGTAAAAGCATGCATTTAGGCTCACCTTTAACTGTCCATGTTGACTTCTTTGACTGATAACTTTAGTCATACTCAGCATGCCAACATTTTGATAATTTTTTGTTTTAAATGTGTATTTTGATGAGGACCTGCACACTGATTCTAGCATCGTTTCACGCTTTATATACTTGTTTACAATGCTTAGGAGTGATTACCTCTCAAAGTATGGAGCAACCCGTCATCTCAGTTTGGATTCTGCCCAAGTTACAGAATATTAGCCGTATTGTATTCTGTCTGATTTAATACTATGTAGTTTATTTTATCTGCCATTATAGAAGTTGTCTCTTATACTGAACTGTATTACTTAATTTCTTCAGGACTTTCTGAATAAACCAAAGAGCATATAACTATAGGGCATAACAGTGAACTTGCAGTGCATTTAGGCAGGAACACTGTAGCAAAATCAATTTGCTATTATATTATAATAGATATGGAAGGATGCATTTACTTATTCAAGGGAAAACACAACGCCTCTGGTAAGCAAAAAACGACAGAAAATCAGTGTTTTTCTGGTGATGCACCTCTTGAAGAAGTGTCACAATGAGCGAATTTTATTGAATTTGCACAACAAATAGAATCGTGAAATGAACAAATACATTTTAAATTATAAACTAAATGAGGTAAAAATTCAATGACAATGATCAGCAGGGACAAAAAAAACACAAACTTTTACTCTACTTTTTAAAATAATAAACCAATCCACCAACTATTACAAGAAAATAAATTAGCAATTGGTTAAAAAAATATGGTTGGTAAACCACATAATGAATGTCCCCAAAGGGGAAAATATTATACCGAATAACCAATTTAATGTAAGAGCTATGTAAATCCCCAATGTACAGCCGTAGAAATGCAAAGATTTCCCTTAATCTGACATCTTGAACCAGAGACAAAAATGGTACTGGTATATTTCTTCGAGTGGAATGTTTACTCAGTAGTAACACTCTTGGTGAGATTCCGAGGTTGGTCAACATTGTATCCACGTAGAACCTTAAGATGATATGCCAATAGCTGTTATAAGAACAAAGTATTAGTTCTCATTTCTCAATATCCCCACTCACCCTGAAAAGAGAATAGTAATTCATTCATTTACCTGCAGCGAGACTACACTAATTACTGGCTGCAAACAGTCCTCAACTTGAGGAACCTCAATGATAAGGCATGATCCGCTAACATGAACAGATGTTGCATCTCCTTTTGTACACATCACTATTAATCTACCTTCGGGGCATGGAGCTGTTGAATCACTGATTGTTGTTTGCTGTATTGAAATGTCGAATATATCAATATATAGAAGTGTACAAAATATAGAGCTCGTCTTATCGGTTAAACTTTTCACCCAGCATTAATCTATTCAACTGCGCTTGTTTAATAATAATGAAAGGGGAAGTAGTACAAGAGGTACTAATTTGGCTGAGATAGTTAAATACTCCGTATTACATTTCAGCCTTCATATTTTCTGTACCATTTTCATAAATTATTAAAGAAATATTTCTTATATTTTAGATATTAAGCTATTTTATCCACAAGTTAAGAAATTAAAAAGATTCATCCATTTAACTGATTTAGGCCTTACCAATCGAGCTCTTAGTGACTTCAGCTTTATAAACCTAAGAGTTGTTGCCCAGCATACTAGTTGGGTTTAGAAGCATTATTACTTTGTATTAATAAACATTGTAATAGTCTTCAAAAATGTGGTTTATATCCATGAGAGTCATGTTTTTATCCACAACGGAGAATAGACAAACCTGAAACAACTGTGAGGAGTGGCGATAACTAAAATAGGGAGGTTTTCATCAACCAAAGCTAAGGGACCATGCTTCATTTCACCAGCAAGGATTCCTTCACTATGCATAAGAGATACTTCCTTAACCTTCAATGCACCTTCAAGTGATGTTGCATAGTTGCAGCCTCGTCCAAATACAAGCAGTGATTGCTCAGCTATCAGCAACTCAACGAGATCTCTCATTTCCTCATCAAGCTTCAGAACCTCTTTTACTTTTGCTGCGATTAGAGATGGGCAGACACAGACAAATGGGCACCTCTTCAGAATGTCTTTGTTTCTTAAATACATTAAATGTACAAGCTTCTTATGTTAAAAAGGGACAACAAAGAAGATAGATATACATACAAGGCAAGTCAAATAGACCGTCAATTATTGCTTCTCTTCTTGCTTGATTAGAAAGTGTGTCACCTCCTATCGCAAGTGCCAGCATAGCCATCACTACAATTTGGTTTGTGTATGCCTGCAGATCGAGACGACGAATGATGTAATTGAAATTCAGAGTAAAATCCACTGTTGACGTTCAATTAGCACAACTCATTCCAGAGGAATCATCAAGAGGTAACCTTACACTTATATACTAAAACTCAAATTCATTATACAACTGATTTAGGATACAAGACACTCCCTCCACTTTATAGGGTATCAAAGGGACGGATGTCCTGCAAACTATCTTTGGACCAAGCTCCTGTCTTGAATTAAATTAGACCAAACAAGCCCAAAAGGACTACCAAGAAACATGTTTAGCTCACACTTAAATACTAGACTCAACCTAGGATAGTCGAAATCCGCTAAGGAGTGTGTAACAACTCACCTGCCGAATCAACTAGCCCCGAAAATGGATGGCGCTTAAGCGCGCGACCTATACCCGGCCGTCAGGGCAAGAGCCAAACCCTGATGAGTAGGAGGGCGCGGCAGTCGCTGTAAAACCTTGGGCGTGAGCCTGGGCGGAGCGGCCGTCGGTGCAGATCATGGTGGTAGTAGCAAATATTCAAATGAGAACTTTGAAGGTTGAAATACCTAATGAGGCTTGCAAGGGTAAGCAAAGGAACACATAAGCATCAGAGGGGACTGATAACTGATTAAGATAAAAGTCATAAAACGCCGGCAACCAAAGGAAGTTTAGCATCGGTACTAGAGTAAGCAAAGCAACACATAGGCATCAGAGGGGACTGATTCAGATAAAAGTCATAAAACGTTGGCAACCAAAGGAAGTTTAGCACCGGGACTAGGTGGGAAATCATAGAACAGGGGTAAAAGTTTAGCAGGAGGGCAATGTTATGTATACCTTAGTACTTGCCACGCCGATCTCACAGTCAGCATTTATATGCACACCACAGTGAGTTTTCCTGGCAATTGCACTACTAACAGTATTTGTAATACCAACACATAATGCACCATTTCCGAGGGCATACTCTAGAGCTTGCAAAATATCAGAAGTTTCTCCAGACTGACTAACAAAGACAGCGGTATCTTCCATGTATATCGGCCCTTGTCTGTCAACCAGATCGCTTGCAATCTCCATTGTGACGGGAATGCCTAGAAGACAAAACATGACACATGAACAAAAGAAAATGCCAAATACAATTCTTCATAAGAGTTACAATGGACCTAAACTCACCTCAAAACAGGTGAGATGTGCCACAACCTTACATAGTAGACTCATACCCAATAGATATATGATGTGGGAAACTCAATAATAAGTAAAAACTAACTAACAACTAACCAGAAAGTTCTTCTACAATCGACCTTGCAGCTAAAGCCGCATTATAACTTGTGCCACAACCAATGAAAACGATCCTTCTGCTTCTCCTTATCGTTCTAAGGTGATCCTTCAAGCCCCCTAATAGTACAGATCTGGCTTTACTTGATCCTCCCCATATAAGCCTCCCTCTCATTGTGGTTGTCAAAGAGTTTGGTTGCTCATGAATTTCTTTTTGCATATAATGCTTATATTTTCCTTTATTTACTTGCTCCACTTCCATCTGAAGAATGGACAAGGCACGTTGAACAGAGCCAGAACGAGCAAGAGTATTACCGTGCTTTTTTGTCCCGTCAAACTTGTAGATTGAAGCACCTCCATCCTGAATAAGACCACATTAAAAGTCAAGGAAATAATATTGGTAACAAAAATGTTGAAGGTCCTAAGTCAATGTAAGACTAAAGAAATACAAACAATACTCCATATTACCTGTAAAGGATATGCATATTTTGAAAACCATTATTGAGAATTTTTGAAAAAAAAAAAACATAAAATATGTTTATGTAAATTAATAACTCCAATCCATACTATTTATCTTCGAGAGGAAAATAAACGGTCATTGACACTAGGAATATGCACCTAACAACTCAACAACTCTTTACATCAAGGACATGCTACACAGTTCTTATTCTCTACATATGTACTATGTCCATAAAATTTCAAAACCCACTTAGGCTTTTTTCATATAAGCCCGTGCATGTTCCCCAAAAACTCCAAGCACAAACTGTGCTGAAAGTAAGCCAATTATACAAAAAGTGTCAACTGCTTTGCTAGACTACCTTAAACCAGCAAGGTTACCACATGAATTAGCAGCTTAACTGCTCAACTTTGGTTAGTTATAAGAAGATTGATATGATATTGAAGTACTAAAGACAGTACACCTTGATATGAATGACTTCATCATCCTCAATTACCAAGACCTTCTTCATGTGTTCAACTAGAGCATTGGCATCACTCGAAAAGAATAACTCCTTTGGTTGCCCATTGTTTGAGAGAACTTTAGGATCACTAAATGATGCTCCACTGGCAGCCTCTTCTCCCAAGTCCTTAGATTATGCATATATGGTATTCATGAAAAATTAGAACCTCCATAGAAATATAAAAATGTGTGTGTGTGTGAAATCCAGCCCTTGGACTTGATAAAAGTGGGAAACACAAGTTTCTGTATTTCCCAAACTTCACCAGACAACTAGTGTCAAAATCAAGGATTTATTGACAAAGAAAAAGAAAAGTGCAACATAGGTCTTATAGAAGTACTTTCCTACATAAGACCAGAACCTGTACTCAAAGCAAGAACTTACTTTTGCACCAAGAAGAAGTGGGCTGCCACGCTTGCATGCAACCAATTCATTTGGGTAATGCCGACTTTTGAATATGAGAGCATAAGATCCTTCTAGATGTCTCATTACTTCAAGTACAACTTGTATGAATGTCACGCTTTCATCACCTGTAGAAAAGATAGTCATAGACAATTCTTATTCGGTTGTTCCACTTAAGATCACTTGCGATTATTATATTTCTTTATTAAACATCAAAAGTAGAACATAAAGCAAAAATACAACAGGTCTAATCAGGCAATAGTGTTTTATGGGGTACCAACCTTCTTCATTAGCTTTATCAAATACATACTTTGCAAGCTTAGGAATCACTTCTGTATCTGTTTCTGATTCAAAGGTGAAATCATGTCGGATCAAAGTCTCTTTCAATGCCTGCAGAATAAAGAGGCAGAAGAGAGCATAAGTGCATATCAAGTAGATTATCAAAAACTTTGTGTCTGCATGCAAGATTGTGGCATTGCCACATACCGTTGCAAATAATGGCGGAGTATTAAATTTAATAAAGTTCACATAGGTTTAGACTAAAAGCCAATTACAAACATCCACTTGGGACTATGAATATCTTATTCAAGAGGGGGGGGGGGGAGGGGGGGAGAAACCTCATAGTTGGTGATGACACCATTGTGAACAACCAAGAAATCATTTCCAGACCAGACGATTGAGGGTGGCTATTCTTAGAGGCTGACTCCCCGTGTGTTGCCCAACGAGTATGCGCTATTCCAGCATGAACAGAAAATGATTCTCCTAAATTTAGATCTGTAGCTGCGACATCTGAAAACATAAAACAACCATTAGTGCAATAAAAATATATGCAATAAAATGTAAACTCTTTAATCCCAAAGAGTCGCAGCAATAACTGAAGACAAAAGGGTAATTATATAGGAGTGTTTTCTTAGCAAGAAAGCATTAACATGGTAGACGGATTTGACCTGTGATTCAATATTATCCTCCTGCCGGAAGACGAGAGGAGTAAAGGTAGAACTGGAATCTGCATCAATGGAAATTCCGGCAGAATCGTAGCCGCGATACTCTAAGCGCCGAAGGCCATTGAAGAGAACTTCAAGAATGTGGCCCCTCTCTTTGCTAACATTGTAATTCATGTAAGAGAAAATTCCACACATCATCTCTCTCGCACGATTCCTGATGGGCACTAGTTGTTAGTGCCTAAGTATACATTTTTATTATTGTTTGTAATGTTTATTTACTAGTTTTGTGTAAGTTTATAGTTGCTAGTTTGCATTTGATTGTAATCGTATTTTTAGCATTTTATTGTTTCTTGTAAGTTGTAGTTAGTTGAGCTATAAGTTTAGGATAGGATTGGAAGCAAAAAGGATGAAGAAACCTGAGTTTTGTGCAAAACCCGGTCGGGTATGGACTTTACCCGGCCGGGTATGAAGTGACAAAGGAAATTGCTACCAAATTAGCAAATACCCGGTCGGGTATTCCATATACCCGGTCGGGTATTCTGTGATTTCGGACCAAAGAACGTGCAGAAGACACAAAAACATGGGAAAATATTTGATTTGGTAAATACCCGGTCGGGTATGTCAAAATACCCGGCCGGGTATCCGGCATTAGGTGTTGAAAACACCTATAAATAGCCCCATTTTCCTTCACATTTCATCATCCCTTCTTCCATACTCTTTAGCTCAGTTTAGAATAGCATTTCTTTATATTTTTCTAGCTATGTTTAGTCTCCAAATGAGGAGCTAAACTTCCATTCTTGGTGTTGCTCTTGAAGCTTGTTGATTATTAAAGTTGTGAGTTATTTTCTTAACTTCTTTCCTTGAATATTAATTAATAGTTCTTTCCTTAATATCATCTCTATATTAATGTTGGGGAGTGTTGCTAAGATGACAATTAGTTAACATCTCGACATTAGTTAGAATGTTATTTTCTTCCTCTATATTAATATTGAGGAGTGTTGCTAAGATGACAATTAGTTAACATCTTGATATTAATTATAGTAGGATTCATCTTCATTAATAATATTCTTCCTTGAATATTAATTAATCCCTACTCTTATTTCATATTAATATTTTGAACATTACTTAAAGGATCAACTAGTTTTGTTTCATATATTAATTATTACTAGAAACGATCAACGAACCGATGGTTAATCGTTGATGGTTTCACAAGTAAGTAGCTTCGGTTTATTAATGCACGGTCGTGGTTAATAAACTTAAGAGGGATTAATTTTGTTGGTTAAACCGAAACCGCTTGTGTTGAGGTTATCAATCTCAATTGATTTCATCAAGGAGTTAGAAAAGATTAAATGCTACTATTAAATCGGTATAAGGCGTTGTTCTATATTTGATTAATAGTAAGGGTTATTAATGAATGGTCGTTGTTAATAACTGCCCTCGATGAAGTGGATATACTCCCCGATTGAGTATTCGAGAGGGAATAAGTTATAGATATAACAATGATCGACTAAAATATATCAACAAGTGGAAAGTAGCAATGCCAAGTCCTTTTTATCTTTGAATTAAACACATATAGGTTGTTCATCTTAGTTCTTAATTAAATTAAATCACTCAATCCAAACCCCCCTTTTTATTTACTAAGTATCATAAAAAGAGAATTATTCCTTTCCCTGTGGATACGAACTCTACTACGCTATACTACGTATAAGTGTTAGTATTGAATTTACTTTGACGCACCGTGACAAAGTGCTCGTCAAATTTGGCGCCGTTGTCGGGGAAAGGCAATTACTTTTCTTTTTATTTTATCTCATAAAAATCAAAAACAAAAAAAAAATATATATATATATATAAAAAAAAATTCTTGCTCTTCTATTTTCTGAGTTTACATGAGTTATGAGTATATGGATACCAACACTTCATCCTTAGAGAGTCAAATTTCCTTCTTGACTTCTCTAATAAAGGAATCTATCTTTAACTCAAAAGCTCAAGATGCCAAGACATGCAACATTTGCATGTCTCAGAGGCATCTTACGGACTTCTGCCCAAAGCTCCAAGAAGAATACCTTGCACAAATTGATGATGTACCTCACATGAGGTATGATCCATTCTCCAACTCTAATATGTCCACAGAGGACATGGTTCGGGCTCTTACTAACAGTGTGACCGCCATGCAACAAAACATGGTGCAATTCCAAAATGAGACCAAGTCTAGCATTTTGAACTTGGAAACTCAAATGAGTCAAATAGCCGGAGTCGTGAGTAGGCTTGAAGCAAGGGATTCCGAAAAACCTCCTTCTCAACTAGAATGTGATCCTAAACAGCAAACTTTTGCAATCACATTGACAAATGAAGAGGAAATGCAAAAGGAGATCCAGAATCCAGAAGAAGTAGAGGAAGAAAAAGACACGGAGCTCCAACTGGTCAAAGAAGAGGATAATCTGAGCTTCAAGGTTAAATATCTATCCTTGTCATCTTTTGAGGTACCCCCATCAATTCTACAAATTTTGAGGGAAACTCGTAAATTTGGAAAGGACAATGACATTTCTGAAATCCTCTTCAAAATTGAAGGATCGAAAAACTTTTCATTGACCATAGTAAACGATAATTTCTTCCCTTTCCTCCCACCGCATGAATCAATGACAATCTGGGTATTTGATCCTGGAAAGATTCCCAAATTGAAGAGTCGAGAAGTTGAGCACTCCTATGAACGTCCTAGGAGTGAAAGTGTGAAAAAGATAAACTATCATGATCCAAGTTTGAATGACTGAACACAATGATGGCGTCGTGCCACGACGTTAAATAAGGCGCTTCTTGGGAGGCAACCCAAGAAAGGTACGTTTACTTGTTTTATTTTATCTTTACACCTTTCAAAAAAAATCTGGGAGGAAAAACCCGCCCGGGTATATCCCACACCCGGTCGGGTACCAGCACAAAAAGGGAATACCCGGGCAACACAGCCACCGGGCAAAAAACTGAAAAAATCAATAAAATAGCCTAATACCCGACCGGGTATCACGAAAACCCGGCCGGGTTTTTGGCCAAAACAGCCTAAAAACGTTCTGCCAAGCGAAAAACAACATACCCATTCGGGTATTACTAAAACCCGGCCGGGTAATCGAGATTTCAGTCCGTTTTGGTCCTAAATCAGCCCACAAAACACCCATTTGCTTCCCTAATGTCCCAAACTCAAACCCTCAACCTCCAATTACAATCATCCAAGCTTCAAACCACTCCAATCTCAACCAAAACATCCAAATTAACTCCACATTCTTCTTATCCACACCATCCTCTCCGATCCCAAAACCTCAAAAAAAATGCCATTTCTTTTTCTCCTCACCCTACATTCCAAACCCACACACACAAAACCCATTAAATCCCCTAAATACCCTACAAACCGAATTCCCTAACCCCCCAAGCTCAAGTTTGGAATTCACAAAAAAATAAAAACGAGAAAAAAAAAGCACCAAAAAGAACACATGACTTCGATCACCAAGGGTACTTCTGCAACATGCCCAACCTAGTACAACACCCGACGTGGTATTATCCCTCATGTTAGGGCAATTTAGAGGTTCTAGCTCCGGTGAACATGGTCTTGGTGGCGATGGCGGTTATGGAGGGTACATCGACAATCATGGTTCCAAACACTAGGGACAGTGTTTCGAAAAAAAGTGTAGGGGAGGCACTCATTTGGTATGTACTCATTTTTTTTTAACCTTGTAACTTGCATTATTTTTCATCAACAAAAAAAAGAGCAAAAAAAAAACAATAAAAGAAAAAAAAGAATGCTAGTTAGGTTGAAAACCCAGAAAAAATGGGCAATCTAAGCAAAAGTGGCTAAAATGAGTGAGTTGTGAGAAATGAAAAAAATAAAAAGAGAGGCTAGGATGAAAACCTGAAAAGGCTCCTAGGCAAAATGAGAGAATGAGAGAAAAATATCTATTTATGCAGAAGATAATCAAAAAAAAAATGTTGGATGGTTGTTCTGTTACTTTTGTGGTTTTGAAAACTTCATGGGCAGGTGTTAATTTACTCGAGACGAGTAAAGGTTCAAGTGTGGGGGTGTTTGATGGGCACTAGTTGTTAGTGCCTAAGTATACATTTTTATTATTGTTTGTAATGTTTATTTACTAGTTTTGTGTAAGTTTATAGTTGCTAGTTTGCATTTGATTGTAATCGTATTTTTAGCATTTTATTGTTTCTTGTAAGTTGTAGTTAGTTGAGCTATAAGTTTAGGATAGGTTTGGAAGCAAAAAGGATGAAGAAACCTGAGTTTTGTGCAAAACCCGGTCGGGTATGGGCTTTACCCGGCCAGGTATGAAGTGACAAAGGAAATTGCTACCAAATTAGCAAATACCCGGTCGGGTATTCTGTGATTTCGGACCAAAGAACGTGCAGAAGACACAAAAACATGGGAAAATATTTGATTTGGTAAATACCCGGTCGGGTATGTCAAAATACCCGGTCGGGTATCCGGCATTAGGTGTTGAAAACACCTATAAATAGCCCCATTTTCCTTCACATTTCATCATCCCTTCTTCCATACTCTTTAGCTCAGTTTAGAATAGCATTTCTTTATATTTTTCTAGCTATGTTTAGTCTCCAAATGAGGAGCTAAACTTCCATTCTTGGTGTTGCTCTTGAAGCTTGTTGATTATTAAAGTTGTGAGTTATTTTCTTAACTTCTTTCCTTGAATATTAATTAATAGTTCTTTCCTTAATATCATCTCTATATTAATGTTGGGGAGTGTTGCTAAGATGACAATTAGTTAACATCTCGACATTAGTTAGAATGGTATTTTCTTCCTCTATATTAATATTGAGGAGTGTTGCTAAGATGACAATTAGTTAACATCTTGATATTAATTATAGTAGGATTCATCTTCATTAATAATATTCTTCCTTGAATATTAATTAATCCCTCCTCTTATTTCATATTAATATTTTGAACATTACTTAAAGGATCAACTAGTTTTGTTTCATATATTAATTATTACTAGAAACGATCAACGAACCGATGGTTAATCGTTGATGGTTTCACAAGTAAGTAGCTTCGGTTTATTAATGCACGGTCGTGGTTAATAAACTTAAGAGGGATTAATTTTGTTGGTTAAACCGAAACCGCTTGTGTTGAGGTTATCAATCTCAATTGATTTCATCAAGGAGTTAGAAAAGATTAAATGCTACTATTAAATCGGTATAAGGCGTTGTTCTATATTTGATTAATATTAAGGGTTATTAATGAACGGTCGTTGTTAATAACTGCCCTCGATGAAGTGGATATACTCCCCGATTGAGTATTCGAGAGGGAATAAGTTATAGATATAACAATGATCGACTAAAATATATCAACAAGTGGAAAGTAGCAATGCCAAGTCCTTTTTATCTTTGAATTAAACACATATATGTTGTTCATCTTAGTTCTTAATTAAATTAAATCACTCAATCCAAACCCCCCTTTTTATTTACTAAGTATCATAAAAAGAGAATTATTCCTTTCCCTGTGGATACGAACTCTACTACGCTATACTACGTATAAGTGTTAGTATTGAATTTACTTTGACGCACCGTGACAAAGTGCTCGTCAATTCCCCTGCCTAAAAGGTGATCTGATATGAAAGATTTAGCCCAATTTGAACATCCTAGATAAATCAGCATATGCAATACATAAACATTTACTCCAAATTTGTGTGTTTATGTTGAATGAAAGTGAAACTCTGACCAATTGGCTCCAAAAGGTTGAGCTCTGACTTTTCAGATTGGGAGTTTTTGGATTCAACAAAGCACTGAATTATGCAGTACAGGTGATATGTTAATATATGATTGGCCATGGCAGCTTTATTTTGCAATTTCTTGGCTTTTTTTTATTCTTATTTACTTTTAAGAGAGGAAGTTAGAAGCAGGAAAGACTTGAGATGAAACAGGGAGCTTATTCTTTCACTGAATCATGGAAATAGATTGTTACTAGTCTTTAACCTGGGCAGGCGGGTGTTGCACGGGATATAAGCTAATTAAAATTTAAATACATTTAGTCATGCAACTTATGCTTGAAAGTATATGACGAATTTACTTATTTGCATGACTGCATATCCTGTTACTCCCTCCGTCCCGCTATGATAGTCCCGTTTTACCATTTCGGTCCGTCCCACTATGATTGTCCCATACTATATTTGGAAACTTTTTCCCTACTTTATCTCTAAAGTGACTGCTTTACTTTATGTTAATAACTTCTCTTAATTGTTTTAATATTAAATAAACCCATCTACCCACTACACTACCCCACCACTTTATCTTGGGAACCGACCTCTTCCATTAATTTCTACCCACTCAACTCTTCCATTTAATTTTCTCCATAGCTCCGCAGGATTTCTCCATAACCGACCTCAAGATCTCATTTGTGCTTTAAAATCTCCACTCCTTTCCTTATCATCCAAATTTATTTTCTAATCAGATGTCGTTCGATGGAGACGACCGTCTAAATTATGTGTCTGATTCCGAGCTTGAAGAAGATGAAACCACATCAGATGTTGATTATTGGGCAGGTGTTCGAGCTGTAGCAGGAGACCAAAGCTTGACTCCGATATCTTGTTATCCTCGTTGTAGTCCAGAAAGCCAGAAGCGGACTGAAGAATTTATAGCCAACTTCATATTACCCCAAAACTCCTCTTAAGAGTGAAAAGATGATCACTGATGATAGAGAAGACCGTCTGGGTTATGTATCTGATTCAGAGGTTGACGAAGAAGAAACCAAATCAGATGCTGACCCTTGTGCTGTTGTTCGAGTTGTAGCAGGAGACCAAAGCTTGATTCCGATATCTTGTTATCCTCGTTGGAGTCCAGAAAGCCAGAAGCGGACTGAAGAATTTATAGCCAACTTCATATTACCCCAAAAGAAAGGTACCCAAAAAACCCTATATTGTTTTCTGTGAATGTGTTTTTCTGAATTATCTGGATTTTTTGATATTCCCTAAAAGCATCAGAATTTTTAGGTATTCCCTAAAAATTTCTGGATTTTTAGATATTCCATACAAATATTTTAATGTTTTGAGTATTCTGTCCCATGGGAGCTTTGTTTTGTGTGAATGTGATTTTCTGAAATCTCTGATTTTTTAAAATATTCCCAAAAAACATCTGCATTTTTAGATGTTCCCTAAATATTTCTGGTTTTTTGAGCATTCTGTCCCTTAAGAGCTTTGTTTTCTGGGAGTGTGCTTTTCTGAATTCTATGGAACTATGTAAAACAATTTAAAAGCTTAATATAATCTTATATTGATACTACCTGAATAGTTTCAGAGAATTACATTTAGATCATTGGTAGACAAAAAACATGTTGTTTAAGATTGTACAACCTCAAAATGTAAAAAATAGAGGCAGTTTATGCTTAAACAACTCCGTCATAGATCATAAAGCTAGTTGTTATCCTCTGTGGTGTGTCCTTCGGTGATCATAGTCTGGTTGAGGTAGCTTACAACCTGATGGATTAGTTGTTGTGTAACTGTGGCTTCTTGCATTAGTTCTCCTTGCCTCCTTTGCTTTGCTTTTCCGATGTGTGGCAATCGATACTTGTTACAGCCTTCATGCTTCATGATTTCAATCATGCAATATTGTAGGGTGATCCAAACATCATTAAGCTTATCAGCTTCTAGGTTTTCAAATGCTTTTTCCACAGCACTAATTAGATCATCCACTGTTTTCATTTTATATTCTTGTTGTAGTGATGGGATAGACCTAAAAAAACCCAAATCTAAAATATTTAGATCTGGACTGTTAGGAGGCTGGAATAGAAGATGAATGTCCCACCCATCACTGGTGGCAGCATTCACAAATTCTGGATCTTCCGGATTAATGTGAGGTTAGCATTATCTTGCTGAATAAAAATGGTCTTACTTGCACCTTCGGGCCATTTATCTTTGATTGCGGGTAGAATCTTGTAAAGTAGACAATCTCTTGTGACTTGTTTGGTGATGGAAGTGACTGCCTTTGTCTCTAGAGTTCCCTTAGGCCTATTCTTACTTCCTCTCTTTGCTGCCTCTTTTGTTATGAAAGGGAATATACCTATATTGCCATCAAATATTAGTTCACCATCTGAACCATATATGGGCCGTGAAACTGCAGCCATAAACATTATCTTTGTGATGAAACTTTTTGATTTGCAAGTTCTGTGTGGATCCATCTCTTCTTGGGTCAGATAATATTTTTGACTTGACTTTGTCAAAAAAACCATTTTTCGTCAATATGAATGTAGTTATGATGATCAATAAACTTTGGATCTTGCATATAAACTGTAGGCTGAAATTGAGACAAAACATACATTAACCTTTTCCTTTTGTTTTCTTTAGTTAGATAGGGCTTTATAGCACTGCTGTGGCTTCTGAGCTGCCCTCTTTTGATGGCCCGATGAACTGTTGATTTTCCTAGTTTTAGAGCTTTTGCAAGCCTCCTTATGTTTGTTCTCAGTTCTAGAGGAATTTCACTGACTGTTGTGTTGTCAATAATCTTCACTGCCCTTCCTTTTTTGCCTGGAACCTTTGATTTCACATTAACCTCTATTTTTAACCTGATTTGATTTCTGGCTTTTGACCAGATTCGGTTAATGGTTTTTCTGCTTACTCCATAAACAGCTGTTGCCTCATTGATGCTGCCTTTGTGCAAAGAACCACCCAACTGATGCCTTTTGTCACGAAGCATGTCTGTTATGCCTTGTCTTTGCTCATCTGTCAAGTTCTTTTTTTTGTTTGTGCTGGCCATGTTGCCTTTAATATGTAAGGACTGAATGTTTAGAAAGTTGTTGTAAAATTTAATGCTTTGGTTTCTATTTATAGAAAGAAGTGTTGTGCACAAATGGCGGACTACATGATTTCAATTTTTGGTTTGGCCGCCAAGTGTGGCGGCAAATATTTCATTTTTCATCTTTGTCCGCACATGGGTTTTAACTTTTCGAAAATGGGCGGTTACTTTTTGGAATGACTTGTCCATTTTACTTTTAGAAACACGGAACATTAGCACTCCACTAGTCTTTAATTTATTTGCATTAAATTAATATACTTCTCTTTGATTGCTACTTTATGAGATTGTATTGGTATGCGTGCCACTCCCTTCCGTCCCATTGTTAGCGGGACGGAGGGAGTATGATGTTACATGATCTTGCTAGAAGTTGGAAAAAAATTCGATGTAAAAAACATAGTTAGTAACATAACAAAAAAAATTATAAATAAGTATATTGAAAGGACTAATAATGAGGTCAAATATAAGTCGAGAATAAATCGGTAAATCCATGTAACAAAAGTTGTACCTTACGGATTAGTATAGATTGTGAATTTGTTCCAATAACTGTTTTTACCCAATTGTCCCTAAGGAATTTTATAGCAAATTACATAATTGGAAGCAATACAGAATGGTATAAACAAACGTGCATAGTGGTGGAATTTGATCCATGTGTGTGGTTTGTATTATTGTACATCATTTGGCACAATAACATTAGTTTTTGTTGGATAGCTTGATTAGCACGAGATTATAATATATTTAAAGGACATGGTGTGCATTACATGTAGCACAAAGGTTCCAGGACCATCCAGTATTTTAACCAAGCTTGGTACCAAAAATTAAAGTTCTGTGCCTGGATCGGTGGGAAAGAGGTCCCTGTACGGTCCCATTGTTTTATCTATTGAAATCATTGGAAAACATTTTGTAAGGGTGAATGGTTCATTTAAAAAGCTTAAAAGGGCGGGGAAGGGGTTAGAGGGTTTAAAAGTATATAAAAAATAAAAACAAAAATGGTACCCGGACTAGTCTGGAACCGAAAATTGAGTTCACGGTCACATGCCTCCATATTTTTTCCAAAGAACGACTGATTAGAATCCGGATCATGTCCACCCATAATGACATGCTAACATTTTTAATGGTTATGTTGCTAGAGCTAGTGCATAATTCCCACATCTTCTAAAGTGCATAATTTAAACTCCATGATGGTCCTCCTTAACCTACCCTCAATAAATGAAGTGATTTCCATATGAACACTTGTAGATTAGAAGTATAGATGACATTACTTTATAAGCCTACACTTATAGGGTTGAATTTCAACATAAATTAATAATGTGAAGCAACACATTCTGAAGCAACATAAACTAATAAAAATCATTTAGTTAAAAACTGCCCACATTACTCATCATAGCCAAAGCACTGTGACCAATGCAGTAGCTGAAGGCCTTCTTTGAGGGGTAAGGGATTCATTTAAAATCAAGGCTAACTGAATCTCCTAACGTAATGTCAGTGCTTAACCCAACTCTATGGTACATTAGAAGGAGAGAAGTTTTTTTTAAAAAAATTCATATATATTTTCTCCAGTCTTTCCCAAATAACAAAAACATTTTTATTTCATATGTCATAGTTCACAAGTTGAGAACGCACCAAATATGCAATCACCTACAATGAAAAATACAAATTAGTACTATACTAAGATTAGGAATTTCCTTGGCAAAATTGTCCAAACAGTTAACGAAATGTCAATAAGTTTATATTTGTTGAGGGATCTAAGGTAAAAGATGACATTCCTTGCATCAAGTTTCTATTATTTCCTTTGATTAAATTTCCCAAACAATGACAATGTTATAAAACTAAAGAAATTAAATTGTTTCAAATACAGTGTACCTAACAATCTAACATTTGAAGAAAAAAATTGATTTATTTGATTTAGGTATTCTTAGGAAATTAAAGTGTAGGTTCCACTAAACGTCTAAACCTTTGACATTAGTACAATAGATCTCCCCAATTATGTAAAAACTCTTCAACCAATTACCCAGAATTCACTCTTGCATCACAGAAAGATGATCTGTATAATAGGAAGTCAACAAACTATAAAAAAAATCTTAATTTAAAATATATTATAACCCATCAATGATTTAGTTATTTATCTATAAACTTAAACCATTTATGCTGTGAAAATGAATAAAAATAAATCAAATAATCTAGAAGAATATAACAAATAGAAATAGCAATTAAATATAATAGGATAGAAAGTATGATATAGTTTCAAATCATATGTTAACTTGAAACTCACGCAGGAAGAAAATAAAAAAAATGGATATGTAAACTTGCCAGGTAGATTTGAAAATGATTTTTTTCTTTTACTATTCAGTGTTGGACGATTTCCAGGTCTTCAATGAAAGAACCCAATCTCAAATAAGGAAATACTGTAACACCGTCCCCAAGTATATTTAGTTTTAGTAAATCATGTAATGAACCTTGAATAATGATTTATGAATTTACAGGGTTGTAAAATTTTTGTTATTTCTTTTGCGTGAATAGTGTGAATTGCACGCGGGGCCCGCATCGTGAGCGGGGACCACCCGATAATCTCGGGATCACATATCATATTCATCTTGATCTAGATAGTATTTATATGGTGGTGGAATATTTTGGTTGGGCCATAGGAAGGGCATAGGGTTGACCTGTTGGTCAAACGAGGCCCAATTACCGGTATTGGTAATTTATTAGATAACAGCCCGAAACCGATTTCGGAGACTTGTAAATTAAAGATGAAAAATGAATATTTATTCTAAGAGTCCATAATGATAGGAAACACATAATATATTTTATTTGATCCAATAAAATAGAATATAATTAAAACAATCCAAGAAATACAACTTTCGAGACCGATTGTACAGTTTGGGACACAAAGAGATGACCTCCCACATAAGTGGGGGCCAACCCACGTTTTTATCCTTGTATTTGGACAAGGTAACTGCACCAACACATGGGAGGAGAGCCATGATTTGATTTTGGATCCAAATACATTTAAGGGAGTGGACCCCTTCCATGTATGATTGAGAGAAATGCCAAAAAGGCATTCTCAATCCACCCCTATCTCCTTAGCTCGACCAAGACCTTCAAAGAAGGAGAAAAGAAAGCTCTCAACCCTTTCTCCATTGTTGAAATTTGAGCTCAAGGAAGGTTGGTCAAAAGAGAAAGCTTGAAGAAGGAAAAAGTTAGGAAAAGTGTGGAATATTAAGGTAATAACCTTGTAATAACTTTTACTCTACTTTTCATTTATCATATGGCTTATATAGAATATGAAGGACCCCTAGGATTGTTCTACATGTTTAGAAGTGTAGAATGAGGGGTTGGAAGCTAGTTCTAAGTCCAAGAACGGACTTAGAAGCCGAAACGACCGGTTCGTCGGAAAATAACCTTTTAGAGGTTATTTGTGTTGATATTGGTTTTGTGATTATAAAACCATGTTAGGATTTTGACTAAAGTGTTTCTAGAGTTCGCCAAAGCTTCGCAGGAGCTTCGTCGGAGTTTCGCCGGAGTTTCGCCGGAGTTCAACCGAGGAGCGAAGAACGCGCTAAAGCTCATTTAAGGTGAGTGAACGGCTTAATGTCTTGTAACATTTGGGTTAAGCATGAGATTACCTAATTAAATGTTAGATGTGTTCATAAAATTGTTTAAATGAGATTAAACATGTGATTAGCCAAAGTGATTAGGCTTGTATGAAATGAACTATTGGGATATGCATGAATTGTGATATGAAAACGTTTATAAAAACATATGTGACATGTTTAGATATAAATGGTTCATACTATGGTTGTTTATAACTTAATACATGTTGTAATTAAGTTTGACATTTTTTTGGACTTGAAATAACGGGTCAACCGAGAGTTGACCGGTTGTCCAAGGGCAACCGGTGCCGGTCATGCATAGAACCGGCGCCGGTTCGAGCAGGTTTAGACCGGCTCATATTATTTGACTATGAACCGGCACCGGTCAGATTTGAACCGACGCCGGTTTGACCTTATATTGCCCATATGTTGATTTTTAGTGCATGGACTTGCATGGATGACTTTGCTTAGGCCTTAAGACTTGGTTTAGTCTTGTTTATTGATTGTGATATAGACCCTATCTAGTATGATATGTGGTAGATCATAGGTCGGGTGGAGTACCCAAGGATTGGGAGGCATCCTCAAAACTCGATTATGTCAGGTGGAGTACCCAAGGATCGGGAGGTATCCTCAAAACTCGGTTATGTCGGGTGGAATACCCAAGGATCGAGCGGTATCCTCAAAACTCGATTATATAGGGTGGAGTACCCAAGGATCGGACGGTATCCTCAAAACTCGGTTATATAGGGTGGAGCACCCAAGGATCGGGAGGTATCCTCAAAACTCATAGATTATTGTTTAGTAATTCAGGACCGGGTGGTGCCCTTATGGTCATTTGATTTGGACAGGAGAAGTCCTATACACTCATATGTCTATGGGTGGGTTGGGGTTTTAAGTCAAGGACATTGACTACTATTATTTCTCCCAAATAAACAATGACCTACGGGTCGGGTATTTCCAAGTGTATGTAAGTACAGATACGTATTTTGTAACTTGGGGTAAAGATGTATAAGTATATGTATCACCCTATGTTTGGGTCTTATACTTGAAACGTTAGTTACTCTACATTTAGCTTGATACTCGCTCGGTACTTGTACTGACCCCTTCGGAGGGCCCCACCATTTCAGGTTGAAGCTAGAGCTTGTTGTCACACCTTTGCACGGGTGAAAGGAATCTAGAGGAAAATGTGGTTCGTGCTTCCTTTACTAATTTAAATCATAAAATATGCTCATGAATACTTTTGTAATATTACCTTGTTTTGGCCTACGAGCCTACGTTTTGCCATATGTGGCTTATGATTGACCGATGAATATTTTACGCTATTCATTCAATCTATGATGTGATGTTGTTATGTATGTTTACTTACTGAGTATGGTATGGACGATGTTCATGAACACCTTGTGTGATTAAGTGAGGTTGACTTGCGAGTGACGTCACTTGATCACACGGCGGTTGTACACATGCTTGGATGTGGTCCCGGGCGTGACAAATAGAGCATACATGAAAGGGGATCCAATCAGCATACATGAAAGGGGATCCAATCAAGTATGAAACTGAAAAAATAGGAAAATAAAAGAAAGAATGAAGAAAATGATAACATTGTTCCAAACCAAATGTATGTGAGGTAATTGTTGGGGCAATCTAGAATGTCTTGAGAGGACATCAAGATAGGATGTAGCTCCAGAAATAAGTTATATTATAAACTCATGCACTCTTATTTTAAACTCAGTGTACTTTTATGGAATAACATCTATGCACTCTTATAAGAATCTACTGTTTTTTTTTACCCGCACGGGTAGCTCAGTTGGTCGAGTAGTGGGAAAATTGGACCAAGTGATCAAGGTTTGAAACCCGCAGCGGCCGTGTGGAAGTTACAGAACCTGAAATAAGGTTGGACCTCTGGTGCGCACGTGTATAAGGCCTACCGCCGCTTTGCTGACCGAGTCACCGTGATTAACTCACCCACCATCTTGTCGGGTCGGGGTGAGGGGCTCCTAGGGTGGGAGATTCCACCTTTTGGAGCAAGAATCTACTGTTTTTAAAAACAACCATTCAAGTTTTTATTGTTTACAGCCAAGACCTATTTACACTACATATGTTATTACAAATTTAAAAACTGGACATGTATTCAAAAATTAAAGAATCGGACTTCTAAATGCAAAACATATTAAATTTTTAGTTAGATTGTATAAGAAAACTCACATGTACAACTGGTCTGTTTGAACACATTGGTCAAAAATACAGCTCATTTTATCTATATAGTCGAAACTACACGTAGTTACAATGCTCAACCCGGACACGGTGGTAGATGAGCAAAGGAAATTCAGATTCATGTTAAATAATCGAAGAACGTTTGAGAGTTTAGCAGATTAGCTATGGCGGCTTTGTAGACTTTAAACAGAGTTAGAGAGTTTGGCAGGGAGTAGACAATGCTTTGGGGACTTACACGAGTGCCCTTAGAATAAGGCAGGAGGGACTCACTTGATTGACTTAATAATATATAGATTTTAGAAATAAGCCACATTTTCAAAGTAACTGTTATCTATGTTCTAGTTTGAATATTATTCTAAAACCATTGACGAACCATAGTGCAACACTAATATTTGAAGAAATGAATTTATATTAACATAGTGACGGAGTAATCAACAAAATTTAAACCTTTGAGTTGCGAATAGGAATCCTATAATTAGAGTGGGCAAGAGTAGAGCAGAGCATTTTAGTTTGCTTGTCTGCTTCAGCAATCAGAAAGGGCATTACTCCGTTTATATGAGCAAACATCAAGATTTTATGCAGAAGTGGTTTTCTCATTAATTTTTCCTAATGAGCTGCTTTACTAAAACTCTAGAAAACCAAGAGCCAAAGATAATTGCGGAAGTAACATATCATTCTTCTCTAGTTAAGAAAAATGCATTCTTCTCTTTTGATCTTAATATTTTTGTGTTTAGAAATCTTAGCCCGAGCAAGCAGCACAAAATTATATATAAAAATGCACTAGTTCCTCATTTGAATAATTCAATTAGTTCAGAACACATACTACACAACCATATTTACACAGCCGAACAGGTCCCCTAAATTATATCTAACTATGTATACGATAATACACAGACACACACATATATTCTTCCTTACCTGTAATTATTGCATAGCTTAATGAAAAGAACTGGTAAGCAAGGTCTAAACACTTTAAAGAAGCTGATTTAGATTTCAAAACAAAGTAATTGCAAGAAAAGAAAAAAATGGCATGTTTATCCTTGAAATCTTCTGTTCTAAATTTAAGACTTAAACCATTCACAATAATGGTTTAAGAAGAAAAATACAGAAGTGTTTTTTATCATTAATCATTTTATTAATAATCTGCTCTATAGCCAAAGAAGGATCAAAGAAAAAAGCATATCTTATAGCCCCAAAGTAGAAGTAATTGATAAAGAGAAAAAACTAATTTCAAATATTAGAGAAGTGCATTTTTCTTAGGGGTGGGCGCGGTCCGGTTCGGTCCAATATTTTACCGAACCCGTACCTAGACCGTTACTAATTTACTATTGAAACGGTTCGGTTCGGTCTTAGACCTAAACCCGTTCGGTACGGTTCCATTTTCAAACGGTCCGGTACCATACCATACCAATACCAAACAATGCCACTTTTTGACAAATTAAAATTTAGTCATCATCCAAAAATCCACACAATTATCAATTTTAATATTACATAGTTAATGATTCTCATATGTACTATAATAGTACAAAACATAAATAACAAAGCGTTCACGATCACCACTCTCTAAGCATCATTGACTTCTCCAGACACTAGTAGATGATATCCAAAGGTTCACTTCCCACTCAAACACACATAGTCGGTGCATTTTTACCCCAACAAAAGCATTGATTTCATTTGTCACTTCATTTAAAATCTGGTCTACAAGAGCTTATTCATTACATTCACACACATTGGGTCTACTAGAAATACATGCACCACAGTGTTTTAAAAAAGAGCCCAAAAAATAATTTGAAGGTATTAATTATTAATTATAAAATTATATAAATTAATAAAATTATAATTTGGTCTGATTCGGTCCGGTATCGATTCTCATTTTATGAGAATCGGTCATGGCATGGTTTGGAACCGGTACGGTCCGGTCCGGGACAAAATTTTTGAGAACCGTTTCAAACCCTGTTTACCGGTCCGGTACCATACGTCTATACTGGTCCGGTTCGGTACCATGCCGGTTCGGTCATTTTGCCCACCCCTAATTTGTTTTTATAAAGGAAAAAAGACAACAATTATTATAGAAGAGAACTAAAAGAAGTGTAGTGTTCTTTTGATATTATCATTTCTGTGTTTCGAAACCAGTCCATACAAACAACAAACTAAACATAAAAGAATCGGTTCTTACACATGAGTATATAGCGAGTCTGTTAATATACAAATCGGATATATACAAATTGAATCTTAAACATGAGCATATATATTAATCTGATAAGTGATAATCAATGCGATTGTGAGAAAGGAGCTTTGAACGATCTCTTAGAAATACTTAGGATTGTGTGAAGAATTCGAATTTGTGTTTCAAAGGGTTGGTTGTATTGTAAAATCGTGAGTCATAAATTTGGAAGATTTTGAGTTTGTAAGTGAGAATGGAACAGAGAAGGAGATCAGAAGCCAAGAAGGGGAGCAACGAGCTACTGGGTTTTGAATATTTGGAAACGATAGATGAGTGTAATTCTACGCAAAATTACTTAAATGCCCTTAAACATTAGGCGGCATACTCACTATTAGGCCGGATACTCACTTAGAAGATATTCTCTTCACCTGATCTGAATATTTCTAATCTGAATTTGATTTGTTCTGAATTTTTCTGATCTGATCTGATCTTATCTGAATCTTTCTAATCTAATCTGAATATTTATGATCTGGTCTGATCTGAATCCTTCTGATCTGATCTGAATCTTTCTCATCCGATTTGAATATTTATAAAATTATATATATAATAATTATTATTATAATTATAATTTTAATTATAAATATAATTTAAATATAATTATAATCAGAATTATAAAAATTATAATTATAATTAAAATTAACATTTTATAATAGGTACAAATATTATTATGCTAGTAACTATTACACTAAATATAATTATAGCTATAATTATAATTTTAATTATATTTTTAATTATAATTATTTCTATAATTATAATTATAATTGTAATTATAATATTTATTTCTATAAATATAACTATTATTACTCCGTATAATTATAATAATAATAGTCACAACAACAACGACAATAACAATAACAATAACAATAACAATAACAATAACAATGATAATGATAATAATAATAATCATTACTATTATTATTATAAGAAAAAGAGATAAATTTGAACTTTTCAAATCTGATCTGAATGGTTCTGATTTAGTTTGATCTGATCTGAATCTTTCTGGTCCGATCTGAATGTTTCTGATCTGATCTTATCTGAATTTTTCTGATCTGATCTGAATAAAATAAGAATAAGCAATAAATAATAAGAATAAGACGAACAGAACAACTTCTTAGTTCATTAGGTAGGATACTCACTTAGTTCACTTAATATTAGATTAGATTAGATTAGATCAGATCGGATCGGATCGGATCGGATCAGATTGGATTGGATTGGATTGGACATATATAGATTATAGATATATATGAATGTTCAGGTCCGAACGTTCGGGCCTGAGGCACCGTCCCCGACGGTCCCCGATGAATTTTTTTGATGAAATTTTTATGGTATGTTCTTCATCAAGTCTAGTTAATCCAAACCTCATTGCAGCTACAAATTCGATCGGGAAGACCTTCAAATGATTTTTTGAAGTTGACTGCGTTTTTCTATGTATAATTTGGCGCAGTCAACTTAAAAAAATCATTTGAAGGCCTTCCCGATCAAAGTTTTAGCTGAAATTTGGTATTGATAAATTATACTAGATGAAGAACATACCACAAAACTTTCATAAAAAAAATCCACCGAGAACCGCCCCAAACGGCGCTGTTCGTACGGTGCCTCTTGTCCGAACGTTCGGACATGATAAGTTCTCTATAGATGTATAGATATGTAGATAGTTCGGCCAAATATTAATCGAGAAATTTTGACTATTTTGATGTCCCTTTCAGTTTTCTGATTTTGTTTTATACATTTGCAAAAGTTATACGAAGATTTATTGATTTATTGATATATTTCAAAGTTTTGTTTGTGTTGGGGTATATTACCCCGACCTACTACTGTTCAGAGGCCCAAGACCTCACCCCGATATGGAGCCCAGTTGGCGAGACCCATTTAGGCCCCTCGGGCCCATTGAGAGCCATTTAGGCCCACTCGGCCTGCTCGGCCCATCTCGGCCCGTTAAGGCCTGTCTGACCCATTAGGATAGAAAGCCCCACCGCCCTTCTATAAATAGGAAGCTAGGCTTCCATTTAAAGGATCGGATTTTTGGCCCTTCCCTCCGGGAAGTTAGGCATCATCAGGGGCGGACCTAGGAAAGTCATTTTGGGGGGGCGAAAATATTTTTGGGGGGTTCAAAATACTTTTTGGAAGATAATATTTAACAATAATATTAGTTAAATGTAAATTAATTAACTAATTAATTAAGTTAAAACATTGAGGAAATGGGTTTAGAATTTGATGAGTAGTTGATAATATTAGTTAGATTTAAATATTAGTTAATTGATCAATGATGATGATTAGGTTTAATTTGTTTATTAATTAGTTAATTATTGTTAATGCATAATTTAGGATTTGTAGTGATTTAAGTTAGGATTCAAACTTTATTAGTTAAGTGTGAATTATATATTATTGTGAATTAATGATATTTAACAATATTAGTTAAATGGAAATTAACTAATTAATAAGTTAAATTAGTTAATTATTGTTAATGGGATGCATAATATATATAGCTAGGATTGAAACTTTATTATTATTTAGTTTAGTGTGAATTATTATTGTGAATTATTAATGAGATAATATTTAACAATAATATTAGTTAAATGTAAATTAATTAATTAACTAATTAATTAAGTTAAAACATTGAGGAAATGGGTTTAGAATTTGATGAGTTGATAATATTAGTTAGATTTAAATATTAGTTAATTGATCAATGATGATGATTAGGTTTAATTTGTTTATTAATTAGTTAATTATTGTTAATGCATAATTTAGGATTTGTAGTGATTTAAGTTAGGATTCAAACTTTATTAGTTAAGTGTGAATTATATATTATTGTGAATTAATGATATTTAACAATATTAGTTAAATGGAAATTAACTAATTAATAAGTTAAATTAGTTAATTATTGTTAATGGGGTGCATAATATATATAGCTAGGATTGAAGCTTTATTTTTATGTAGTTTAGTGTGAATTATTATTGTGAATTATTATTGTGAATTATTATTGTGAATTATTAATGAGATAATATTTAACAATAATATTAGTTAAATGTAAATTAATTAACTAATTAATTAAGTTAAAACATTGAGGAAATGGGTTTAGAATTTGAGTTGATAATATTAGTTAGATTTAAATATTAGTTAATTAATTGATCAATGATGATGATTAGGTTTAATTTGTTTATTAGTTAATTATTGTTAATGCATAATTTAGGTTTTGTAGTGATTTCAGTTAGGATTCAAACTTTATTAGTTAATAATTAAAACGATTAATGCCATTAACATATTACTATTAGTTAAATATTAGTAAATTATTAATTCCGGCCAGCTTAATGTTTCTAAATAATATTTTAGTGGGCATTTCTACATGATTGAAAAGTTGGTTAATTCAAATTATTAATGCCACAAATAATGTACTGCTTTTAGTTCATTAATATCATTAATGTACTTATATATTATTTTGATTATAATATATATACAGGCATAATGTATAGACAAAACAGAAGTTGGATGTACCAAAAACATCGCGATAACTATGGAATACGCAGTGAATTTTTTAATGGTGTTGAAGATTTTATTAAATTTGCACAAGAACAGAAGAATTATATGGATGGCGATAAAATCAGATGTCCATGTACAAAGTGTAAAAATCTTCAATTTAAAGATGTCGACCAAGTTGTGTGGGATTTGTACGAAAAAGGTTTCGTTGCCAATTATTATAATTGGACTTCTCATGGCGAACCTTTCGATCCATCACTTTACCACAAACAGTAGGTTCATCTCGTAACGTCCCTACCGAGATGAGTGGATGTGGAGACTATGATCAAATGATGTGGGATCAAAGAATGGCATATGATGTATACGGTGCTTCAACGATTCAGTTTAACCCACCACAACCATTTAACGATCTTCCCGAAGCTTCGACCTCATATCAACCCGATGCGGATGAAGATCCAACCTTTTATCAGCCTGATGCGGATGAGTATCCGAATTCTCATGTTCCTCATATTGAAGACTTAGCTGAAAGATTTCAAGATGTTTTAACAGCTGCCGATTAGCCTCTGTATGCTGATTGTGAGGGATACTCTCAGCTATCAGCCGTTACAGAGTTGATGAACATTAAATCTGAATACAGTCTTCCTGAATCTTGCATGTCTAGGTTATTGCAGTAATTTGGAGGATTGTTACCGCGTGACCATAATCTTCCTGATTCATATTACAAAATGAAACAATTAATGTCTCAGTTGGGGCTTCCTTGTATAGAAATTGATGCATGCCCAGAAGGATGTATGTTGTTCTGGAAGAATGATGTGACACTTGAGAGCTGCAAGTTCTGTGGTGGAGAGAGATACAAGCATGTTCCTCATAGACGAAAAAAACCACGAAAAAGGTCTGCATTGTCTAAATTGTTTTACCTCCCTCTAGCTCCACGCCTGAAGAGGATGTATGCTTCAAATGCTACTGCGAAACACATGATGTGGCATGTTGAGCACGAAATCAAAGAGAGTTTGATGTCTCACCCTTCCGACTGTGAAGCTTGGAGACACTTTGACCGTTGTCATCCTCATTTTGCAATGGAGCCACGGAATGTGCGACTGGGATTGTGTTCAGACGGATTTGCTACTTTTGGAAAGTTTGGGAAGAAATTTTCATGTTGGCCAATCATGCTAACTCCTTATAATCTTCCTCCCGACATGTGCATGAAAAGTCATTTCATCTTTTTAACTTTAATTTGTCCAGGTCCCTCGGATCCTAAAAAAAGGATAGACATCTATCTCCAACCCCTGATCGAGGAGATGAAAGAACTTTGGGCCATTGGGACACCAACTTATGATGTTTCAAGAGATCAAATGTTTAACATGAAAGCTACCATCATTTGGACCATTAGCGACTTCCCTGCTTATGGTATGCTTTCAGGATGGAGCACACACGGTCTTATGGGATGTCCAATATGTATGGAGAAATCAGATGCCAATTGGCTCAAATTTAGCGGGAAACCAAGTTACTTTGATTGTCACCGCAAGTTTCTGCCTATGAACCATCGATATCGAAAGGACAAGAAGTCTTTTATTGCCGGAAGAGTGGTACGAGATCCCCCTCCTCCAAGACTTACAGGTGAACAAGTTTTTAATCGGGTTCGACGTTTTCCTACGGCCGTGCAGCAACCCCACGGGGAGCCAAATGGGTATTGTGATACCCATAAGTGGACAAAGAGGAGTATATTTTGGGAGTTGCCGTATTGGAAGGACCTTCTCATTCGTAACAATTTAGATGTCATGCACGTTGAGAAGAACGTCTTTGACAATATATTTAACACGGTTATGGATTTTACCCACAAAACCAAAGATGGTCTTGCATCTAGAAAAGACATGACAATTTGGTGCGACAGACCCGAACTCGCCGTCGATCTAGAATATGTGGGTAAAAAATTTCAAGAGCAGTCTACCAACTCTGCCCCACAAAAGGAATCAATATTAGAGTGGCTTGTTTCTCTGAACTTTCCAGATGGCTATTGTTCTAACTTGTCAAGATGCGTGGACCTGGACAAACAAACAATGACGTCGAGCATGAAAACTCATGATGCTCATGTAATCATGCAACGACTTCTGCCGATTGCACTGAAAGAGATGCTTCCTGCAGACGTCTGGGGCTGTATTACCGAAATCAGTCAATTGTTTCAGTCGATATGCTCCGCCGTTCTGAAATTGAAGTAAATAATGAAACATAATTCAATAAATTTCGATTTTTTTTTATCTCTTATATAATAAAATTTTGAACTTGTAGAAAAAATATGAGGAAGAGCGGGGGAAGAGAGTTGATGAGCTGGCTGATTCTGATGACGAACTTGATGAAAATCAAGAACATGAGGCCATCTTGGCGGCAACCGGAGTTTACAAGGGTCGGGTGCCGCTTATGGGTTCTGAAGGCGTACGGATCCTAGAGAAGGCCAAAGGAGCTAGCTCATCTTCTCATTCGGCATATGATGATCGGGTTACCGCCTCGAGAAACTATTGGAGGAACGTGAAGCCGAGGCTCGAAGGCGGGATGAAGAAGCTCGGATACGGGATGAAGAGCAAAGAAGAACAAGAGAAAGGTTGGAAGAGATGGAACGCCAAATGCGTATTTTCAACGCCACCTACCGTCCATCCATGCACATACAGCACCCCGAGATGACCCCACAAGTTCCCTTCGCGGGCAATATGGGCAATATGGGCAGTATGGGCAGTAGGGGTTTTGCTAATTATAACCATATCTCCAACAACTTTCCATATGGATATTATGATGATATCCCGACTCCCGGAGCTCAAGCTTACCGTGGCAGCAGCCGTGCTGGCAGTCGAGGCAGCCATCGTGGTGGCAGCCGTGGTCACGGAAGGCAACCCGATCATCGTGACGAACCTGATGATGCTGATGCTGATTATGATGACTATTGATGGTGTAATAATTAGTTTATTAACATTTTAAGGATTTTTAAATTTTGATGTGTTAATGTATGAATATTAATTATTTGTGTTTTATAATGATGGTTTGATTAGATTATTATTTATGTTTAATGATGATTAATGATGATTAATGGTGATTAATGATGATTAATGATGATTGTTTAATTATTTATTATAAACAATTATTTATTAAGATTATTGTTTAACTATTTATTAAAAACAATGCTTGTTAAGTTTAAATTTTTGAAAAAGCACCTAAATTTTAATGGTTATTATTTATTAAATAAACTTTTGAAATAAACATTCAAAAAATTAATGCGCTGAATTTTTAATTTTTTTTAAAAAAAATTTAAACTTTTGTCACGGACTGTTCCGTGACAAAATATAAATTCATTTTATTCTAAATACATAAAACGCTGAAAATAACGTTTTTTTTTTTAAAAAAAAATGTTTTGTCACGGATGGGATCCGTGACAAATTCAAAATTTTGAATTTTTTTTGAAAATTTTAAAGCACCCACCCACTCTATTTTCAAAATGTTTTGTCACGGATATTTCCGTGACAAAATTTAAAATTTGAATTTTCCGGCTCGTTTCAAATACCCGCCCACTCTATTTCGAAAAACCTTTTTTTAAATTTGTCACGGAAATATCCGTGACAAATAATTATTTTTTTTGAAAAATAAAAAAAGTTATTCACGGATGCGTCCGTGACAAATGAAAGACGATGGGGTTCCGGTGAAGTGTTTTGTCACGGACGGTGGCCGTGACAAATCCGTGACAAACAGTCTCACGGATTAATTTCCGTGACGAAAACGTTATCACGCCCCTGGTGTCACAGATTTTTTCCGTGACAAATCCGTGACAAAAAATCATTTGTCACGGATTTTTTGAACTACCGTCCGTGACAAAATCCGTGACAAACGACGTGTTTTTTTGTAGTGATACACTAATACATGATTTTTACCCGCCACTTTTATTCAAGGGGAAAACATCTACAACCCATTGCTTCTGTGGCTAATAATTCTATGTTGGATTTGTTTAGTTCCTCCGTTTCTTATTTGGCTAATAACGTTTCTTATTTAAGAATTTTATGTTGAATTTGTTAAGTTCCTCCGTCTTGGCCAGCTTTTAGTGATGCAGCAAGTATAACATGTGACGAACTCAATAATTCGTTATACTTCGTAATCATTTTAGTTTTCAAAATTGTTTCCAATAAAAGTTACACAGTAAATACAATTCTCCTTTTCAGTCTTGTTTAAACACCAATACAAATTCATATACCTTTCTACAATTCTGTTAATGCAATTTAATGTACACCTTTGTTTAATGCACATCATTGCTTATGAACTGAGAAGTGGCATACTAAGAAGTAGGGGTGGGCATAAAACCCGAACCGAACCGGTACCGAACCGTCCCGTAATGGTACCGAACCGAATATCGGGTATTTAAACGAGTCTATAGATTTTTATCACGTATCTAAACCGTACCGTTTGAAACGGGTACGGGACCGGTCCTAGATTTTGAGAATCGGAAAATACCGGACCGAACCATTCGAAAACAATGCATTTGAATTTTTTATATTTTTTCTATACCAATAGATCTCTTTTATAGACCAACAATTTTAGAGCCCAAGTATGTATCCATGTGTTCCTAAGATATCTAAATGTGTTTATATATATATATATATATATATATATATATATATATATATATATATATATATATATATATATATATATATATATATATATATTGTTATTTTTTCTTTTTAGATAATTTATGTTATACTTTGGTATGTATTGAAAGAATATTAAAATTTTAGAAATCATTAATGACTACTCATTTCTTGTAATGTAATGTCAATGACTTTTTGTTGTATCATGTTGTGCAATTTTTACAACTTAATTTGTATGCTTTAAATCTTAGCTCTCAAGGTTCAACTATAAATTAAATTAGAACTACGAAGTAGTATTTAACCTAGAACGAAGAAGAAGAACGTTGAAGATTTCTATCATATTCAACAATTTGATTATATTCGTTTTTATATTTTCAAATGAACTTAGTAAACTAAAGATGATATTTATCTCGTGCGTCATCGTTTTGCTATACTTTTTCTTAGTTGTGTTGCACTATTTGTGTATTTGTGAATATTAGTAATTTCTTCAATTACTTGTATTTATATCAACATTTCTTGTATTTATATCAACATTTCACACGAGTTGATTGGTGTGATGATGTCTACTAATTGCAAGTTTTGTTCAAATTTTTTAGCATGCGTTTGGCATTGTACCGAACCGTTTTGTACCGTTCCGAAATGACATGGTACCGAACGGTTCTATCCTTGAAATCGGACCGTACCGAACCGTTAAAAACCTCACAAATACATTACGGGTTTTACCAATTTATCGGACCGTTCCGGACCGCACTCACCCCTACTAAAAAGTAAGAACTGAGAAGTGAGAAAGGACGTAGGAAAAAAAGTGGTTGGCTTACTCATTAGGGTACAAGGTAACAAGGACCTTTAGTCCTGTAAATAATTCCCAATCACATACAAAATTATCGAGTACTAGCTCTGTCCCGTTAGAAGGTTCTCATAGCAAAACAGTACAATTATTTAGGCAATAATTAAATAAAGTACTTCAAGTACATTTTAAGAAATAATTTTAATAGGTATATATAGGGGTGGACCCGGGCCGGGCCGGTTCTGAGCCAGGCCTGGGCTCGGGCGGGCTTTTTTTGGGAAAGGTTGAATCGGGTCTGAGCCGGGCCCGAGCTGGGTCGGACCCGATTCTATGTTTTTTTGCTTTCTAGTTAACCCCCGACCCCCACCTTCACCCCCACCCCACAAACCCCCCCAAAACACCCAGCCCTAACCAAGAAAAACAAAAAAAAAATGAAAAAAAAGCCCGAGCCGGTTCAAGAAAAACGTGGCCCGAGCCTGGCCCGCCCAACCCGTCCCAACCGGGTAAAAGCTCGGGCCCGGTTAGCACCAACCGGGCCGAGCCACACAGTAGCGGGTCGGGCCAGTTCCGAGTCGGGCCGGGCCGAGCCCGCACAGTAGCGGGCCGGGTCGGTTCTGAGCCGGGCCGGGCCGGGCCGGTTCTGAGTCGGGCCGAGCCGAGTCCGCACAGTAGCGGGCCAGGCCGGTTCCGAGTCGGGCCAAACCGGTTGGGTCCACCCCTAGGTAAATGTTAAGGAGTATAAAGTACTCCCTCCGCCCCCTAGTATTAGTACGGAAGGGAGTGGTGTAGCTTTTAAGAAAAGTAGAATTATGTGATTGGTAATGAGTTGATAAAGTGAAAATAAAGTAAGGATCAATTAGAATCACACAAATGTTACCAAATATGGTATGAGACAATAATAAAGAGACATCCAAAAATGAAAATTGGGACAATTATAGGGGGACGGAGGGAGTAGTTAGTATTGATATATGTGATGTTATAAATGTATTATTTTTAATTAGGGGTGGATTCGGTTCGGGCCACCCGGCCCGTGACCCGGCCCGACCCGGTACTGTGCGGGCCCAGGACCGGCCCGGTTGGGCGGTCCGGGACCGGGTGTGGACCCGAACCGGTGGGAATGGGCGGGACGGGCACGGTGCCGGATAAATGTGACCCGGCCCGGCCGGGTCGGGCCCGGGCCCAGGTCCGGTCGGTCTGATTTTTTTTAAAAAAAAATTGAATTGGACTACTAGCCGTTGGGGGTGGGTTGGGGACAACCCAAACGGCTATATAGCCGTTGGGTGGGGTGCAGGGGGGGTCCGGGGGGTTGGGTGGTGGGGGTGGTGGGGGTGGGGGTAAAAAAACCTATAAATACTCCTAATCTTAAACATTTTTTCATATCTCTTCTCCAATTCTTCCTAAATCCTATTCTTAACTCTCTACTCTCTAATTCTCTTATTCTCCATTCTCCAATATATTATATTTATTATTTATAGTTTATATTAATTATCTACTTATACAAACTATAAATAGATATAAATAGTATTATATATTACTTATATATTTATTATATCTATTAATATAGTTGGAATTATATCTAATTAATTTGAAGTCATTCTATTACTCCCATTCGAAAGACCGAAAGTCCGAAAGAGGTACGAAATTATTCTATTATTTACACTTGTTTAATTACTAGTTAATTTGCTACATTTGACTCTAGTTTAATAGTTAGATAAATAGTTAATTACTTTTTTACAATTTTTTATTAATTGCTACATTTGACTCTAGTTTAAAAAAATATGTTGTACACAAAAGTAGTTAATTCACTACTTAATTTGCTATAACTCGAATTAATAGTTAGATAAATAGTTAATTACTTTTTTACAATTTTTTATTAATTGCTACATTTGACTCTAGTTTAAAAAATATGTTGTACACAAAACTAGGTAATTCACTAGTTAATTTGCTATAACTCGATTTAATAGTTACATAAATAGTTAATTAGTTTTTTACAAATTTTTATTAATTGCTACATTTGACTCTAGTTTAAAAATTATGTTGTACACAAAACTAGTTAATTCACTAGTTAATTTGCTATAACTCGAATTAATAGTTAGATAAATAGTTAATTACTTTTTTACAATTTTTTATTAATTGCTACATTTGACTCTAGTTTAAAAAATATGTTGTACACAAAACTAGTTAATTGACTAGTTAATTTTCTATAATTCGAATTAATAGTTAGATAAATAGTTAATTACTTTTTTACATTTTTTTATTAATTGCTACATTTGACTCTAGTTTAAAAAATATGTTGTACACAAAACTAGTTAATTCACTAGTTAATTTGCTATAACTCGAATTAATAGTTAGATAAATAGTTAATTACTTTTTTACAATTTTTTATTAATTGCTACATTTGACTCTAGTTTAAAAAAATATGTTGTACACAAAAGTAGTTAATTTACTACTTAATTTGCTATAACTCGAATTAATAGTTACATAAATAGTTAATTAGTTTTTTACAATTTTTTATTAATCGCTACATTTTTTAGATGGATCGTCCTAGATATTCGGTTGATATGGGTAACCTCGAGCGCAACCGAACGAAAGAGCTTGCGAGGAAGAGATCCCGCAAAGGTAAATCACATATCGGCTCTTCATCTCAAAGTCGAGATGATTTTGATACCGGTTACGCAAGGAGGGATGGGAATGCGATGACCGACGAACAACTAGAACAAGAATTGCACCGACATAATTCCCGCTTTTTTCAAGATCAACCGAGGACCATTGACGAAAAAGAGCTCGAGGACGAGGACGACGATGTGGAGGAAGTAATTCCGGAGAGCCACGATGACGAGGAGGAGGAGGGTGGCGGCAGCCATGACGCCGACCAAGCAGCCTCATCCCAAACAGGTACAAAAAAAGTAAATATGAACTAATGGCTAATAATTTTTCTAAGTGGAAGGACCCGAACACCGGGAATTGGACCGCAACTTGCAATTGGTGCAAGAAAAACTATAGCTTGGGGATTTCCGGCGGATACGGATCCACCACAAGACACCTTAAGTCCAAACACCCGGTGGAGTATGCAAAATTAGGCGGCGGAACGGGGAAGCAAACGCAAATATCGAGGTTTGCAAATAACCAACAAGCTTTTGGTAATTTCTCATACAATGATGCACAAAATTTGACAGGTATGGCTAACTTACTTGTTGAAGAAAATTTGCCTTATTTGTTTTCAGAAAGTCTTGCTTTTCGTGATTATGCACAAACTTGTTTAAATCCGCAATATAGAGGTTATAGTCGCAAAACGGTTAAGAAAGAAATTTCAAGGCTTTATGGTGCGGAAAAGGTAAGATTACAAAATTATTTTGCAAACTTTGATGGACGTGTTACTGTATGTTCTGACATATGGGAGGATACTTATCATAATTTACATTATTTGGGTCTGACTGTACATTATATTGATAATGATTGGCATACGCATAAACGTGTTCTTGCTTTCCGTGAATTTAATGATCGTCACACCGCTGAACATATTTATATTTTAATTGAACGTATTTTAATTGAGTACAATTTAATTGATAAGGTGTTTGCTATTGGTTTTGATAATGCTACTAATAATACTGCTGCTATTCCTAGATTGCGTGAATTGTGTGGTTCTACTTCTTTGATTGGTAGATTTTTTCATCAACGATGTGCATGTCATGTTCTAAATTTATGTGTGCAAGATGGTCTAAAAGTGTTGGGAGTATCGTTGGAGGTAGTCAAAGGGGGGATTAGACGTATTTGGGGTAATGGACAACTTAGGAAAAAACGGCATGATTATTTGATAGAAAGAGGTGAGAGATATGTGGCTTTTCCTAAAGATTTGTCTATTCGTTGGAATAGTACCTATAAGTTAATTGGAGTTCTTCTTAGATATAAACAACATTTTCCTGCTTTTATGAAACAATATGATAACTATATTATAAACTCGGCTGAGATCGACACCTGTGAAAAAATTTGTAATGCTTTGATATATTTTAATAATGCAACTGAAACTTTTAGTCATGTTTATAAACCTATCTCAAACCAATTTATTCGTGAAGCTGTTAATCTCGTCGGTGTATTTTCAAATTTTGAGAATGCTGATTATGTGAGTTATTTTGCTAGTTTTATGAAGAAAAAGTTTTTAAAATATTATTCACATATTCCGCATATTTATGGTATTGCATTTGTTCTCGATCCTCGTTTTAGACTTGGTTCTTTAGAATAATGTTTGAATTATTATTATGCTGCTTTTTTTGGTCCATTGCCAATGTATGAGGACAAGCCAATTGATCTGAAAAAAGAATACAACGAGGTTAGTGATATATTTTATGCATTATTCAATGAGTTTCATGCACAATATGGCAATGCGCCCCCTCCCCCGATACAAACATCATCTAAAGGAAAATCAATTTTCAAATCTACGTTTGCCAATCTTATTAAAAAAACGAAATCAACTCCCGCTACACAACAAAGCACAATTAATGAGATTTCTTTGTATTTAACTTATGATGTTGATTTTGAAGAAGATGATGATTTTGACGTACTAAACTGGTGGAAGGGAAAAGAAAGAATGTTCCCGGTTTTAGCAAAGATGGCTAAGCAAGTGCTATCAATGCCGGTTTCAACGGTTACCGTGGAACAAGAATTTAGTTCGGCCGACAACGTCCTAACACAAACCAGAACGAGATTGAGCGCTGAATCTCTTGAGATGCTTATATGCTACCACGATTGGTTGAAAGCATCCCGTAGAGCTCAAGAAATTGACATCACCCCATCGGCTCATCCCAACACTTTATGGATGAATCTACAACCGAGGGTGGCTCTACCTATGCCGAAGATTCCGATTAAAAACAATTATAGTTCCTATTTAATTTTCAAATGTAGTTCCTATTTCATTTCAAATAAATGCACTTGAAATTTGTTTTTTAATACTTGTATAAAACTATAAAGTATAAAATATAAATTAAAAAAAAATTAATCGGCCCGGCCCGGCGGGTGGCCCGACCCGTGACCCGGGCAGGTGGCCCGGCCCGAACCGGACCCGTCCAACCCTCGGGCCGGTCCCGGGCCCATGTGATACGAACCGGCAGCCCGACCAGGCCTAGGCCCGGCCCAGGCCCGACCCGGCCCGAATCCATCCCTATTTTTAATATTTAATGATTAATTTGTCAATTAAGATTGGTAATTATTTCCTAAAATGGAAATCAAAACCTTCTAACGAGACGTCCAAAAAAGGAGAGTGAGAAGCTTCTAATGGGACGGAGAGAGTACAAAACATACAAAATATGACCAATAATAATTTGATATTCAAATAAGCTTAAAGCTTGTATTCCTAGTTGTAATATATTCATTTTGAGGGAGGGGTCAAGAGATAAAAGTTGCCTGCAAGTGCAATATATATATATAATAAATGCATTTGACGCCTTGCGCGCAAATCTCCCTGCCTTTACCCTTCTAGTCTCAAACATTCTTTCCTTCAGTAGCATGCCCAGAGCAACACCCACCACCGTGATGGTGGTGGCCATGGTCATGATGTTTCTTACCCTTGAGCTGCTTCCGCATATCGTAAGCATCTTCACCGTCTGCGTAGTACTTTGCTTCAACATCATGGATCTTGTATTCTAATGTCTCTGTGTACAGCTTGAATGCAGCCCTGTTACTTTTCCTTACATGGAGTGAAACATATTCTGCACCAAACACCTATTTGATATATACTGATCAGTATAATAGTTAGCCAAAGATGCCATTATAACAATGTGTTGCATGCCTGCACTTATACTCGTATGCTATGACAGGAACACTGCATATGGTAAGGAAATGAAAAACATATGCCTACGAAAAATACTACCCGTTCTTAAATGCTTGCTTTGACCTTGAAAATTCAAATTTGATTAGAGTTTTATAGCACTCTACAATTATAAAGCTTTGGTCTTTATATATTACGGAGTAGAACTTTTACGTTTTAAATAAAATGACTTAGCAGAAATGCATAAACAACAACAACATCCAAGCCTTAGTCCCAAAAGATATTGGGGACTTAGCAGAAATGCATAAAATTCAAAAATTGGTTTATAGAGTTTGAACAATTTTTAACTTCCTCTCTATTTTCCTTCTTGTTTTCTTTTCCAAGCATTTTCTGGGTTCCAAAAGGACCCTTTTACTACAGGTGCACTTTTTTGACAGATTTTACAGGTGCGAATAAACGCATGAAGCACTGCAAATATATGGAAAGGGTGCACCTCCTTTTCAGAAAACTCCACAGAAACTCTTTAGAAACTTCCCAAACACTTGTTTTTCTATTAAAAAGTTGTGTTTTCTGCTTCACGTTTCCCCAAGTTTGCAAACTTTTCATGGCATCGTGCAACATAGCAGTAAACCTTTACACCTTATCCCTGATATGAATAACTGGCTCAATTAATGCAACAGGGTTTTACCCAAATCCTACCCGATCCCTCCATCACTAATACTTATATCTGCCCATAGTTTTTACTAACATAGTGGCATCCAATCCATCAATCTGTTTAAAGTTTAAACATATAATATTATTGGTATCAGCCAAAAACTGCACTGGCTCACTCACCGAATACAAAGACAGTGATACTCTGCAAGCTTAAACTTGAATTCGGTTGAGGCCAAAGCATTGTATGCCCCTATATTTTTTTCCAGTACTACGACTCATACCTTCATACTGCCTAGGTTTTCTTATTTGAAGCATAAGCCTTGTAATTGAGATGGTTGGTGGTAAACTATAGAGATAAGGAAATACAATATGTTTAATAAATAGAAAGAAACAAAAACACAGTAAGCGTTTCAAAGCAAGCTCTTCAAGAGTCGTGAAAGAACCATCCAGCATGATGTTCTTGCACCTCTGCAAAGTTGATAAATTTTTAGAAACATTTCTTTCCCTCCCGAAACGATGGCCTAATTTGATTTGTAACCCACTATAACCAATAGTACAGAACTTAAAAGTATCACCATCTAGCCACCAGTTACAGTGTAACAGAATAGAGATAGACAAATTGCACCCCTACCCGCCGGACTCATGGCACCTATCAGGTTTCGAGCCAAATTTTGGTTTTATTCTTACCAAGAGGCTTTAAGGTAGAGCCATTTTGTAGACAGTGATATGGGCTAGTATAATGCCAGTGACTAAAATAATATGGGTTTAGGCAAGAGCAGATGAAATAAAGTTTTCTTCACTCAAAACACAATATGTTCATGTGGTTAAGGGCAAACATAACAATGTCCTTTTGCCCTTTTGTTAAGGGTAAACTTTGGTTGAATCGATGAATATAGCAAAAGACATTAGGATCCTGAAGTTAAGAGTGACTGAAATAGCAAAAACGATTGAATGAGATAAATTGCTCAATTATCTAGCAAAATTCATAAATGAAAGGAAATTACAATGAAAAAGATGAATATGAAGGTGCTCCTACCTGTTTTCTCTATTGCTGCAAAATGGTAAACTAAGGACTATTTTTTCATTATGCTTCAACAATGCATCTAATTAAATTAGTGGGAAATATGATAAAGAAGACAAATAAGTGGAATAGAGATAGCTACTAAATATGCACATAATAAACTTGTGAACCTATCAAACCACATCTTATATAGCCCATACAAAAGAATTTAAAGGTATAAACAATATAGAAGGATCACATAATCAGCAGTACACTTAATATGCACACCTAGCTAATCTGAATTGGAGATTCAACTGAATGTTTTCCACTGAATTAACTTAGAGGTTTAAAAATTTCCTCTCACGTATATAGAATGTGGACCTTGTTTAGGTTTTCCTGTGGAAGTATCAGTCTTAATTGTTAAATGGGAAAAAAACAGTTAACTTTTTATACTATACTACCGAATTCCTAACAATAAACATAAGTTCAGTCGATCAACGCCCCCCCCCCCCCCCCCCCCTCCCCAACAATTCCTGAGTGGTTTCAACTTTTAACATTTGAGTTCGTTTTCTCCTGAACTACTTAAACCAGAACCATTCAACCAAAATAGATTACAATGTAAGTTTCCTGAGAAATGAAAAGGACCTGTTCCATGGCATTCTGAGCAGCGGTCATGAGCTTGGTGGCAATGCCGAGTTTGCGATGGGAACGAAGGACCGCGAGTGATGTGATATGCCCATGGCACTCGGAGGTCTCCTCTTCCATCTTAGACAGCACGTAGCCGACGATTTTTCCGTTGTAATCCTCCGCCACGTAGAGCAGCTGTGGCCAGGAGAGTATGTGGTAGAAGTAATACTTCATCTGGTAGTTCTCCGGCAAGCACAGGAGGTTACACTCTTGCATTGCCAGCAAGTCATCGACCGTAGCCTTACGTATGCACACCATCGTCAACCTTCTTCTTCCTGCCTGTTAGGGTTTGAGCAGTGGAAATGTGTGCATCAATTTCTGCTCTCCAGTGGAATGCGAAATGACGGATGCCATGGTAGTCGAACAAACCCCGCTAGTTTGGGCTTTTTCACGGCGGGCTCTTCTAGATAAGATCCAGCAATTATAACCCAGCCCAAAATGAAGTAACGTGGTTAAAAAGTATAGAACTCTAAAGTCCAAAGTTGGTGGGTGGGTGCTTGGTGGGCCGGCTCAACTTTGGAATGTCGGAAAGGCGTGTGGAAATGACAAAGTAAGCATCAATTCAACAAAAGACAATTGGTTGGTTGAGTTTTGGTTAATTTCTTGTTAAGAAATGCAAAATTAACTATCAAATAGATTAATTTAAGACGGTTTCAATTTAAATATTTTAGATAAAACTTCCCACAAGCATCATTTTCTAAAAATAGAACCTAACGTTTAAAATTTCATAAATAAAATTTATTATTTGTAATTGAATAAAAAATCCTTTATGCCGTTTGGAGCACTGTCGCCGCCAATCAACGGAAACTGCTACCAGGCGTCGGATCACCGCAACTAGAGTGCTACCCCCTTTGCCGGATAGTCCCTTCCAACGGGCTGTCATGATGGTAATTTCTATACTTGCATTCTATAACGCTTAAAGAGGAATTGATCAAAATAAGATCAAAATATAGCATTCTTTCAAAAAACGGATCATATATTTTATTTTTCTGAATAGGATTAATCATTACTTCTATACCTCTAATTTAATTAATTAATATAATTGAATGCTTCCTAGTTCAGATGCATAATCAAAGTCAGTTTGGTGATGGTAACGGCAGTCGGCGGCAGACAGTCCTTAAGAAGTTTGATCTAATTAACGTATTCCAACCCTATGATATTATTTGATCAAATTAAGCATCACAAATAAAACGTTTTGTCTGTAGCATTTTAAATCAATAGGTCCTATGATTTAAAAACAATATGTGGTACAAAGTAAACAAACACCAAATGACCTAATTTTGAAACTGCGGACTGGACCTAGCGATGTGTCTAGGGTTGAGGGGGTTGTGAAGGTTTCGAATCCCGTTCGTAGGCGGATTTTGGCCGTTGGAAATTAGCGGCCCGTTTTGCTGGTGAGCGATTGAGGCAAGGGGTTGAAGGAGCGCTTGACGGGTTGATTTTGTTGTCGACGTTTTGGCTAGAGGAGAGGGTGGCCAAGTCTTGTTGGCGTGAAAGAAGAGTGCAGCGACGAGGAGACTTTGCATTTTCGCTAAGGTTGTAGCAGACACTGGTCAATTAGTTGGTGAGAAAGCAGTTTGTAGCAGGGGAGCGATTGAGAGAGAGGGTGGAAGGGACATCGGCAGTTGATCTCGTTTGTCAGCGGTCGATTGCAAGAGCGCCAAGTCTTGTTGGTGGAAAGTAGACCGCAGTGGTTTGTGATTCGTGAGGATGGAGGCAAGCTTAGAGAATACTTCTGGTAGATTGGCTCGAGAGTGGCGTTTCTTCGGTTTCGAATGTGAAGACATAGCAAAGAACGTGATGCACATGGAACAAGGTGAGGAAGAAGATGAAATATCGTCAATAAGCCCTCCTCCTGAACCGCCACCATGGACGGACTGTGTGGCTAGGGATTGGATGATAGCGTTTCAGGATTGGAGTTGGCAGCAAACAATTTATTGCTCTATTTTTCTTTCTAGTTTTGTTTATGCTTCTTTAGACCTTTTAATTTATTTTTGGTTTGCTTGTGTTTGTGGTTTTGTTGAGGTGCTTATGATTGTTATTTGTCTTGAAGCTCTTGTATGTTCAGCAAAAAGTTTCACTCAATTTTGGATGAACATTTGGCTATTTTGAGTTTGTTGGAGTGGTAAAGAGTATGTTGAGATCTTAAGGGTCGAGATGAACTTTATGATGCCCACTTGGTAGTCAGCGATATGATTCGCGCTGCTTCTTTGAAGGTGGCTGTCTCAGAGTTTGATCGAAGGGCTTTTTTTAAGTTTAGATGGAGTCTGATAGAAGATAGTTGACGGATTTTTAGTTTTTGGCTAATTGGAACTGCAAACCATTTATTATTTAATATTGTTTGGCGTTTTCATTTCAAAACAAAAAAGTAAACAATTAAGTGTCGACAGATTGGGAAGAGGCATTATTTTGAATACCAAACCCTTCAGATCTATGTTGGTAGTGCGATCAGGATGAGCGGGTAATTGGGAAGAGGAGAGCCGCTTTGTTACCGTCCCTCTCCGACAATGTTGAAGGTAACATCGCTCTCGAAGTTCTTAGTAGTAGTATGAGTGTATGACCCAACATGACCAGTCTTCTTTTGTTGTTGTGTTGTTCTGTTCTACAATGGGGGTTTTTCAACTTTGATGCTCCGTTCTGTTTTGTCTCCTTCTATGTGGGAGTTGCTTTGCTGTTCCGGTCAATTTCGCCTGTTCGTATTTCTGTCCACTTTCTTTTCGATTGTGTAGAGAATGGAAGAGACATTAAGGGTGTATTTGTCTCAATCTGGTTCTACGATTTTTCAAAATGAAGTAAGAAAAAGAATCTAGTGTTCACCAATATTGTAGTAGTCTGTCCTCCTCTAGAACCACCTCTATTTGTCTCAATCTTTTTTGGCATTATTTGAGTACTGATGGAGTATATGGGTCCGAGCCCCCAGACCCACATACTCAGAAGAACAGAAAGCACAAGACACTGAGTGGTGCCCTCGTCGGCCAAGGGACCCCCGTCGGCCGAAAAGGTGCCAACTCAGAATATGGTCCTGAATCCAAGGAACCCGGGTGCCCTCGTCGGCCGCGCCCTCGTCGGCCGTGCCCTCGTCGGCCACGAAGACCTCACAGAACCGGATTTTACACTTACTCATTTGTACAGCCCATTAGTGGCTTTGTATTCGGCCCAGTAGCGGTCCAGTTGTAAATGGGCCTCCCAAGCCCAAGGCTTGGGAGCCCAGGCCGTATTTTCTCTATAAATACTCCCTTTGGGAGAAGTTATATGGGTTACAAATTCATTCTATTGAAACATATTACTTCACTTCTCTCTCTAGCTCTCACTTCTCTCTAGATATACTCTATCATTTCGTGCTCTCGTTGAGAGCTAGAACAATCAAGTTAGCACCCTTCGTCGCTACCAAGCACAGCTAACCACTGATCATGGGGAGAACTAGATCAAACCGCAACCTCGTCAGCAAGGCCATCTCTGAGGACCAAGAGGCCAAGGAGCACGAGGAGGATGCCACGGCCGACCAGGTCGGCGGAGGGGACGTCTTCCAGGAGGCCTTCAACCTCACGACGGACCTCCGCAACCAACTCAACGGTGGAGCCCCTGATGCCCGCATCGGCTTGGACAAGAAACGAGCTGAGAAGACGGACCACGCCCCGGCCCAGCCTATGGCCGCGGCCTCTCCGTCCGTGGATCCACAGGTCCAGGACGCGCTGTCGGTCATCATCGCCAGCCTGGCCCAGAACCCCACCGTCCTCAACGCACTCTTGCCAAGGACCGGGGGGAACGTCACTCCACCTCCTCAGCCCCAACCGTTGGCCGTCCAGATAGGCAACGATGAGGGGGTGATGGCCCAGGACACGGCGTCGTCCCACTCCCACCCCGCTTCCCCTCTTCGGCCTGGGCAGACCCCAGCGCGTGGAAAAGCCTCTGCCTTCAATAGACTAGGTGACACGCGCTGTCGTCCGGTTTCGGAGAGGATGGCAGGACGGATTGGTGAGCGTCGGCCTGGCTCGCCGAGGGAAAGCTTGGGGTCTGTGTCCCGGACAGCGGACCAGCCCCGCCCGGACAAGGGCAAGGGGAAGTTGCACGAGGACGACGTGCGCCACCAGAGCAATGCGGCTCACGACGAGCGCATGAGGAACCAGCCGGGCGCCGCTGCGGCCGCTAGGGACCCCCGGGACGAGGTCATCGCCCAGCTGGAAAGGAGTCTGGCTCAGATGGAGGCCAAGCAGTCGGCCAACATCCCTACGGCCGGCGCCTCCAACGACCCCGGCCTCAATGCGCTCATGAACAAAGTCAGCGCCCTGGAGAGGGAGTTGGCCGAGGGGCGAGGTGACCCCATCATCCAGGTCAGGACCAGGACCCCTTTCACCAACAGGGTCCTCTCGGCCCCCATCCCGGAGAAGTACAGGGGAAACGCCATCAAGTCCTACGACGGCCGATCAGATCCCCAGGAACACTTCAGCCGTTATCAGAACAACATGCTGATGGTGAACGCGTCAGACGAATACCTCTGCCGTTGGTTCCTCTCTACTCTCGAGGGGCCGACGTACGAGTGGTTCAACGCGCTTACCGAAGGGAGCATCGACTCATGGCAGGATCTCGCCCAACGCTTCCTCACCCACTTTGCCGGGAGGAAGCGTGCGAAGAAGTATTTCACCCACCTCCTCTCCGTCAAGCAACAGCATGATGAGTCCCTCCGGTCATTCATTGATCGGTGGACGAGGGAGACCGAAGAAGTCGAGGGGGCCGATGAGCGCACCCTCCTCGCCCTATACCAGGGAGCCCTCCGCAGCTCCCCGTACGCTAGGAGCCTCATCACCGACCCTCCGAGGTCGTACGCCAAGGCGCTCCAGCGCGGAGGCTTGTACGCCGATGCCGACGAGCTCCACAATCACAAGAAAGAGGGTGGCCATCCCTCCAAGAAGACAAATCCTTCGCCGGCCCCAGGTCCGTCCCCGGCCGGCCAGGGTGCCCAGGGCCGTCACGGCTCTGGTGGACAGTGTAAGAAAGATCGCCACTGGCGGCCGAGGTTGGAACGGCCGGGGGTTGCCCTCACTCACTCGGTCGGCATCATCCTCGACTACGCCGAGAAGCACGGCCTCATCGAGCAGGCTCCTCGGCCGGCCGAGGAGGTCCTTGCCATCCAGCAGGGCGGCACCTACTGCCGGTTCCACAAGAACTCGTCGCACAACACCGACGACTGCATCACGCTGAAGAAGGCCATCGAGTGTCTTATTCGTCAGGGGGAACTCTCCCAGTTTGTTAAAGGTGGCCCACGGAAAAATACATGGGTAAACACCGGCAAACAAGGGGGCGAACCCTCTGCGAAGAAGCGGGAGATTGGTAGGCTTAGCGATGACAAGGACTTCGAAGAGCCCCCGCCAAAGAAGAATCACATTCACCTCATTGTGGGTGGGAACATTGGGGGGGACTCCGCCACTCAGAGAAAGTAATGGGCCCAATCCCTCTACATTGGGGAAGTGTCCCACGTTCCCCAAGTGTCCCACGTTCCCCCCCAGCCGAAGAACCAGCGAACAGAGGCGATCACCTTCACCGACAAGGATTTGCCTCCAGGGACGGAATCACACAGGGACGCCCTCGTCATCCGATGTGAGATCGGTGACTCCATCATCCACCGCACTTACATCGATACGGGGAGCTCCGTCAACGTGATGTACCTGGATACCTTCCGGCAGCTGAAGCTGGATAGAGCTCTGCTGAAGCCGATCAAGACACCGTTATCCGGCTTCACCAGGGACTCTATCGACGCTGAGGGCACGATAGTCCTCCCAGTGGAGGTCGGTGACGGTCCCCACCGCGCCAGGATTGACATGGAGTTCATGGTGGTCAACCTCCAGTGCGCCCACAACCTGATCTTAGGACGGCCAGCGCTGGAGGACTTGGAGGCCATCATCTCCATGAAGCACTTGTGTCTGAAGTTCCCCACCAATGACGGCATCGGCTACGCCAGAGGAAACCAGAGGATAGCCAGAGCATGCTACCTCAAACTGACGAAGCCGTCCGAGAGGGAAGGTCAGAGGATAGACACCATCATGAAAGTCGTTGCCAAGGACGAGGAGAGGCCGCATGCTGAGCCGGCCGAGGAGGTCGAGGAAGTCCCTCTGGATACCTCCCGGTCGGAGCGGGTTCTCAGAGTCGGGAAGCAACTCCCGCAGGACCAGCGGGAGGCCATCCTCCTCATTCTACGGTCGTACGCCGTTGTCTTCGCGTGGGGCCCGGACGATATGCCAGGCATCATCCGCCAGGTGATCACTCACCGGCTGACCGTCCATCCAGCCTCCGCGCCTGTCAAGCAGAAGCGGCGCTACTTATCCGCCGACAGGCGGACTTTGTCAAAGGGGAGGTCGACATGCTCCTCTCAATCAAACACATTAAAGAGGTGAAGTACCCGACGTGGTTGGCCAACGTCGTCCTCGCCCAGAAACCGCCAACATTCAGAATGTGTGTTGATTACACTGACCTGAACAAGGCGTGCCCCATGGACCCGTTCCCTCTCCCCAACATTGATCAGCTGGTGGACGAGACGGTGGGGTGCGAGTTGATGTCGTTCCTTGACGCTTTCAGAGGGTACCACCAAATCTCCATGCATGAAGATGACACTGAGAAGACGGCATTCATGACCCCAGAGGGAATCTTTTGTTACCTCGTCATGGCCTTCGGACTCAAAAATTCCGGCGCCACCTATACTAGGATGGTGGCCAAGATCTTCAGAGCAGTCCTCGGCCGGACAATGGAGGCATACGTCGACGACATGATCGTCAAGAGCAGGCAGGCCTCCACCCATGCCGATGACCTCCGGGAAATCTTTGAAATCATGAAGGAATTCAGGCTCCGCCTCAACCCCAAGAAGTGTGCCTTCGGCGTCCAAGGCGGCAAGTTCCTCGGCTACATGGTGAGCCGGAGAGGGATCGAGATAAACCCGGAGAAGACACAGGCTATCCTCGACATGGAGCCGCCCCGCAACGTCAAGGAAGTACAGCGCCTGGCAGCCCTGAACCGTTTCCTCTCCAGGTCAGCCGAGAGGGCACTCCCCTTCTTTCAGATCATGCGTAAAGCCAACAGCTTCAAGTGGACGACGGAGTGCCAGGAAGCGTTCGAAGAATTGAAGAGGTACCTATCGTCCCCGCCCGTGCTCTCCAAGCCCAAAGCCGGCGAAACCCTCTTCTTATACTTACGGGTGAGCACGTCGGCCATCAACTCCGTACTCATCCGTGAGGACGAAGGGGTGCAGAAGGCCATCTTCTACATCAGCAAGACGCTCAGGGAGGCCGAGCTCAGGTACTCCCCCATTGCGAAGACGGTGCTAGCCATCGTCCACACGGTGAAGAAGCTGGGGCACTACTTCCAAGCCCACGCCGTCCATGTGCTAACCCAGCAGCCTCTCGGCGCACTCATGAGGAGCCCCACCAGCTCCTCAAGGATGGTGAAATGGGCGATCTTCCTCGGCCAATTTCAAATTGAGATCAAGCCAAGGCCGAGGAGGGCGACAGGTGAAACGCCTTTCGCCCTGTGTTACGGCTTTGAGGCAAAGGCACCCACGGAAGTTGTCATCCCCAGCCGGCGGGTGGAACAATACGAGCCTGACGCCAACGAAGAGAACATGAAGATTGACCTGCATCTGGTCGACGAGAGGCGTGAGCAAGCTTACGCCCGAGCAGAGAACTACCGGCGTCAAGTAAAGTCATACTATGACGCCAAGGTACGTTCCCGGGAATTTCAAGTGGGGGACTACGTCCTCCGTCGAAGGGAAGCAAGCCAACCGACATAGGGTGGCAAGCTAGCATTGAAGTACGAAGGGCCCTACATCGTCAGTGCCGTGGTCAAACCCGGCACCTACAAGCTTAAATGCCCGAATGAGTCCAATGTACCACGAACGTGGAATGTACACCATCTGGTGAAGTTTTATCAGTAATCCGAAGGAGGTGCAGACGGCGAAGCCCTCACCCCTTAACGGGTTACTGATTGAACGCCACCCTCGGCCTCGAGCCACTTATGAATAAAATCATGTTCCTCTTGATTTTTTCTCTGGAATTTAAAGTGAAAAATTAGCAGGTGCCCTCATCGGCCACCTCAGAGCGAAAGACTCAGGTATGGCCGATATGGCACCTTGCATTTGCAACCCGCGAAGCGACAAGCCCAGGTACTCCATTGTATTTTGTATCAGTGAAGGGCTCAGGCCTTGCTGAGAGAGCACATCGACCTGGCACCGTAAGCCTAGAGTGAAACGCTCAGGTATGGCCGACGATGTGCCCAGGACGAGGGGCCCACAAACGGCCCACGTCTTGAAACGGGAAGCTCACCGCGTCGTCCACGCACCAGATCGCGGGACGACAGGCCTGAAATCATGGCCGAGGTGACAAAATCCCAAAACTCAGGGATGGGCAACGACAGCCGTTGGAAACCGACCAAAAGTCTAGCCTGCGTCATAAATAGGCGACGGGACCCGCCCTGAGATCACGGACGTTATAAACGAAGTCCGAACCAACCGAAGGACGAGCACACCCTTCGACCGAAGCCTGAAAGAAGGATACTCCCCTGAAATAGGGAACAAAAAAAAAAGAGGGAAGCCGACGGCTGTGCGCACTAGCCGGCCTCGGGCAGTAAAAATAAATCCCCACAATACAGCCACATTTGGCTAAATACATATCAATTGAATACAAAGGTAAACACTATCAACAGGTGACGTGGACGGAGCATACGCCTGTAAAACCCTAACCAAAGTGGTTGGGTGACACGCGAGTAGTAACCTTCATCGGCCACAGCCACTTGAAGCACCATCACTTGGCATAAAAAAAAAGGGGGGGGGGGGGGGGGAATTACAACTTCACTCCGAAAAGGGAAGCCCAGGACGAAGCAGGCAGTATTACCCCCGCGCGAAAGTCACGCACAAGGGTGGCAAACCCTGCCGGCCACAAAACTCTTGTTGCCGTTAAAGGCACTAAACACTTAGCCGATGGGTTGAACTGGAAATCTTCAAGGAAAATTGACCCAGTGAATCCTAACACTTAGAGAACTCTAAGGAAAGCAAATGCAAAGGAAGAGGCAAAACATCTGTCACCTTCATCGGCCACACTATCCTACTTGGCCGACGACGACACTTCACAGATGAAGTTACTTGGCCTAAAAATTAGGCAATCTCCTCAACGAGGGAGGAGCTCAAGACGAAGCGGTCACTCAAGTACCTATAGGTGCCCGCATCGGCCTAACCAACAATCGGTAAGGGCGTGCTAACCAACAAAGACAACAAAGGTGGCTGATCAAGTTGCCACGGTGGACTCCAAACACAAACATCGAGGGTATGGCCGACAAGGGTAACCGGAAGAGAAGACTACAACTCCCCAAATACCTAGCCGAAGTGGGCACCCAAAATAATTAAGGGCACCCCCCTCGGCCAACCACTTGAAAGATTCCCTACAGCTACGGTTGTCACTCAATACTTAGGAAAATTTTCAAAAAATTCTAAGTATTCAGGCAACAAGGCAGGCAACACCCACACGAGGACGTCGTATAAACACGGAAAGAAGAAAACGCGAAAACATTAATGTATGAAAGAAGCATTTCTTTTCATTCATTAGATTGGGAAGTACAAAGAGGGCTTCTAGGCCGTTACATAGTAGAAAGTCAAAGAAAAAAAACTACAAGGGATCATGACTCTGGAGGGGCTTCAGAGTCCCTCTCGGCCTCGGCTCCCTCCTCGGCCGTGGCAACAGACGTACCGGCAGCGACACCCGACGTCGCGGTATCCTCAAACATGCTCCGCTCATACGCCCAGTCGTCGCTGATGCGTGAGCTCTCAATGGGGAGCTGCCGTTCAGCCACCGGAAGCTCCAACTCTGCTTCAAGATGCTTCATTAACGCAGGCAGCTCAAGGCCGACGGCCCACTCCTTGGTCACACCGATATCCAGGAAACGCCGTTGTAGCCTCCTATACAACAGCCGTTGCATCCGGTATTGGCCAAGGTCGTAGAAGACTTTCATCTCCTTCTCCCAATAGGCCTGGCCGTCGGGGGATTTGTTCACCCAGTCAACGAGTCTGGCCGCCACGACCTCAAAACAGAAGGGAAGCCGACCCTCGTCCTTCCAACCGACTTCAAGAAACTTCTGCACAGCGGCATCAGCGGCTTTCTCCTCGGCAGCGCTAAGAGCCATCTCTGCACTGGCCTTGCCCTTCTCGGCCTCCTCCGCGCGCTGGAGGGCCTCGTCGCGAGCACGCTCCACGTCGGCCAAACGCTGGAGAGCCCCCTCCTTCTCAGCGGCCAGCTGATTGGCCTCGTCAGCCCTCTTCTTCAGGCTTTCAACCTCAAGACGCAGCCTCTCCAAGCTGCCCCGCGCCTCATCGGCCGAGGCAACCTTTTGCTCGAATTGCCTCAGGCGAGCAATCTCCTTTTGTTGCCTCCTGTTGTTCTCCATCAACATGAAGGCACCCTGCAGTAAAAAATGGGTTAGACAATATTTCACAACAAACAACAAAGGGGGAGGGGAGACTAAAACGAAGCGAGCAAGAGTACTTACTTGGACGATGTGGTCCATCCCACCATCGTACATCTTCACATGGCCGAGCTTCTTCAGGTAAGCCCGGTCTTCGTCAGGGATAGCCTGAGAAATCACCTCGTGGCCGTCAACGATTTCGTTGAACAGCCCCCCTTTGACGGGGTACTCCACTTCGAGCTTGTAGGTCCCTCTAACCAGCTCTCGACCGGACCCTTTCTTCCGGGCGGCCGTTACGACAGCAGGAACGGTGGACAGAGTGGTGGACGACAGGCCCGAAGGGTGGTCCACCAAGGCAGCAACATCTGAACCCCCTCCGTCCCCATAAGGAACAGCCGATGTCCCAACATCACCGGCAGAGGAAGCAATTTTCAACTTCTTTGGAGGCTTCAGTCCCACCTCGGTCAGTTTCTTTTGGCCCTCATCGGCCTGCCTTTTCTTCTTCGGTTGTACCGGGGGCTTGGCCGCAGCGGCAGCTCCAGGTTGTTGGGCCTTCAGCTCCTCGGCCGCTTTGAGCTGTGCCCTCTTCATAAATGACATGCGATCCATCGCAAAACCTGCATCAGGAAAAAAGACTAAGGGTCAGCAAAAACAGAATACAAACGTACGACGAGAGGAAGCGCATCAGAAGGGACTCACCATCGGCCTCAGCTGGCACCCCCAGATCGGGACCATCAACCTCCTCATAAGACTTGGTCATCTTCGGCCACAACTCCACATCGTCGTCAAGATCACCATACACAAAATACCGTACAAAGCCGAGGGCGGCCATTTTGTACTCGGTAATATATGTCTTCACACTCCTCGGCCCTCCCTTCAGGAAAGCCTCGACCTGAGCGTCCAGGATGGAGCTCCTCGGCGTATCATGAAGATTAAAACGGCCGGTGTGGCCGACGGAGGGAAACTCTACCCCCCCTTCACCCAAGGACACGAACACAAACTTCCCCTTCCAACCATGGATGGACGTCGGCAGGTCCGTGAAACTCCTCTTCTTGGGAAGTTGTTGAAGAGTGGCATACGACGCACAATTCTGACGACTTCCGCGGCCTATCTGATATAGGTTCATGAACAGCGCCGTCGTCGGCCTGAAATCCAATTCAGCACACCGCAGGAGGAAGCCGACGATGAGCGAGTAGCTATTCGGCGTCAACAAGGCCGGAGGGAGCCCCACCATATCTAGGTACTCGGTGATAAAAGGGTGAAGCGGGAACCTAAGTCCTTTAGCAAAACTCATCGGGTACACTCCGAAGTAGCCCGGGGGTGGATTAAGGACATGGTCCGTCGGCCTGGGGGCCCTAACCCTGCCATACGGCCCCACATACATCTGGGCGACCAGGTTTTCACCCGCATTACTCTGCGGCCTGATAACGTAGATGTTCGTCAAATCCAAGTAAGAGAAGGCTGGCCCTCTCTTCGGCCTCCTCACCCTCTTCGGCGGCGCGACGCCCTTCACAGCAGACACAGGCTTTGGGCAGGGAATGGCAGTCGACGTGGACGCCCCATCAGCTGTTCGGGAGACACCTGCGTCCCCATCTCCAGACGATGACGCGGACCCCTCGTCCGCACCATCCTCCTCGGCCGGCTCCGAGGTCCTGAACGAGCTCAGATTCTCAAGCTCCTCACAGAACTCCTCGACCAGCTCATAATCAAGGGACTGGGCAGAGGGCTCGTCGTCATAGGGATAGTACTCTTCGTTGAAGTTCTTCATCTTAAACACTATTTCGGGTATACTGCAGCCTACTTCAAGATCTAAGGGTGTTCAAGGGCCTAACACTAGATCACTAACCTAGGAAACAAAACATGCAAAGTACAGAGAGGATTTCGATGAACACTAACCTTGAACACGAAGAACACAAGCTTGGGAGTTTATCTCTCTAGAAATTTGGCCAGCACTTCGACAACTCAGATTGCAAGTGAGAATTCTCGTCGGATGGAGAGGGGTATTTATAGAACCCCCACCCAACGGTCACTACACGTGGCACCCTCCTAGTGGCCACATCAACGGCCACCAACGGGAGGCCACCACGTCATCAATGGGCCAAGCCCAACCTACATATCAAGAGCCCGCTGGCAAATCAGGCTCTACGGAACGGGAAAGGAAAAAACACCCAAAACGACCAGGGGACTCTACGGCCTATACACTTGCCGGCTTCACATAACCCACAATGACCAAGGCACCCAATGCTTCCACAGCGATAAGGAGATGACAACGGCTAGGAACGTAGTGAACGCCCGTAACGACCACAGAACCAAAGGAACAAAGAACCCGCAGCCATCGGCCTTCGTAACGACCCCCGATGATAACTCTTTACAAGCGATCTGCGCACAAGGGTTCTCCCACAGGGTTACCTTGGCCAGAAAATCGCCATAAGGGTTGGATTCAGGGGCACTACGGAGAGGCTGCTTCGACCTGGGACTCAAGCAACTCCTTCACCCCTCACACTCTTCGGCCTGAAGCAGTGGGGGACTGGGGGACTACATCGGCCTCAACAATACACACAGGAAAAATGCAAAGAACACATGCAACCACAAAGCATGGTCACATCGTCCATGCATCACAACGGCGCCAAGGCTCTCGTGACTCCATCTCCGGCCAGGTTTTTTGGACAACACGGCGCCTCGCCGGCCAAAGGCACATACACGGCCAACAGGCCACCTAAGGCAAGGACACTCGTCGTCCTCCGCCAACAGTTAATCATAATGGGCTCTTCGGCCAAGAACACGAAAGCCAATCAGCGACGACCCAAAAGGAGTGCGCAAGCACCCTCATCGGCCACCCAAAGGAAAGGACGCCCATCGTCCTCGAAGCAAGGTTCAACCCCAACGGCCTCATTGGCCCAAATGTAAATCTCAACCATCAACGTCCAAGAAAGGGAAAACGCGCCTTCAACGGCCACCATCGAAGCAGGACACCCACCATCCCCAAACGAACACACCAAGGAAACAACGACCTCCCCGTCCACAGCGAGGAACAGGTAACGGCCAAGCACAGAACAAGATCACCAAAATGGAAACAGCGCCAACGCCGCAACAGCCAACGGCCTGGGAGTGCCCGCATCGGCCAGAAGCACTAAAGCACGGGAAATCTACTCTCCGTCACTTCGTCTACACCTCAGCTTAGAGAGTGGGGGACTCCTGATGGAGTATATGGGTCCGAGCCCCCGGACCCACATACTCAGAAGAGCAGAAAGCACAAGACACTGAGTGGTGCCCTCGTCGGCCAAGGGACCCCCTTCGGCCGAAAAGGTGCCAACTCAGAATATGGTCCTGAATCCAAGGAACCCGGGTGCCCTCGTCGGCCGCGCCCTCGTCGGCCGTGCCCTCGTCGGCCACGAAGACCTCACAGAACCGGATTTTACACTTACTCATTTGTACAGCCCATTAGTGGCTTTGTATTCGGCCCAGTAGCGGTCCAGTTGTAAATGGGCCTCCCAAGCCCAAGGCTTGGGAGCCCAGCCCGTATTTTCTCTATAAATACTCCCCTTGGGAGAAGTTATAGGGGTTACAAATTCATTCTATTGAAGCATATTACTGCACTTCTCTCTCTAGCTCTCACTTCTCTCTAGATATACTCTATCAAGTACATTTCCATAATTATAATCTTGCCGTATCTTATCATATAATTAAATTATTATTAGTATTGTAGTTTTGAGTTTGGATCCTCTCCAGTAATTGGATACTTCCAGTTGGAGAGAGATAGAAAGGAGAGAAATTATTGTAAGGTATGCTGATGAGTAAGATAGAGAAAAAGGTAGTGATAGATAGAAAGAAAAAAGGAAATGAATAAGATGGATAAGATGAGAAATGGAGAGAAGTTGACTCTGTAGTTTTGACGTTGTTTGTACGGCTTCCAACATCATATTGTTGATCGGTTTGAGATGGATAAGATGAGTTGACCGGACTGACTATTTCCCCTGATTTTGAAACCCCTTTCGGCCTTTCCACTGCCTGCCCTCGGTTTGGCGAATTCTATATTCCATATTCTTCCCACCAACTTGCTCCACCCAGGATATAAAAACCTCATTTCTTATTTTCTGTAGTACACTTCTTCACACATTTTTTTCGTAGTCTTTTCTTGAGACAAAAAAACTCTACATTTCTTCTAATCACATAGACTGTGATATGGTAGTCTTGATGCAAAAGCTAAGCCATTTCCTAAAAAACCCCTCCGAGCCGGCGACCCGCCGGAGCCCCGCCCTCGACCACCACGCTTCTTTGACGGAATTCCGGTCCGGGGTATCGAGTTTCTTGAAACAAATCCAATCAGATCACCGGGGGGAGCCGCCGGAATCAGAGTTTTGGACTCTGGGAAGGGTTCAATCATTCTTGGACGCGTTGTCTTTGGTTCACAAGTACTTCGAAAAGACGGTGGCGGCTGATCTAGCACAACCGTCTGGCGGCGGCGACTGTTCTTGGGGCCAAGAAATTACAGAAGAGTATCTGAACTTCAGCTTTGATCTTCTGGGGCTGTTGAATTGCGTTAGCTCTTCCCTTTCTCACTTGAATCAAGCTAGGGTATCCCTTTCCATTGGTCTTAGCCATTCAGATATTTCAGCAAAGCATCTCAGAAAAATTCAGCCCATGGATCTCCAGGGAAATTTCAAAGTTTCAGGTATTAAAACTCGGTTTCAAACTTTCAATTTTGGCGCCAGGTTATATGGAATTTTTCAGAGAATCTGTTAGATGAATCTATATTATCATTTGTTAAGTCCTCATATGACCTAAGAATGTAATTTTTGTTTTGAAAACTAACAGGGATGAAGCAAGAAAGCACGGATTACACAGACAAGAAAGAAAGAGTTATTCATGAAGCCATGAAGATCACAAAAGGCGTTTCTTTATGGATTTTGGGGGCAGTGCTATCAGCGCTGTGTAGTGATATAAGGCCGTATTTGGAATTGAGAAAATCAGCTCTTGATTCATCTGGTCATGACGAGCCTTTACTGTTGGGGTTGGATTGTAGATTCAACCAGGAAGTCATGGAGAAGAAGCATAACGTCGTGAAGGAGGTGGGAGAGATAAATAAAACAGTTGCAGCCATGCTCGCGGCGGCGGCTGCCGGAGAAGATGTTGCCGGAGAACTGGGAAAACAAATTCAGTTGTTTGAGGAGAGGTTGGATGGAATTCGACAGAAGATTGATTATCTGTTTTTAGAAGTTTTGGCAGCAAGAAATAGACTTGTTGATGGCCTTCGATTGACCGGCAATAACTAGCTTGATTTACATATCCGGATTATATGTGTATAACTTGATTTATGTACAAAACGTTTACGTATTTTTGAGTATTTTATGAAAATGTTAGAGATGAAAGTGATATTAATCCATGCTCTGTATTTTGACATTTTTTTACAAGCGAGCTCATGTCATTGAATTATTGAAATGAATGGGTGTCTGAAATTTATTACGTTTCTACTTCTCTTTTAAAAGTGAAAATAAATTTGGAATCAGTGTCCCTCCGCTTCTGAAAATTGCTTATAATTAATAGTAAAAGTTAACTTTGCAAATCATTCTAACTAAATAAAGTGAAACAGTATTGGGCTAGAAAGTATTGGGCTAGAAAGGATGATTTGCAAAACGTTTTGTCGTGCCATTTTTAATTGAACTGAAATGTATCGGTCTAGTCCGGTGTATTTAAATATGATCTGGTCTGATAGATGTTTATATGGTCTTTGTGTATTTATGACTACTGATGGACGCGATCCGAATGGTCTGGTAAATTTGCAAAACAATATGGTACAATGTCAAACTAATGCTAAAATTTTTAAACTAATCTTGAAATTAATAGATATCATCTTCAGCAAATGACGATACACTAGATAAATATTATATTTATTACGTTCATGCTAAAATATAAAAAATATCATCAAATTGTTGAATATAATTGAAAATTTAAAAAAAAATCTTTGTTTTAGGTCGAATATTAGTTCTAATTTATAATTATACCGTTAGAGCTAAGATTTAAACCATACTTGTATTAATTAAGTTGTAAAACTAGACAAGTATGATACAACTAATTAAATGTCATATACATTATATTTCTGGAAATTAAAAGTCGTTTATGATTTTTAAACTTTAACATTCTTTCAATATATACCAAAATATAACATAAATAATTTAAAAGGAAAAATTAACGTTATTTATATAAACACACATTTAGCTATTTTAGGGCACATGAATACATATTATGACTATAAAATTGTTTGTCTAAAAGAGAGATTTATTGCATATATGGAAACAAATACCTATTACTCGTATAAAACTTCAAATGCATTATTTTTTAATAGACCGGTACGGTACGATTTCGGTTCAGGATAAAGATCTGTAGAGCCATTTAAATACGGCGTTATTCGTTCCGCTTGGTCCAAAAGGTGAAATCTTTCACTCCAGGAGCCCCCATCCGACCATCCCGATCCGATAGGATGGTGAGAAAGTTAATCCGTCAGGAAAGCGACATTATTCGTTCCGCACAATTATAGGTCGGCTCACTTCTATTTTTACGTCCATCCCTATTTATACCTATGAAAATAGACCAATTCTAAATTCAAGAAAGAACTACAGAGGACATGTTAACGCAGACGGAGCACAACATCAATTGCTTACACGTCATAGCGTATATTCATGCGCTTACTCTGTACGTGTCCAAACCTCAATTCTATTGCCGCCATGGCGCCATTAAAGAACCAATTCTTTAAAAGCCCGGAATATTGCAGCAATCTAGCCGGCAACTATTCGGGTCGATCACCGGAAGATGCAGACGCAAGAGGAGAAAAGCGGCGGCGGGCAGAACACAAGTAGTCAAGAAGAGAATCGAACCCGTAAGAGAGAAGAAGAAAGATGTGATGAAGAAGAAGATGGCGGCGATCAGATTCCATCCATGGCGCTAAACCACGTGACGAGGCTGTGCAGGTGCGTGAAGGAGTCGGTGGAATTCTACACGAAGGTGCTGGGGCTGGTGGAGATGGAGCGGCCGCCGGCGTTCGAATTCGACGGCGCGTGGCTCTTCAACTACGGCGTCGGGATTCATTTGGTGCAAGCTAACGATAACAAAGATGGGCTTCCCAATCATCGGACAGATCACCGTCAGCTTGATCCCATGGATAACCACATCTCTTTCCAAGTACGTACGTTCATAAATTTATATTTTTAATTTTTAACCCTAGGCCTAGATATTTTTAAATGGAACTAAATAAGTCATATTTTGATGATAAACATATTTAGTACTAGTATTACTTTTGTTCTCTTTTAAATTCAATACTAGACTTTATCATTATTCAATGTTCTATTTTGATTCTATTTTATTTATTAATCAATGTATTGTAAATCAAATTTTAAAAAATATTGTTAAATTTTCTCATTTTGAATTTTCAAAATCCAAAATTTGTAATTCTTTTTACTAATAAGGAATGAAAGATATTAATGATCAAACTTGTACGTTATCGAACATGAAAACTAGATTGTTTCAATTAAAAAAAACAAAGGACCGCAACACTTTGAGTATATTTTGATAACGTGATTCATCACTATGTTTAAGAAATCGGACCGGGAGCGATTCGATGACGTGACCGGATCAAGGGTCCTGCACCTAGTCGGGTCAACCCGGCCAACGCCATAAAATTGGTCAATCATATAATAATACGAGAAGTAAATTAAACATATAATTATATATAAAATTAAAATAAAAGGTAATTATTTCTCAGTAATCAACTCTTGATAATACTTACTAAGCATTTAATGTCAAAATAGCCTCACAATTTTCTAAAATATTGTTTTGATCTTAATTCAACATGTAGTATATAATTTGACATGATTTTTATTTTTAAACAAATACATGGTAAGTAGTACCAAGTATATAAATATATTGCATAGTTTTTCTTTTTAGGTTAATGAAATTTGAATTTTATTGATTAAAAATGATTTAAGATTAAAAAAACTTTTTTGGAAAACAATCAAGGCCGGATTTTCCGGGTATGTCGGGTTGTTTGGGTCCGGGTTGTTTGGGTCCGGGTCTGGACAAGGTTTTTTCGGATCACGGTTTTTCCCGTTAAAAAGATGGTATATAAAAACCCATTTTTTATACATGCACTACTTATTTTTGAGTTATATCCGTACACCGTAGTATATAAAAAGGTTGTTACTACTACTTATGTGTATCATTTATAAGCTAGGATGTTGTTCACAAATTTTTGTATTTTTATTTGGCTGCTTTCTTTGACGGAATGACGGTGGTGCAGTGTGACGACATGGAGGCGGTGGAGAGGCGGTTGAAGGAGCTTAGAGTAGAATACAAAAAAAGAACGGTGGGGGGAGGAGGAGCAGCCTCCATCGACCAGTTGTTCTTCAAGGATCCCGACGGCTTCATGATCGAGATCTGCAACTGTGAGAATATCACTCTTGTTCCTCAAACATCTCCCCACAAGATCAAGCTCCCCTCCAATCGTCACAATCCACCTCTGCTCTCCAAAAACTGATTTTCGGTTCTCATCCTTGATTATGTGTTTCTTGTTTGCATCCTTTTTCTATTAAAATGTAAATTTACGTGATTTATGTAATAGTACGACGATGAATACAATGTTTTTTTATATATTGACTTTCATTTCTATAGAGCAAACATGTAAGACAATATCTAGACACCTATTGCATCTCCGATCCTAAGCGTTAGGAATAAGTTTAGAGTTCTGAAAAGCCTAAAACACTAAACGAGCAAGAATTCTCCAAAAATCGAAATACTCCAATCACACATGTATGCTCGAACTGAAACAAGTACTACTAAAGGAAGATAAAAATAATATGAAAGATAAAAAATTCTCCAAATTGCTTCCTCGCACGTAGGTGATTCCGGAGGAGTATGAGCTGTGGTAGTCGACTCTGAAACTTTGCCTGAAGTCTCATCCTTCTTGCGCTCGCCAATTTGCTCCTTGAAGTTTGCCATTGAAATTCATGTCCGAGGTGCAGAAGAAACCCAAGCCACGCCCCACCTCCCTTGTCGTTGCGAAACTCCCAAGCGGAAAGTCGAACGAAGCTCACGTTCCACGAAAATTCAAGCCACGTGAACGAAGCTCGGTGGAACAAAAAACCCTAATTGGTGTAAAGGGAGATGGCCACCTATTACAATGTTTGTTATTCGGTATTCTGTATCGGAGGAAAAGACAAAAACATGTGAGTTTCAAGAGGAAATTCTAAAAACACATAGAGTTGTGAAACTCTCATGCAAAAACATGGCACCTTGCCTCATCGTATGAAGGGAATTTTCCTTAAGTGGGACTATTTAGCTTCATAAATTTCATAATGGGAGCAATCCGGATGTCAATTTTCGCTAGGACCAAGTCAATATACCCTCAACTAATACGCGCCGTTGCACGATTTCCCATACCCAAATATACGCGCTTCTCTCATCCTGAGGCAGTTACTTTGAGTCTCTCCTACTTTCGAAGCAATGCATACTCCCAACTTGTGCAGCAAATGTACTCAAAGAAAATCAAAGAGATTGGCGCTGAGAATAGAAAAGTAAGAACCGGCGGCTAAAGCACCATTACTGTCGTCAATAATGGACAATACGAACTCGACGAGTACAGAATGAAGAAATGCCTTGACCACGAAGCTGCTATGTATTTCTGGTATAATTTTTTTTATCATGCTCTGTTTTTAAAATATTGACGATTTCTTAGTGTTGTTTAGGAATTGATCAATGTACATCATTTGATTGACTTGCAATGCTGAATGTACAACATCATATTGTTTGAATATTAATTAATTACTGAAATCTATGTTCATAGGCAATAAGGACATCCTGTGAAAAGGACTTCTCGTCAAAGATGAAGAAATTAAAGATAAACTGCTATTGTAGTATGCTAGAAGTGGTTAAGGCGATTAAAATGTACTTGAATGCAGGATAAATTACTGAGTTTAGGGGAACTATACTTGGATGTTTGGATGGATACTGGATATGGAGTCTATATCTTGGGTAAGTGGTCAGTCGTTGTTGGGGCTTATTGGGAACCATGTTGAGGAGGTCATCAATCACATAGTAGAGACTGAGAATATCACATTTAACATTAGAAATAGTTTGATATTATTTACGAAAGATGACTTTGCTCTGGTGACATATTTTAGGATGGATGGGGTTAGGAAAAAATACAGGATGATGTGCATGGGGATTTGTGGAAGAGATATTTCAATGGGAAGAGCTATGTGTCTCGACAAAACATCACATATGCTTTTACTCAATACAACCACAATGATGAGGGAACTGTGGAGCATGATGGTGTTAAATTAGGTCTCTTGTATATGCTGGGGCATGGACTATTTGGCAACCAAAATAAAGTAGGACTGCTTTCTTACTATGTCAATCTGCTGGATGGTCTGGAAGCTTGTAACAGCTATCCATGGGGAAGAGATATATGGGATGATTTGGTAAACTATGCAGGCAAAAGTGTTGAGCTACTGTCAACCAGTAATTCTGACCATGTAACCCTGGATTTATGTTTGCTCTGCAAATATGGGCATTTGAAATGCTGCTAGGACTGAGTAAAGTTGGGATCTGCATGTTGAAAGAAGATCAAGATAATGTTATTCCTCGCACACTCAAATGAGTTTTTACTAAAAAATCAAGTCTGAATCTATTGTGCAATTGATAGACGTTATATTTACTTGTGTTTAACATAAGTATATATAAGTATTTAATGAAGAAAGGAAGAGAAATCGGGCAATTACCTTCAGAATGAGAGCTAGAGCATAAAACATTGCGATGAAGAGATTTTTGGACCAAGAGGATGATGTTCTGCCCATAATTCGAGTATAACTTATTGTAGAGAACTCAAAATCACTCGATTCAAATTTCATGTGAATGTTAACTCAATAAGGTACAAGTGTTATGCAGATGTCATGGCCCTAATATGGAAGGATCAAGACTCAATCAACCAATAAAGTCAGATGTTGCTGGTGGGATTTCAGGATGCATACCTCTTAGTGTTTTATCCATGTCTTTTGATTTGATGAATAAAATCACGTTATTCAAGTTCTGGTGGATAGACGACTTCATTATCTACAACTTTGGTGAAGGAATCATGTCCAAATTCATAGCGGAACAACCTTAAATCCCAGGACAAAACCGGCGCCGGAATTTCACCAAACCGGCGCCGGTCTTTTGATTTTCAACACAAGACCGCTTGGCAGTAGCTTACCCGGCGCCGGGTAGGCCTGAAACCAGCGACGGTTTGGTCTGATTCTGCACAAAACACAGCATCGTGCAAACTGTTTTTTGATGGGAAAACTCCATCTTCCTCGATGCTAATCATATATTCCTTCCATACATGATTGTTGGGTTCGAATAGACTAAAGATGTCATTCTTTAGTCTATATAAAGCGCTCAATTCATCAAACAAATAAATTCCATTCCATAGATTAATTCCTACTTTTTTATATTTCATTCTTGCTATTGTTCTTCAAGTTCTTGAGAAGAAGCCCTTTTTTCTCCTCTACAATCGGTTCTAGGTAATTTTTCTTGTATGTTATTATATTTCCTTATTCTTAGTTACACTTTTGTAATTAGCATGAGCTCAGGAAGCTAAATTCTTAGCTAAGGCTAGGGATGAACTTCTATGCCCACTAGGTGTTTGATAAAAGTTCTAAACCAATAAATTGTGATTTATCCTTTATACATTGATTGTTGATGACTATGGTGTACAACATAGAAGTATGTTAAATTTAGTTTATACTTGCAATTAACGTTGAAGTCTAAACTATGAACATTAAAGGATAAACATATATAGTACAGAGAATAGAAATATATCTGATCTTATATGATACGGGTGTGATGTCTTAATATTCAACGGGATTTTCGGTAGATGAATGTAAGCCGTAACAGGACTTACACGTAACGAAAATCACACTCTCGCTGCCTTAATCGGAGTTGAGGATATATTAGCGGCATCGTATTCATAATTATTGGTAAAGAACTAATATTCAACCCTATTAAAGCATTTAAGTGATTCCCGAAGCCTCTAATGTTGTTATTATTCATCTTAAACTCAAAATTAGTTAACAATTATCTTCTTGAACAAAAAGTGAAAAATGAAAATTATAAAACACAAATCAAAATCCCTGCACTTTACTCATTTCTTCATTTGAAGCTATCTACTCTCGGACTTGAATTAAACAACATTTCCTTGTGGATTCGACCCGCTATTTTACCGAAATTTGTTACTATATTGGCACTTGTACACTTGCAAGTTTAGCCTGGTCAGTAACAATGAGGTATCAATTGAAATATTTGAATATACATAATTCATTTTTATATAAATATATTGATATCATGTGTTCCTTTTTTGCAGTTTGAGTATAAACCCATAGAAGCAACAACTCAAGAGATGGAAATACCGCAGTTGGCATTACTGTTTCAGAACTTCAACAGAGAACGTTGGCAGTTTAATAATGGAATGGACTGCAGTGAAGAGATAGAAATGAAAGATAATAATAAAGATGTTGATTGCAATGAGAAGCAGACTGAAATGGGAAGTGCAACGGTGGATAAAAAGAAGTCGAGGTCTCAAAAGGGTGTTGCTCTTAAAAATGTGACTTCTGGATCAAAGAAACTGAAAAAGCAGTGCACTAAGGGAAAGAAAGATGATGACGAAGATGAATCATTAGTGACAAGCCTTGTTAAGAAGACTGACACCATGATGGCAGATATGGCAAGGATTAAGAATATCCAGAGAGAGCATGGGTCATTATTGAGAAGAATACTGACAAGGTTGGAAGGTAAACGGGTGGTGACAGATGAAGTTAAGGAAGTAAGCGAAGGGGAAAAACAATGTCTCTTCGAAAAAGATGAAGTGGTGCTTCATGATGCAACAAATGAAAAAGAGAAATGTGATGAAGGTGGGAACATTGAAATCGAAGAAAATGGCACTGAGAAGGATGTGATTGGAAAGATGGATGCAGAGAAAGGGAATGATAAACAGACAGAGCTAGAGGTTGATGATGTTGGGGAATTGTTACAGAATGATGAAAATCAAAGGTCTAATGAAAAGGAAGCAATGGCAGAGGAAGATAGTGAAAAAGAGAATATTGAAGTGTCTGAGAATGCGATAGATTCTCAAAGACCATCCTTCAACATATTTGGTTTTTCTTCACAGGAACAACATGGAAAACCCACTGATGAGGAAGGATTAGCAGACTTCAATGATGCCCGTGACAGCACTACGAAAGAGCCAGTTGTTCATGACACAAATGAGAAAGTGCATGTTGGCAATGGTATTGGAGAACATATTTGGGAAAATTTGAATGACGATGACACCGATTTTGATGAGGATGAGCTGCTCAAAGTGGATGAGCTGGCTATCAAAACCATTCAAAAGAGCAAAGAAAAGTCAACAGAAACAACCATTGAGGAATCCATAATGGTATGAAATTCAAAACTTGTTCAATGTATTCATATCATTTTTATTAATATCTAAATATATTGCAGCAAATGGAAGAGGCTAAAAGGAAATTAGAAACAAATTCAAAGAATGAAGAAGACGGTGCTACCAATAAGGTATATCTCTTTTACATAGATTTTTGACATTATTGTGATGCACTTATTTCGTATTGCCAAATATTTGATGTACTGTCAAACATGACAATATAGAAAATGAATATGTATCAAGTTGGCTGTAACACATAATAGGTGATGAGTGTCAAATATTCTACATACTATATTGACAGTAATAGTGTGTAGTTGATATTTAATGCCAAAACTACGGACACAACATGTCAGTAACTAATGAGCATATGTATGATCTTTTGGCAGTCATAGTATATAAAGTTCAAAGTGTACTGACACATGATCATGTAGTGTAAAATTATACAGGTTTACAAAGAACCAGAACCTTTAGCTGTGATTGTGACAGCTCATGCTGCACCTGTAAAAAGATCTAAAAGGAATCATAGTTCTCCGGAACGCTGCACACCGTCAAAGAGAAGAGTGGAGAAGAAAAGAAGAAAGATTGAAAAGGCGAAGAAGAAGGTGGAGAACACTTCGTTTCCGGTAACTGAAGACTGCATAGGTCCATTTTCTGAAGATCCAAAGCAAATGCTAGAAAAACATGAGGTTGATAAAGTGGCAGCTTATTTAAAGGTTGGATTGCTGAAAAACAGAAAGCGCGATACAGGCTCTATACAATATAAGAAACAAGATGAAAACATGCATGTAAAGCCATTCCTGTTGGACTGTATGATTGTCCATTCAAAGACATGGTTGTATGAGCTGTTTACCAATCCCGAATGGTTGCGCGACACGGTATGTTTTAATTGAACTATTCAATGTCATATTGATCCATTAATTACTTGAAATATGTTTATTTATTAAAATGTACTCTAATAACTATGTAAATATTTTTATGCAACAGCATATAGAAGTGGGAATGTATTATTTAACATATAAAGCTAAACAGTACAACCTACCTCAAAAGTTCACCACAACAAGCCCCTTCTTTGTGTGCCACTTAAGAAGAGAGAATGATCTAATTGCACAAAACAAGTATTTAATATTTCCATTAATGACTGAAATCATAGGAACTCGAGGGGATTTGTCTAATGCATGGTCTGAAGTAGATTTTGTTTACATGCCAGTGAACAATGGAAATCACTGGGTCTTAGTGGTTCTTGATTTACCTGCCAGGATGATGAAAGTGTATAACTCCAAATACAGAAGAGGTGAGTCACTACGAGATATTGGTGAATTTATGCCAAGCTTGAAAAGCCTACTGCCAAAAATCATGGACAAGTATGGTGTGTATGAAGCATTTGACGGTGGAAATATGGGTGAAAAAGAATTTCATATCGAAGCTGTAGAAAACTGCCCCCAACAGAATGACTGGTGAGATAAGCAATTGTTATTCAAATTTCACAATTATTTAATGAGCGTTTAAAATAAAATAACAATATTTCTTATTCTAATGCACTATTATTTGTAATATAGTGGCAACTGTGGAATGTTCATGCTAAAGTTTGCTGAATTCTTGATGATGGGGAGGGACATCACTGAAATCAAAGCTGAAAACATGCCAAGCTACAGGAATAAAATGGCAACTGAGTTGATGATGTACAATAAAAGGAGGATGAAAGATTTAGTGAAATAAGCAAGAAGCTATACTTGCTTATATATAGTACTGAATAATTGACTTTGTAATCACATTTCTAACATTTTGTTTTTTGTTTAGCAAATAAGACTATAGAAACTTATGTGTTTTACTTAAATTATATTTGGTTAACATCTTGAAATTTGTACTTCATATTTGTACTGCATTTACATTGTTGATGTACTCTTGTTAACATAGTTAATGTTATTTGTTTAATGCAAATTGCTCTAAATATGAGTAAACAACTTTGAGAATTCCAAAATAGGACTTCTTACTGTCATTATTTGAAAATACTGACATAAGTGAAAAATGTTGTCATTAATTTATTTCTTATTTATATTAATAATAAAGACTGCCATGTTGAATGGTTAGAACTGCAACTTATTGGAAGTTATGACTGAAAGATGACAGTAAATATTGCCACCGCGAAGACAGTATGCATAAAGTACTATATTGGAAGTTAAGCGAAAATTGTATAATGTCACTGCATCAATGAAGGCAATACTCATTAATGGAAATATTAAATACTGCCACAACGAATGAAGAAATAAATTCTGAAGCGAATAGTAATGTCATATATTGCATATACTGCCACTACTTGGTGACAGTATGTATTTACATCATACTGGCATTACGAAGGCAGTAAGTTCTTACACTATTGCATACCATGGGAGTATAGTAAATAAAATAATACTATTACTGTAGAAAGTAGTAAATGCTATCTTGATAATAACCACAACATTGTGTAAAAAATGTATCTCAATCTTCACATGGAAATGAAAAAGTAACCAAAACTAACATCAAACTCAAAAACAAATATAGTACAAAATAGTTTTCTTATGAATCAATTGTAAGTGGATTCTTGCAGCTTTTTTTGTTATGACCAGCAGAATGGTATCGAGAGCATTTTTTCCGTTTGGTTGCACGAAATTCACCAATTGATGGTATCTTTTTTGTTTTTGGTCGACCAATTTGTCTCTTAGAACATAAAGGTGGCTTGCAACGAATACTTTTAACATCATGCGGAACTATCCAAGACGATATATCACCGATTAGATGTTGTACACCACTGTATGTTTTCACAAGAGACTGTCGTGTGTAACAATATGATATATAATCATAGCAAGAAACACCAGGACGTGTACATATGGCAGCTACAGCTACAACATGTACACAAACAAAGTGCTCTAATTGGAACACGTGACAAGTACATGTTCGGTCAATGAGATTGACAATAAAAGATCTACGAAGTCTGTCAACAACTTCAAACTTGTAACGACAAGATGGTTTTGACCTGAAAAATCAAGGTTTATGAAACATGTGAATTACATATACAAAAGGACATTACTACATCAGAAAGATAAAGCAAAGTTGTCACTACAATACTTATTTGAGCAAGATACTGACATGTTCATTACATAAACTTGCGAGTATAATCTTGTCAGTATAAACTTGTCAGCAAATAAATAAAGAGTGAAACTATCAGAAAATTAAAGAAATTGGTACCCTCATCTTGGAAGCTTCCCTCTGCAATGAAACTAAATGTTTCTCAAACTTCAGAGTCAAATGAGTAGTTGATGAAGTTGCTTCTTCCAGCCGCTCAGTAAACCATGTTTGCATTCTTTCACGGAGAAAATCCAAAAGCTTAGCAACATGATACTCTCTTGCATTGGCATTTACGCTGTTCATGGCCTTTACACAGTTAGAGGTCATAAAACTCCATCGACTCTTAACTGCCGTGCTTCGAGCCCACTTTTCCTTTCCAATCTTCTCTAGCCAAGTACGAATCCTAACATTTTCCTCATCCAACATGGACAAATATTCATAGTATTCACTCACTGTTGCAGCCTCCCATGCAGCTTTAAATTTCCAGCCATGGTTGGATGACTTACCTCGAAATTTGGATCTCATGGGCAGTGTGTGGAAAGATGGCATTTGCAGCTTTGATAATACCTTTATGTCTATCTGACACAATGTACATGTCATCAAGATGTTTAAGCCATTATTTGAGCCTCATAAAGAACCACTTCCAAGAGTCAGTGCTCTCAGAATCACATACAACAAACGTTAAAGGCACAATCTGTGTTTGCATCTTGGCTGCACGCTGTAAGTAACGTCCCTTTGTAGTAGGATTTCATAAAAGAACCATCGATAATAAGAACAGGAATGCAATGTTCCCATACATTGCAAGACGTCATCATCTCCTCTAATGAGCAAGACGTCAGATCGTGGATTAGCTTGGCCAAGTATATAGACCATCGACGGCAACAATTGGTATTGCTCTGAATCTGAACCAAACTGTTTTCTCATGGCAGACTTCTTTGCAGCCCACGACTTCTTGTATGAGATCGGTATTCCATATTTCAACAACAAATCATCCCTGATTTGTTTAGGTGTATAGGTTTTTTTTGGAAGCATCCATATACTGATGAGCTATAACCTCATCAATCATTGCAGAATTGGCCTACCTATGATGAACACCTTGCCTAAAGTCTATTGAGCAAGTGTGATCAACATCAAATCTATATGTAAAGAACAAAGAATAAATACAAAGCGGTGGATATATGAAGTACTGGACAAGGTACATGCATGGCAGCGATTGTTGACTGTACACATACAGTATGAAAGTAATACAAAAACAGTTGGAAGTACGAAGTAGAGGACAATATACATGCTTGAAAATACAATGTGTTAACTGGCAGTACACTCAAGCAATGCAATTTTGAACTAGGAAACACACGATGCAAGATTATTAAAAAACATCACAAACAACTAAAAAAATGAATGAAATAAGAAATATACCTTCTAATCTGAAAAAGTTAAACACCTTTGAGTCTAACAACACGAACAACCCATTTACAATTCTTTTTGTCCAGACATATTACATGCAATGTATGCTTCTTTGAAGTCTTTGTCCAATATTGGAAGTTATTATTGATCGCGTACAGTCTAAGGTGATATAGTAGATCTTGCTTGTTCGCGTAGATAGCATGGAGCACAAGCTTAATAGGAGAATAATGTGCAATGACATCACAGTTCTGGTTTAACACAAAGGCATCTGAGGATTGATTTTCTAAACTTTCAGAACTAGAAGAAAGGGAGTCCTCATCAAAACATTCACCACGTACACCACTGCATGAACTGTGCTCTTCAAAGTTATGTTCATTGAACAGAACATTATCATGATCGGCATTAAAAGAAGGTGTGGATGAAAGAACATTATCAAAACTATTTTTAGGAGCACGAGAATGGATTTCAGGATGCAAGATTTGATCTAGAGAATGGACAACAGTGAAACTGTGATAGTCCTTGTTTCTGTAACAGCAATGAATAGCAGTCTAACAAAGAAGATTAAACGTAAAGATGAACAAGATGAATCGATGTAAAACCCTCTTTGATAGACCGTGAACTCGTACACAGAAAGATTTGCGTAAGGCTATAATGAACAAGTACGAAATTTAACCTAATCCTGAACCCTCAGCTCCCTTTTTATAGGCGAGGTTCAGGTAGGCGTAAAAGGCTTTTAGCCTGTTTGTATGGGCCTAACACTTGGCCCATATTCTATCTAATCAATGCACCTATTTAATACAAGGAATAATAATAAAGCTAATCTATTACAAAATAGATGACAAACTTGATTCACAATTAACTGATCTTCAACAATCTCCCCCTTTGTGATCAAGTGCCACTTAGTTATTGCTTCTGTGATTTGAAATAGTGCTTCCTCATATTCAGTGTATGCTCGTATTGCCTAAGCATGTTTCTCTTTTCTAGGCGATCGTCGATGGCTTTTAAAATGGTCTCCACTGTAGAGTGTTCCTTTTGAATGTATGACGATGCCTCCTGAAGATTTTTCTCTAGCTGTGCCTTCATCTTTAGAAGTTGTTCTTTGATTATCTTCAACGTTCCATCACAATATTTCTCAATTTCATTGACCACCATCAGTCATTTTTCGTTCTTGTGGTTGAGATATGTTACTGCTGGCGGTGTGAAGAAGATGTGGTAAGCTGAGAAGTCTTCGAGTTCTGGACCATACAGTCTTGGCTTTGTAAGATTTGTTTTTGTCAAGTTGCACTCAATAGCCATCTGTAGGTCGTGAGATGAGTGCACTCTGATTTGTCTGAGCATGAATCTCTTGATTGCTGCAAGGCCTTCGCTGTATGTTTTGCTTTGTCTGACTGGAAGGTATCAATAGGCCATAAACATTTGATAGATGTCGTCTGGTTTAAGCATGATGAAATCATTCTCTTGGCAAGTAAATTCACTCCCGTCAGTGCGTTGAAGCTTGTATGAATAGAATGTCACTCCGTGATAATCATCGACCTTAACCTGCAGGATTTGATGAATCGGGAGAATATTGGACTTCAAGTTTTGTTCCATCAGCTCTCTTTGAGTACCGGTTGACCTTTGCAACAGCATATGTAGATGACCTCCAGTCTGCTTTCCTTTGAGATGGGTAAGGCCTCGTAGCTTCAGTTCATTCAACGGTTTGACTTTGTCTGGTCTACGCCAAATACGCTCTCTGATTTCCTCTTGGAAGGGGGCTTTGATGCGAACGTTGTCCCAAGGTTTCTCTGTCTTGGGAAGTCTTCCCGCTGATTGTCTGACGACAGATTCAAGTGTTTTCTGAGATTCCTTGTAGTTCTCCCCTTCCTTTCGTTCATCGTCCTCGAGCCTGATTATATCTTCAGCACATTTGTTGATGAGTTCTCGTAGAAACCAGTTTCTCTGCGTATCTTCACACTCTTCATCCTGCATGATTTGATCCATCTCTGTCCACTGTCTGGGCCATTTTTCGTGAATAATGATATCTTCTAGCTGATCATGCATTTCATCTGACGACAGAATGGTAGTGGCAGGTTGACCTTTTGGAGACGGAGGCCTGTTAACCGAAACACCGGGTTCACTAGGATTTCCCGCTGTCATCAGCTTTGAACGGGGTTCTAACTGATGGCCTGATGTAAAAGATGTACCAGTGGTAACATCATCAAGACTTCCATCCCCTCCTCGGTTGGTATCTCTGGGAGATATGCCTCGGGATGTTGCGTCTAGCTCGACCATGCTAGAGTTTTTGGCTGTGGGTGGTGGCTGTTGGTTGGTAGAGGTTTCTGGTTGAATGGGCTGTGGAGTTTGGCTAGGTAAAGCAGTTTGCTCAAGTGGTCGTGACCGCTTGTTCTCCCCCTCATGAGGATCCGAATCATCGGAGTCCTCATGGGAACGTTTGCGACCACGAGGATTGTCCTTGCATTTGCTTTTGGTTTCAGGAGAAGAAAGGAGGGCTTCGAGAATGGCTTGCTGATGGAGGGTAAGTTTGGCTTCAGGGATGTTTAGAAGATTGTCCAGCAAGGCCGATGCCAGGGTTTCGAAGGGTAGTGAGGAGAGATCGATGGAGGGTGTGGTCGGGCGTGGGGAGAATACTAGTTCTGTATCCTGGGTTCCCCGAGAATGTGAAGGAATGGGTATTTGGTTGATGGATTGGTGAGATAGAGGGGTGGAGGAAACTGGTTGTGTATGGTAGATGAAGGGTTCGGGTGAGGGTTGGGGTGGGGGTTGTTCAGACTGAACCGCTTGGGTGGTCCTAAATTCCTGTGCTAGAGCGGTCATTGCATCTTGCACCCATGGTTATAATGGTGGAATCTAGGAAGCGATTGAGCAGAACGTTGATGTCTTCAAAGGTTGGGTGTCCAGTTACGGGGGTTGTAACTGTTGTCACAGCATCAGTGAAGATAGCTGATGTGTGGCCTGCGTGCAATGATGGGATCATTGAGGGCGTAGCAGGACTTCCAACCGTCATAGCTTGTGCTCTGGTTGTTGCGTTCAGGGAGTGTGCACCTGTATGTGCTGTGAATAGTGTAGGTGTCCTAGAAAATGAAGAAAATGTAGGAAATGTGACACCTAGACTCGATGTGTTTGAAGAAGGGGTTTTGACCTCGGGCGATAGGTCAATAGTACGCTCAACTGATTCGGAAGGAACCAGTGAGGGGGTTGAGTCCCGTGCTTTTGAAACGATAGCCTGTTGAGAGGCTATCAAGTGGCTAGGTGAGGGCTGTGCTTGCGCAGTTGAGCCAGATGCTGCGACTTCTACCCGGGAACCGAAAAGATCGGCTCCTGTACTTAGGGATTCGGCTCGGCTTATCTGGATAAAAGGGTCGCAGCCGGCGAATATGTGCTCGTCCGCCTTATCTATGATGCTCTTTCTGACGCGAGGCTGGGGCTTTGACTTAGCAGCTTTGTCATTTTTAATCTTAGCCTTTTTCTCCCGGATGACGGCATCTTTGGAATTCTTGATAGAATGGGCTGCTTCATCGTAGTCATCCTTGGAGCAGTTTGTTTCTCTGGGATCGGTTCTTGGTTTAGTCAGCTCTTTGATAGTGAAGACTTGGGGTCTGCCTGCAATTATTGGTGCTGCGTCTTCAGCAATGATCTTCTTTGGAGATTCGACAGGCAGCTTTCCTTTTCGGATTAGAGCATAGGTGTGCTCAACGTCTTCACTGTCATTATCATCATCATCATCAGAGCCAGACTCCTTGCTATCCGTGCCCACGCTCTCCGATGCCTCATCGTCAGTGTTTGTTTGGGCATCACTTGACGACTCATCGGTAGTTTCCTCAACGTCTGTTTCGGTGCCCTCAGCCGTCTGACTCGTCTCGAGAGAGTCATCAGACTTTCCTTCATGGGGCGAACCGGCCACTGGTTTCTGTGGCTTTTGGATTTTCTTAGGACCCTTACCTACACTCGGCTTTGCCCCCGGGGTAGGTCCAGCTGGGTTTTGTTGAACCATAGGGACAATTCTCTCAATGGCTTCTTGATACTGTTTAACTGCCGGATTTGATGATTTGACAAGTTTGAGCAGAAACCCAGGGATCCGCAGACCGAAGACAGGGTTTTTGTCAGCTTTGAAGTACTGCAGCTTCGGGGCGGTGTAGTGTGGATCAGTACTGCGTCTTGGGATAGATGGCATCGTCGATCTGTGTTTGAGTTGTTCCTGCCATTATGAACTGTAAAAGCAGGGGGTTAGCATATGAAATTCATCGGTTTGATTTCTCTGAGATTAGATTGAAAGAGTTTTGGTTTGCAGGTTTCAGACAATTTATGCAGGTGGAATTTTTGAAAAACGGTTTAAGTCCAAATCTCGAGATCCAAATCTCGAGATCAAGATTTCGAGATTCAAATCTCGAGATCTTGATTTCGAGATCCAAATCTCGAGATCTTGATGTCGAGATTCAAATCTCGAGATCAAGATTTCGAGATTCAAATCTCGAGATCAAGATGTCGAGATTCAAATCTCGAGATCTTGATTTCGAGATTCAAATCTCGAGATCTCTCTCGAAGATGAATCGACGAACTCGAGATCTGGAGATTTTGAATATCGAGATCATATATCTCGAAATGACGATTCCACCTGCAAAAACGAAAGCAATAGATGCGAAAAACAGTATACAATATGATTTCGACCTTGAAATTAAACTGAAACCCTTTTTCTTTTTGATTTTGAGAAATTTTGAACGGTTTTGCGAGAATGATCGTTCGTTTTCGAACGAGGTTGATGATTTTGAATTCGAACGATGAACTACCTTTCGAAAGTAGTCGTGAATGAGAATCGGGAGATGGGAAAATAAGGAGAAAAAGCTTAGGAATTTTGGGGAAGCCGAGGGAGTTCGGGAGCTCTGTTCCGTGCCTTGTTTGCGAAAAAATGAGAATGGGAAGGGAAGGGGTTGCGGATGGTTTATATACGCGAGAAAATTTTGGACCTTTTCCTTAACAGTTGAGCCCGAAAGTATGGGCTAGCACAAAATGCCATTTTAAAAAGATTTTTGAGGCCCAATATCAGTGAGAATTAGAGCTCCCCCTCAAACAGTGAAAATTTTCTTTTTCTCCCCCCCCCCCCCCCCCAAATATGCAACAAACAATATGTACAAATGCAACACACACACACACACTATTCTTTGTTCTTTTTCTGATTTTCTCCCCCTCAACACATGCAACTCACACACACTATTTTTTGGTCTTTTTCTGATTTTCTCCCCCTCAACACATGCAACTCACGCACACTATTTACAGATCACACTCACACACACTTTTTACAAGTCCCACACACACACACTTTTTAGACCAGTGGAGACAAAATTTAAACAGGCTCGAGGTTCAACATGCCCAACTTGGAGACCAGGAACTGGAATCTTTTTTCATCCAATGCCTTAGTAAACAAGTCAGCCAGTTGAAGCTCTGAGCTTACAAAGTACATATCTATGTCTCCTTTCTCCACGTGATCCTTGATGAAATGATAACGCAGATCAATGTGTTTGGTGCGGGAGTGGTGAACAGGATTGCTGGTGATGGCGATGGCGCTTTGAGAGTCACTGTAGATCGGGATATGGCGGAATGTGTAACCGTAGTCCTGGAGCTGAGTCTTCATCCATAATATTTGTGAACAACAACTAGCAGTCGCGACGTATTCGGCCTCAGCTGTAGATGTTGACACACAGTTCTGCTTTTTGGAAGACTAGCAGACTAGCTTCTCGCCCAAGAATTGGACGGCTACCGATGTACTTTTGCGGTCCATCCGGCAACCAGCAAAATCAGCATCCGAGTATCCGACTAGATCAAAGCCTGAATGCTTGGGATACCAAAGGCCTAGATTCACCGTGCCTTTGAGGTATCTTAAGATTCGACGTACAGCGGTCAGATGAGATTCCTTCGGATTGGCTTGAAAACGAGCACATAGGCATGTGGAGAAGACAATGTCAGGCCTGCTTGACGTGAGATATAGCAAAGATCCAATGATGGCCCTGTAATTTGTAGCATCAACTGGCTTCCCGGAGGGGTCTGAGTCCAGTTTATTGTTTGGGGACATAGGGGTCGTCGTGGAAGATTTGCCTTCAATGTTGAATCTCTTTAGCATATCCAGAATGTATTTGGACTGATTGATGAAAATGCCATCAGAGAGTTGTCTTACTTGCAGGCCTAAGAAGAAGTTAAGTTCACCCATCATGCTCATCTCGAACTTTGTTTTCATCGGTTTCTCAAAATGTTGGCAAAGGCGCGGATTTGATGAGGCAAAGATGATGTCATCGACATAGATCTGAATCGGAATGATGTCAGATTTCTGTCGCTTGATAAACAGAGTAGTATCAATCTTTCCTTTGGAGAAACCTGAATCAATCAAAAATTCGGTCAAGGCATCGTACCAAGCTCTGGGTGCCTGTTTCAACTCATAGAGAGCTTTCTTGAGCTTGTATACATGGTCTGGGAATTTTGGATCTACAAATCATTCAGGTTGAGCAACATAGAGTTCTTCTTCTAAAGTCCCATTTAGAAAAGCTGTTTTCACGTCCATCTGAAAGACGGTGAAGTTTTTGTGCGCCGCGTATGCAAGAAAGAGGCGGATTGCTTCAATTCTAGCTACGGGCGCAAACGTTTCATCGTAGTCTATGCCTTCCTGTTGATTATATCCCTTTGCAACCAGCCTTGCCTTGTTTCTTACAACTGTTCCTTTTTCATCCCTTTTATTTTTGAATACCCACTTCGTGCCAATGATAGTCTTTCTCTGAGGCTTGGGTACTAGTGACCATACATCCAGTCTGTCAAACTGATTGAGTTCATCTTGCATCGCAATCACCCAATCTGGATCAAGTAGTGCATCGGAGACCTTTGATGGTTCTGACTGGCTTAGGAAGCATGCGAAGTGGCATTCATTCATCGCTGCGGATCTTGTGCGCACACCTTGACTCGGATCACCTATTATCTGATCAACGGGATGTGCTCTCGTCCATTTCCTCTCATGAGCTAGAGGAGTTGGAGTAATGATTGGTTGATCCGAGTCCTGATAGGAGTTTGAGGGCTCTGGAGCAGCTGTGGTGTGCAATGGAGATGATTCGGGAGTTGTAGCAAAGCCGTGATCATCCACACCTCTGAGATTGGATTGAGGGGTTGAGGGTGTGGATGGTACATCGTCTGGACCTGTGAGGAGCGGAATCTCTGCTGTTGGAGTTGATGTTGAAGCTGGTGAGCATGGAGGAGGTGGATATTGTGAGTTCTCGTAGAAGTTTCTGAAAAGAGAATCGAGAATCACATCTTCGTGTTCGGTGTTTGGTTCAGCTTTATCAGAAGCTACTGGTACAGCATGTGATGGATCAGCCTGTAGATGTTCGATTGCGAAGTCTGCCATTTCATAGAATGTAACATTTACACTCTCGATGACAGTGCGCTTGTCTCTTAGATAGACTCTGTAAGCTTTGGACTGCAGTGAGTAGCCAATAAACACGCCTTCTCTGGCTTTGGGGTCCAGCTTACTTCTCTCTGTCCGATCATTTAGTATGAAGCATTTGCAGCCAAAAACCTTGAAGAAAGAGATGTCGGGAGTTATGTTGAAGAGAATTTCATACAGAGTCTTTTCGAAGCATTTATGGATGGATGTTCTGTTCTGGGTGAAGCACGCAGTATTGATTGCCTCTGCCCACATGAAGTGAGGCAGTCTGGATTGGATTAACATGGTGCGTGTTGCTTCAACAAGGGTTCTGTTCTTTCTCTCAACAACTCCGTTCTGTTGGGGAGTTTTAGCTGCTGCAAATTGCTGAGTGATACCGAGAGATTCATAGAACTCAGTGAGAGTTTGATTTTTGAACTCGGTACCATTGTCAGTTCTTACAATTCGAACACTATGCTGTAGCAGTTTCTGGATGGTTCTGATAAAGGTCATAATGTTTTCTGCAGCCTCGTCCTTTGAACGGAGAAATTTAGTCCATGTGTACCTAGAGAAGTCATCAACGATCACCAGAGTGTATTTGCGACCGTTGATGCTTTGGTTTCTCATAGGTCCACACAGATCCATGTGAATTAGCTGCAGCTGATGTGTAGATGAGGGTATTGTTTTCGACTTATGGGAGCTTCGCGTCATTTTGCCCATTTTGCAGGCACTACAATGATTTTCAGCGGAAGACTTTAGCAGAGGAAGCCCCTTGACAAGTTTCTTGGAGGACAGAATTGAAAGATGCTTGAAGTTCAGATGGGAGAGACGTCTGTGCCAAAGGTTGTTCTGTTCTGTTGAAGCTTTGGACAACAGACAGATGGAAGTGGTGGATTGAACGCTTTTCAGATCAATAGTGTACAGATTTGATGTTCTGTAACACGTTAATAATGTATTCCCCATGCTGTCTAGAACACAACATTGTTTTGCAAAGAACCTCACTTCCATCCCGCTGTCACAGAATTGTCCTATGCTCAGTAAGTTGTGTTTGAGCCCTTTGACAAATGAAACATCTTTTATAGTGACACTAGCACAGATGACGTCCCCATACCCAAGAATAGGAGATGAGGCGTCATTCCCGAATCTGACATTGCCTCCGAAACAGTTGGTGTAGTTGCTCAATAGGTGTTTTATTCCGGTCATGTGGGTTGAGCATCCTGAGTCTAAGTGCCACACATGACCGTCCTGCAAAACAATCAAACAGGTTTAGGTACCCATCTTGGAGTGGGTCCTTCCTTATTAACAAAAAACACCTTTCTAAATCTTGCTTTTAGCTGTGATCCAAGGTCAACAGCTTTTTCAACAAAAGATCTTTCTCTTGTGGACTCTCCAATAGCCAGATTTGCTTTGGCAGTGGGTCTGGTTTTTGGAGTCCACTTAGCAGTTCTCATTTTGGTGGGTCTGATTTTGTGGACCCACCTTTCCGTTTTAGTCTTGGTGGGTCTGTTCTTGGGGACCCACCTTTCAGGTTCAGTTTTGGTGGGTCTGCGTTTGGGGACCCACCTTTCTGTTTCAGGCTTGGTAGGTCTCATCTTGGGGACCCACCTTTCAGTTTCAGTTTTGGTGGGTCTTATCTTGGGTACCCACCTTTCAGTTTTAGTTTTGGGAGGAGAGTAGACATGAGCTTTGTGATTGAATGGCTGTTTCTTAAGTTTGGTTTTAAAAATTTCCTCTTTAGAAAGCCGATTAAGATGTTTCCTTGAATGAACTCGAAGAGTATATTTCATATCAGGTATACAAAATATTCCCTTAGAAGTTCTATTCTCGGTTTCTCTTTTTGGTTTGAGCTTTCTGTGAGGCTTTGCTTTAACAACATTCACATCACATTCATAATTATGGGGGTGTGGAACAGAATAACCATAAGCAATACTTGAATTATGAATAGAACGATGTCTAGGAGAGGTCTCAGAAATATTCAACTTGGGACTCAAGACTGAACTACTAGAAGTTTGTTTCTTAGAGACAGAATTACAGTTATTTTTAGAATAAAAAATAGAACTAGATCTAGGACTGGCATTATTCTCAAAAACTTTCTTTTTGCCTTCTGCGATTTCCTTCCTCTTCTTCCTCCACTCACTCTTCTCTTCTCCTTCCTTCTTCACTTCATTTCCTGTAAACAAAGGAGAAGAGAGATGAGTGAACGAACCTTTTAAAAACTTTGATCTCTTTAGTGAGGTGGGTGAACTGTCAGACTTATTATGAGAAGTAGAAGGGGCTGTTTTAGCATGATACTGCTCACTTAATTCATTGAACTTTTGAAGAAGTTCCTGCCAGTTGCTCTCAAAACCTCTCTTTTCAGTTTCAAATCTCTCTCTCTCGTTATCAAGAGTTTTCTAGAGGTTTTTGAGTTTTTGAGCCATAGGAAAAATACAAGGTTCCTCTCCAGTTTTAGAGATACCTACTCTTGGGGGTGGATCTAGAGGATGTCCTATGTGTGGAATATCTTTTGCATAAGGGTCAAGACATTCACTAAAGCAGGAACTAGATTTTTCTTGTGAAAGTTGTTTTTCATTCACAGAGGGATAATCACAAGAAATCGCAGCTTTAGGGTTCTTTCTCTTTTCTTCTTCTGCTTCAGCGTTTTCATCATCACTTCGAAAATACATTTTCTCACCAAACCCTAGTCCCATGTAATCTTTGTTATAGATTTGAAGACAGTTAACTTTCTTTAGATTACATGGGTTTTTTATGCCCAGTCCTATTCTAGGATTGTAAAATCGGTCATCCTTTATTCGATTAAGAAAAATTGTCTGTTCAGACTGACCTCTTTTAGCAGCTAGATCCTCTAGTTCTTTTACTTTGTTTAAAAGTGTTCTTCTCTTATTATGCAAAAAATCGCATTCAGCCTTTGCTGTTCTTTTTTCCCGTTCACTATCCTCAAATTTCCTAGTTAATTCAGCTATCTTAAGTTCAAAACTTTCAAAATCTGAGGACACCTTTTTGACCTGATCTTTCGCAATTTCAAGTTGAACACTTAGAGAAGACTTTTGGTTTAGATTCTGTTTCAGTACCCTGTGATTATTGTCTAGTCTCTCCTTTAGGTCTTTAATTAGATTGTCCTTCTCAAGTAAGGACTGAATTTGATTATTTAAAGGAGTATGAGAGGTACTTACAGAGCTTGTTGAGCATTCACTTTCGGGGATTGCAACATCACCCTTTCTTTCATCTTTTTCCTCCACTCGCGCCATCAGGGCATAGTTTTCTTCCTCCTCCTCATCAGAAGTATCTTCTGCCCAGTTATCATTCTCAGCAATCATTGCAGAAGTTTCTTCTTCTTTCTGCACCATCAGCATTTTCTGCTTATTCCACAGCATTTTCTGTTTGTAGAAGTTTGCATCCTTCTTTTTTGGGAGGCGGCGGTCTTTGATGACATGTCCAGCCTTTCCACAATTGTAGCATTTGGGGGCATGTTGAGCCGATGGCGCCTTCCTAGAAGATCCTTGTTCATGGTTCTTCTGTTTGTAGTTTGAGGAGGAGGTTCTCAGCTTGTTGGAGGAACTGTTCTTCTTTGCAAATCTCTTGGCAAGCAGTGCCATCTTTTTCTGTAAGTCTGCAAGCTCAGCCTCTAGATCAGATTTGTCATCATCACTTTCATCATCGTCTGATTCAACCACCACCTTCTTCTTCTTCTTCTTCAGTGGTGTGGTTGTTCTTCGAGGCTGAGCTTCCATCACAAGAGCCAGGGGATTTGTGGTGTGATAATCCTCGGCACAAGCAACCTCATTGACAAATTGCTTCAAATGTTCATATAGAGTGCAGAGGTCAATTTCATCCAAGGCAATGCGAGATCTAACATCCTTCACTGTCTTTTCCCATGCAGGATGCAGGCTGGATAGAAATCTTATATTCAGTTCCAAGTTGGACCTGAATACTTTGATTTTTCTAAGTTCATTGATCAGTTGGACGAGTCTGTTGTAAGTCTCGTTCAATGGTTCTCCTGGTCCTGCTTTGAAGGAGTCATAAACAATAAGAATTGTAGTCTTCTTGGTTTTAAGGCTAATGTTTGTGCCTTGGAGTAGTTTCTCTATCTCATCCCACATTTCCTTCGCTGTTTGCATGCTATCGATGAGAACGTATACTTCGTTAGGGATTGCTTGAAGGAGGTACGTTTTGGCCATGAGATCCCCTCGAAGCCTGAGCGTGTCAGCTTCCGTATATTCAGATGCCACTTTCCTTCTTATTTCTGGAAGAATAGGAGGGTTGTTTTCTGGATCACCACCAACTGAAATCATGAGTTCAGCTGGTCCTCAAGCAACGATTCAAGCATCGCAGCGGAGTTCTCTTTGTGCTCAAGGAAATTAAGGAATCGATTCCTCCACCTTTGGTATTCTCCTTTCCTGAGACTGGGAGGAGTACTGCTGTTCCCTTGCGCATTGAATTCTGAGGCCATTGCTGTATAAAACTGACCGTTCGAGATAATTGATCAAAAGATTTTCAGAGGCAGAATGTCGAAAAATCAGATGTCGAGATCTGAATATCGAGATCTGGGATTTCGATAAAGGAGGCCCGGTTTCGAGATTTGATGTCGAGATTAGGATGTCGAGATTAAAGATCTCGAGATTTCAAATTTCGAGAAGAAGATGTCGAGATTTGAGATGTCGAGAAGTTAAACTCGAAATCTTATTTCGAGAAGTCAAATGTCGAGACCAGATGTCGAGACCTTAAAATCGAAATCTTGATCTCGAGATCCTAGATGTCGAAATCCTCAATGTCGAAATCCTGCAAACTGTAAAAATCAGATAAGCAAAATCTGAAGGTAGTTTCTTGTAGAATAGGATGTCGAGATCCTCATGTAAAGTTTTCAGCTCGAAATACCTGGCAGAACCTGCTTAAAACCTAGATGTCGACAAACCTATTCGAAATATCTCAAGTACAGAATTTGCGAAAAACGAAATCTGAAGTATACCCCTTGATCGCTTTGAAACAACGATTCTAAGGGTGTAACTTTTACAACTTTTTAACAAGAAACAAGATTACAGAGTAAAAAATCGACAGAAAGAACAACGTAAAGAAAAAAACAGAGTCTTCTGCAGGCGTTCTTCTGATCGGCTCTCGATCTGCTCTGATACCAATTGATAGTCCCTGTTTCTGTAACAGCAATGAATAGCAGTCTAACAAAGAAGATTAAACGTAAAGATGAACAAGATGAATCGATGTAAAACCCTCTTTGATAGACCGTGAACTTGTACACAGAAAGATTTGCGTAAGGCTATAATGAACAAGTACGAAAGTTAACATAATCCTGAACCCTCGGCTCCCTTTTTATAGGCGAGGTTCAGGTAGGCGTAAAAGGCTTTTAGCCTGTTTGTATGGGCCTAACACTTGACCCATATTCTATCTAATCAATGCACCTATTTAATACAAGGAATAATAATAAAGCTAATCTATTACAAAATAGATGACAAACTTGATTCAAAATTAACTGATCTTCAACAAACTGGTATTTGCATTGAACGGATCAACATTAGAACAAGCTACAGGTGTGACCAAATTATTTGGAGTACAAGCAGGCAAAACGGGAGCATAAGTAGGTTGTTTCTATTTGTCAAATTGTATACACAAAGGATATTTTGCAAAATCTGATTGAAGGATCTTAAGATCAATATAAAAGCGTAAACTAGCATTGTCATTGAGTAGAACGGGTGGGGGCAGGATTCAACAAGGTATGATATGGTAAAACGTGGATTAGATTGGATTTGATCAATATTGTCATTAAAGATGTCTAAGAATGATGCGTATGTGCAACAATACGAGACATGGATACCTAATGTTGACTTGTTCATGAAGACAAAGTCATGTCCCCATACACCATCCAACTTGACCATTATGAGCAAAACACAATCCATTACAGCAGTTGCCATGAAAAAATCACTTTGCGAAAACTGTAAAAGGAAGTGATGAATCTTAGAACATTGATCCATCTCAGAACACTTTAAAATTATATAAACGAACTGTTATTCATGGATGTTGAATATGCAAAAATAGGCGAAAACAAAATAATTCAAAAATCGAAGAGTATACCTGGTAAAGAGCTGAATCCGAACAGATAATTGAGAACAAGTGCAATTCAAACGAGTTTCAAGCTAACGATGCGAGAAAATTAAAACTTTGAGGTTCGAAATCATCGTCTGCAGCGATTTGGAATCCTCAATCGCGGAGCTCCATCTAAGCGTTTAGGCCAGGCCATCATCTTCAAAGATTCATCAATTAGATAAGAGTAGAAGACAACGAGTATGGTTGGGATATGTTAAGTTCGGTAAACTAAGAATAGATACAGGAGGTTCCAGTAGAGAAGAACATGGTTATTTTAGTAATGAAAAGTTTTAATGTTTGTAATTAGGATAACGGAAGTCCCATTTTGGGAAATAAAGTCAAATACTCCTATTTTGGAATTAGGAAAGCCAATTAGTCCCATTTAGGGTAAATTCTCCCGTATGGAATATACGCAGAAAGGTCAATTTCGATTGCATTAGCTTGTTCATTAAATACATATCATTGAGATACCACAAAACTACGTAAGGGAAATGGGTGGTGGGGCCAACCAGAATATAAAATTCTATTTTTAAAAACTTTCATTACAGAGATACAGTAATACTGCATATATAAACTTTAAAAAATGAAATTTCAACTACAAGAGATTTGCATATTCAATGCTGATTTCATATGGAAGCTCTTAAAAAGTTATGAATTTTGATATATATTTTGTAAAAATTGAAATAGAACTAAAATAAGTCTCAACAATTTAAAAAAAATAAAAATTGGAATTTAGTTTTTGGTTGGTCCTAGCTAACCTCACTCCTAGTGTTGCTACTCATTCAAAATGAGTGTTTTTTAAAAGTAAATATGACCCTTTCTATTCGAAATTAGTGTTTCTGAATTACGTGATCCTGGAAAGTCTTGTTTTTTGCCTCACTTGTTAGCATTTCCCGTATTTCAAGAAAATATATGAGTTCTGAAACTCCTATGAAAAAATGAGAGATTCAATAATTTTATTGTACAAAAGCACGGGATTCAGAAGGCTTCTTTCCGAATGAAATAGGATCAATGAAGAATTAAATAACAATAACTTATTCGGAAGCTCCCTTTGGCATGTGTACTTATAGCTCTTACAATATAATATATTGGAGTATGTTGTAGGGAGAATTGAGCGTAGAGTTTCATTACCGAAAGCCCCTATAAATAGGGATAGAGTAGGGTTTACAAGTACGGGCCAATAGGCCCGTAATACATCATTTACATAGAAAGGCCCTAATACATATTCTATCTAAACGATAACACACAACATAGAATTTCCTTCAACACTCCCCCTTGTGCTGAGTTGTAGATAGAATGTTGTATGTGTCTCGTTGCTTCTTCAAAACTCTATCAAGTAACAAAACCATGTAGGAAAAAATAACCTTGACTGGAGAAAAAGAGTATAGCATCAAGACAGGCTTCTTTCATTAAGTCTATCTTTATTTGATCTTTGCTTTTATCATTAAAGTTTATATGTATTGTTACCTCATTAAAAAACCTTACCAAGTAACAAAACCCAGTGGGAAAAAATAAAATCTGGGTAAAGGAAAAGAGTGTAATGTAATCTAGTTGGGGTACTCCCCCTCAAGTCTACATCTACCCTTAATATTTACATTAATCAAGGGTGTTTGTAAAATATGTGCATTTCAATATTTGTCACATTAATTACCTTAGCGAAGGCACACAATAGAGGAATATAATTCCTTTAATTCCCCCCCCCCTGTGTGTCGAGCGTAGGGAATTTTCCCAAATTATTAACTTGTGAAGACATTGCCAATGAACAAAACTGACGTGCACTTGTCGTGAGGTGCACTCAAAATAATTAATCAATACGACACTAATACGTAGTATAGCGAAGTAAGGTTCATATCCACAGGGAAAGGAATACTTTTCTTTTATATAAATAGTAAGAAGGGGGGTTTTAAGTTTGATTTGATTTAAATATACTAAGATGAACAACCTATATGAGTTTGATTGATAGAGATGATGACTTGGTTTTGCTTTTATCCACTTAATGAAATGTTCGTCGATCCTGGTTATATCTTTAACTATCTTCCTCTCGAATACTCAATCGAGGAGTATATCCAGTTCATCAAGGGTAGTTATTAATAACGAGACGCGTTCATTAATAAAACTTACTACCGAGTTAATATAGAACAAGCGTCGCATATTCGCCCGATAGTAGCAATAAACTTAAGATGAAAACGATTGAGATTGATAACCTCAACACAAGCGGTTTATTGGTTTAATCAATATAATTAATTCCCCTTAGATTATTAATCATGAGACACATGCATTAACAATCCAAGTTTACTACCGTTGAAGGAACCGAATTAATAACAAGCGTATTAATCGATTGATTCTAGTAATAATTAATATATGAAACAAAACTAGTTGATCCTTTAAGTAATGTTCAAAATATTAATATGAAATATGAATAGGAATTAATTAATACTCAAGGAAGAATATTAAAGAGTATGAATCCTACTATAGTTAATATCAAGATGTTAACTAATTGTCATCTTAGTAACACTCCCCAATATTAACATAGAGGAAGAAATAACTATTACTATAACTAATGTCAAGATGTTAACTAATTGTCATCTTAGTAACACTCCCCAACATTGATATAGAAATAATATTTAAAGGAAGAATTAATATTCAAGGAAGAAAATTAAAGAGAATAACTCACAACTTACAAATTCATTAAGCTTCAAAGTAGCAAAACTAAGATGGAAGAGTTTAGCTCCTCATTTGGAGACTAAACATGATGAAAAAATAAAGAAAGAATTGTTCTAGACTGAGCTTAGAAGTATATAGGAATTGGTTCTCTTATTGTGAAGGAGAGGGGTGTATTTATAGGCTTTTGGGAGCTGCAGGGTCTGATACCCGACCGGGTATATAGGATACCTGACCGGGTATCTTAGGAAATTTCCCAGAAATTCACTTTTCTGGGCATACCCGATCGGGTATGTCGGCATACCCGATCGGGTATGTGACAAATCTTAACGAAATCTTGCTCCCACGATCATTTGTTCCCGGATTTGATTTGGACAATCGAATCAAGCAAATACCCGATCGGGTATAGGCAATACCCGACCGGGTACATGAGTATTTTTTCCAAATCGAAATCTTTCTTGCCTCCTTGCACTTTCCTTGATCTTTTAAGGTCCAATCTTGATTCCTTGGATGATCTTTGACCTGTTTAGCTTAGAAAAGTCCTAATCTAAACAAATTACAAATAAATATGAAAATAAAGTATTACACCAAAAGTGTGTAATTTCCTCAACTAGAACTAATAAAAACTAGTTAAAAATACAAACATACAATCGGAAATTACATGAATATCAAAACCCCAATGGGGAAAAATAAACATCGGTCAAAGTGAAAAGGAAGTATGGTGTAGTATTACCTACGCGTCATTTACTTTTGACTGAGATATAGTAATTATGTTCTTTCTTAAACATTGTTTTACTTTCGCAAAATTAAAATGTGGGATAGTGCATATGATGTTGTCTCATTAAAAAAAACTAACCAAGTAACAAAACCCAATGGGAAAAAATAAACCTTGGTCAAAAAGGGAAAAGAAAAAGAATACAACGCACCAATATAAGTGATGATAAATAAGTATGTAAGGACTCCCCCTGAATGCAACACATCAATAAGAATTCGATATGTACTTGATATATACTTTTATCAAGGTATTCTGTATATAACATCTTGGTTTCTTTCATGGTAAATATATACTCATTTAAGAAAGTATCAATGAGGTAAGGGGATATCCATCATCGGAAAAACTCAAATGACGTTACTTTGTGTTAGAGTGATACTTTTGACATTTCCAATTCCTTTAGAAATATTATTATCATCAATCATTTAATTAATTTATAAGGGATGAATAAAGATTATACCAATTGTTTCATATAGATATTAAAGTACATTCTTGATACTATTTCAATGATGATATACTATGTATTGGTCCTGTGTTATTTTCAACTAACACGTTCTTGAGAATGTATTATTTGGTCGAATGTGTTTGTCAAAGTACAATCATGCGCATATTGCAATTTTATAGGGAATTTCTTCTCCCAATAACTTTCCAATAATGGATATATTTTCTAACATCCATATTTCGACCAATCATGGGAGTGCTAACGGTTTACATTTATCCATGCTAATTTGCCTGAGAACCTTTTTGGATATATGCAACCAGTGAATTATTATTCAACAAACTCGGTGTTTTCAAAACAACCGGAGTTTCCCAAGATCCTTTATCTCAATTATGACTTTCAAGTATCTAAGATTTCTCATTTTCTTTAATATGAGTACATACTATGTCTATATCTTTGACATATAATGATACTTGGAGGGAAAACATAATCTATCTTTTTCTATCCCTTTTCAGTCAAGTGGTCACTTAGATGGGTATGTCACTTTCGTCTGGATTGATTTAATCCAAATGTGAACGTTTCAATGTAAATATACAATGTAATTTAAAACCACTTGATTAAAGATAATACAAACATAACAAATACTTCATATACATATATTTAATGAAATTCTATTGAGACATTTAATGTCCACAATCTTTAGCTGCGTCTCCATTACTTTGGAGTCTACTTATAGATTAAGTAGTTGAACATTTTTGTGTTCAAAATAGAGAGGTATAACTTTTCATATTTGAATCCAGGGCGTTGTGAGAATAATTAGGACCTCATTATCTCAGTACGCTTTCTAACAAAGAATTATTTCATGTCCTACAAGCTTTACACTTGGTTGATTAGCACTATCATACCAAATACCTGTCTCTTTGTCAAATATTAAATTTATACCTAGATTACTTGTACGCATTTAGGCCAATATTCTCATTGCTTTCATATTGCAATATAGTATGGTTCGATATCATCGTGCTCTATGCTCCTTTGAGCAACTGTATAAATATACTATCAGTATAAGTGTAAGGTCTATCATTCGACTAATACACACTCTCATTAACATTGAGATTTTAATTCTCTGAAATCATTTAAACTTCGGGGCGTCCCCCATTATAAATTCATGGACATGTTTAATCAGAGATAATCTCATGAGAGGAATTCATATGATGACGAGTATATTGGTTTGTGCCTTATCTACCCTCTACTACTTGGGGTGGATAATTAATCGAACCATGTGGCTTCCCTCTATTCCTTTAGAGAGTCACAGCCTCAACCACAACCCCACTACTTGTGATTGCAATGCTTCTTCCTTTAGCATTGTTTCTTTTATTTTAAATTCAAGCCTTATAAATATGTTTGTAGCTAGTGTGTATAATCTGATTACTTAAATCATTTATGATACCACCTTAACTTCAATGTTACATTTTGAAGTCTAAGATTTATCATTGAGACAAAGTAGAGATGTACCATCATAATGATTTTGTCATTCAATTAGAGAGTTCTTTCTCTAATCTCCCCCTAATGAAATGAAAATCAATTGTCTCATCAAAGTCATATCCCGTAAAGCGGTGTACACATTATTTGTTAAGGCTAGTAGTGGATTATTGTTGGGGATTCATATCCAACATAAACATCATTTTTCTTTTAAAATCGATTATAAAGCGTTGTGGGAGACTTAATAGGCACAACTATTTAACAACCACATATTCATAAGTAGAGGTAAAAGTGGTTGTCTAGTATACATAAACGTGGTTGTCTAGTATCGGTTAAAAAAATATATATGTGTTAGAGTGCTTGCATATTGCATAATTCCATAAAAAAATATTAGTGCGCGCATAATAGATATAATATTCACCATCAACATTCTTTTAGATGTGATTTTTACTGAGTTCTTTTTTTCACATGGGATGCGAGATGTTTTTCATTGATCTCGAAAAATATGCAATAATCATCAAGTAATTTTGATGAGAACTGTCTAGCAGTAACAAGTCATATAGACTTGATTGGTCAGGTGGTGGACCCTTAATAAATAAGTTTTGCTAGATGTTTTGCAAATGCTACATTTTTATGTAACTGAAAAATAGATAGCATGAGTAAATTTCTACCAAACCATAATCACTTAAATGGCCCGCATTTTGGTAGATGAGTCGTCATATGTCACATTGTGTTGAAAAGATGAGATATCTTTATGGTTATATCCTTAGCATAGACACGTCTCGATTCTATTATTACCAAGGAGCAAACTTTGAGATATAACTGACATGCCTTCTACTATATTCTTAAGGCATAATGGAAAGCAAATATTTCTTCTCATACTTTAGAAGATGGATATTAATTTTCCATTTATCAATATTAGGACCAACAATTTACATTGTGATTAATCCAATTGCATCCTTTATTCGAATGATTAATAATTTGAGTGAGTTATTTCTAAGTTTGTACGAGTCAATGACCATTTTGACTCATAATTTCTTAAATATGCATTTTCTTTTGCATTTATTAGATGTAATATAATATTTCTATCTCACTTTTATAACAAGTTTCTATGTGAAAATCCATTGAGGGTAGCTCGGTGGACATTGATGTCCTCACTCCTCACAATGTCAGGGTTCGGGAAAGCCCCACAAAGGTGTATAAGGCAACTCTTGTTACTTTGACAAGAGAGCGCTCACAAGACTTGAACCCACGACATGGTTTCATTCTATGTGCAAACCATTGTGATGAACAAATTTAGAATGTAATAAACTTTGCTAGCTTCTAGATGCGTTTAGAGGTCAAGCGTACAATTCTATTCATTTAGATATGAAATATTTAGACAGTGCATCACTCATAATTAATCATAAATGAAAATAAGGAATTATGTCAATAAATATACATCCCTTAATTTATTGTGTATTACACAATTGGTTAAAACACTTATTTGTTTTAGATTGTAATAATTTGTAAATGTCACTCATATACTTTAGGGTGTTATGATCTCAAGCTGAATAAGGTACATATCATCCTATTGTTTTAACCATGTGTTTCTTTGTACTCATTGGTTTTAACAAGCACACAGGGATCCATTTAATCAAGATGCACAAATCTCTCAAATTACGTTTTGAGGCAAATTAATGAGATAGTTAAATTAATATAAACCTCATATGAATAAATAGCATTCATACTAAACTTTAAGATGAGAGATATTTGTTTTTTTGTTCAATATTAGCAAAGCTACTATTAAAAAAAGGCTAAAAAGAAATATTTGGTATATAATATCAAATGCATGGGAAATCCATTTTCAAGGGAAAGTTTTGATGCTCCCGATAGAGGTAAAAGTCTAGAGGGGGGGTGAATAGACTTTTAAAGCTTTTTCAACTTTATAACTTTTCCCTTCTAGATGAGTTTATCTATAATCTTTTGGGAGATTTATAGATGCACATCGGAAGTCTTTAACCTCTTAGATAAATGGTGTATAACAACTTTCTATGATGGATGAAGTTTGGGCTTTGTAAGGTGAGCAGTTGGCTTGGGAGTTGTCTAGAATGCAGGGAACTGCTGAGGCAACTGCTAGCGAAATGCTCAGTGTATGATGAAAGTGCACTCAAAATCTTTCTTAGAGTGGGAAGATCTTTCTGATGATAGGACAACGTAGATTGATAATCAATCTTAATGAGAGCAGTGGTCTCAACAGTTGGGTGGTAACCAGGGAACTGCTGAGGCACCTGTTGAAGTAAAAGTGAAGGTATGGAAGGATCGATTATATGGTGTTGCTCATGATGATGTGGGCTTTCTGAAGATGTGCATTAGTCCAAGTAAGTAGGAGTTTTACTGGAGCAGTGGTCTCAGCAGTTTGGTGATAGTGAGGGAACTGCTGAGGCAACTGCTGGAATACCACTTTGAATTACAGTGATCAGTTTGAACAGACTTCTTGGAGATAGAGTTGTGAAGGTCTGATGAAGTGGAGATGTTCAAAGGAAACACTTTTGCGTGAGCAGTGGGCTTAGCAGTTGGGTAGTCACCAGGAAACTGCTAAGGCAACTGCTATGCCTTAAGTGGGATTTCCCGAAATCTAATGGAACAGACCTTATAGTGGTGATATTGTAAAGCTCTTGTATCTCAAAGAAAGTGAGTTATTAAGCAGTAGGATAAGCAGTAGGGTCAATTAAGACTACTGCTTAGGATTCTGCTGGCAAACTACAATCTTTTATGAGAAGTGTTCAGTGTGTGCTTTGTTGACTGAAAATGAATCAACACACAGTATATCCTGGTTCAGAGGTGGTGTAATCCTCCTACAGCTAGTCCCATCCTATTTCAAATGGATTTCACTAATGTATTAAGCCCAATACACTTAGTGCCAATCTAGCCTTGACAACTCTTGCCTAGATTGAAGGTGTTTCACGAGGAGTACAACACCACTCCAAGCTACTCAATCCTTTAGGTTTTTCTCAATTGATCCAGTGGGGATCAAAAGGTACTCCTGAGCTATCTAACCACACTCAGGCCGGGAACAACTGTCCTCCTGAAGTGTTTACAACAATATCTGATCTTGTTACAAGAAAGTTCTAACCTCCAACTAGGAACTAAACTTCTAGGATTTAACAATGAACACTTGATACTAAGAAGTTTAGTGAAGCAAGAGTCTAAGCAGAGAGTCGTGGATAGAATAACACTTCTTCTTTTGCTAGATATTTCGTGAATGCTCAAAGAAATATCTCTCTACTTAGGATGCTCGGGCTTAGTTAGAAACTTTCTTTTCAGCCTATATTTATAGGCTTCTCCAGTTGTTTAATCTCACCCGTTGGTTAGGATGGATTAATCATGTTCGTTGAAAATGACAAGGACGATTTGTACATTCGTCTTCTTGTGCTGGAGCTGATTTCCCGGTTATTTCTTTGTCCTTCATTATTCAGCCGCTGAAACATCCCTTCAAAGACAATTCCATGTGTGCGTCTTCAATGCTAAGGACCCCAGTACAATTTTAGCATTCAATGCTAGTCAATTTTGTCTTCAATCATATACATTCAATGTATATGTTTTCGAGCTTCTTTTCATCAAAACATGTGACATTTAATTAACCTTTGAGCTAAATAATATTCTCCGGTAGGATCTAAATATCCTATTAAGGTAAATAAAAATTACCTTATTGCATTTTTACTTTTCCGGTAATATTTCTTTAGTCTCAAAAATTGTACATTTATTTTTGTCACTTAAATTTGAATGCTATTAAATGAGACACAATGTACACGTGCAAAGTATAGTGGCATCATCAAAATCTATCAAAACTGGGTACTAACAAGTTCATATTCCCATCATAGAAAACTGCCACAAGATTAAATCCATATACAATTATCTCTCATCAAGTAAGAGTGAATCTCTTGTTCTTCAGAGGTTCTTTGTTGCTTTCAACCAATGGGTGTACAATGAATTAATTCATCCAATATTCATATCACCATAGATATTCCTTGTAAGTTTCTTTATCCAAAGAAAATTCTTTGTGTGTCACTATACACGATAAAAGAAAATACATAAGTTATTAACATTTGCCAACATAATTATAAACTTAGTGTTAGTGACATAGTTTACTCATACATGTTCTTTAATATAAGTGTAATGATGTGTATAAAAATAAAAATTTTCTTAGTATCAAAGAAGCTATTGTGATTTACTTTTCACACAAAACAAATATGATAGTAATATGCTCTTGATCATTATGGATCAAATCATTGACAGATTTTTAGAGAAAAATTATAGTTTGTTCCAATAAATTCTTATTGAGATAAAATGTCATAAAAAGCATCCCGATTCTTTGGGTTCTTTATACAAAGCATGCTCCCAGCCTAGACATTTTATGTTTTAAATAATTGTTCTAATCAAGATTCATAATGGATTGGATGGCTCAAAAAAATTTACTCTATAGTGTGAAAATTATGTACCACACATTTTTAGTGGTCTCTATAAGATGGATGAATTTCATTTATCACCGTACATCATAAAAACTCGAGTTTAGGCGACGGGTTCGGAGGGAGATGTCAGCCTTTGGAAGCAAATCCAGCGGGCGGCGTTGGCCTCATCGGCGGGCATGTTGTTTGCGACTGGGCGGGATCATCGGAGGGAATGGCCGAGTGAGGCTTGGCGGCGTGGATGCTGATTGTAGGCAGACTGCGGCTGGAAAAAAATTGTGAGGATAGGAGGAAAAGTTTTAGGGTTTGGAGCTTTCGTGCTGATAACGTGTTGTAGGGAGAATTGAGCGTAGAGTTTCATTACCGAAAGCCCCTATAAATAGGGATAGAGTAGGGTTTACAAGTACGGACCAATAGGCCCATAATACATCATTTACATAGAAAGACCCTAATACATATTCTATCTAAACGATAGCACACAACATAGAATTTCTTTCAACACAGTATAAAAATTCATAACTTTTCACAAAATATGACACCGATATCGCATATGTAAAATTTAAAAAAAAAACTAAAGCTTCAATTGTAGGGTTTTTAGATCTAATTTCTTTCTTAAATAGATCAAAATTCTATAATTAAGATCTCCTTGTTAACTTAATTCAAACAACAACAACATCCAAGTCTTAGTCCCAAAAGATATTGGGGTCGGCTAACATGAATCGATACATGATATCACCACCATAAGGAAAAGAATCAAAATAAAGATAAAAAAGATAATCTATGATAAAAAGATAATATAAAAAGAGATGAATATACATAAAAATGATAAAATAAAAAGGATACAAACAATGCTCATATATGTAAGGATAAAAACAAGGAAAAAAGATGAGGGGAAAAGATGATACGAGATCACTCCTCCACACGAATACCCGCCCTCCACTTAGCTCTCTCCAAAGTCATGGCCTCATCCAACCCCAGAAGAAGCATATCACTTCGAACTCCCCTAACACACGTCTGTTTGGGTCTTCCTCTCCCTCTCTTCACTACCTCTTCTCCACACATCTCAACTCGTCTGACAGGTGCATCACTCGATCTTCTACGCACATGACCAAACCATCGTAGGTGCGACTCCCGCATCTTGTCTTCAATAGGTGCTACTCCCATCATTTGTCTCATTGTCTCATTCCTCACGCGGTCCTTCCTAGTATGCCCACACATCCAACGCAGCATGCGCATCTCTGCCACACTCATCTTTGGAATGTGACATTGTTTCACCGCCCAACACTCTACGCCATACAGTAATGCAGGCCTAATTGTTGTCCTATAAAATTTACCCTTAAGTCTAGTCGGCATACCTCGATCGCATAGAAATCCTGACGCACTCTTCCACTTCATCCACCTTGTTTTGATTCTATCAGATACATCTCCATCTAACTCACTGTCCTTCTGAATTATGGAGCCCAAGTAACGGAACATGTCGCCGACTGGTATCTCCTTACCATCCAGAGTAATTCCGCTATTACCACTGCTTCTACCTCCACCAAACTTGCACTCCATGTACTCTGTCTTGCTCCGACTTAGTTTGAAACTCTTATTCTCCAATGTTTGTCGCCATGCTTCCAACTTTGCTTTAAGATCTGATTGCGTCTCATCAATCAATACAAACGTGTTAGAAAAAATACTTTAACATTGATCTTAAGTTTAGCACTTCATTCTACTTTTTTAAATGATTTAAAAAATCTTGCAGCTCAAACTTCATTATTTAAGAGAGAATTCCCTAAATAGGAGTAAAAAAGTTTTGAAATTCCAAAATAGGACTATCATGTTTTTTATTCCTTGAATATGAGTAAATTTCTGTCAAGATTGGCATTACTAGACTTTAAAACATGACATTTTTTTCAAACTTGGCAAATTACTCCTATTTAGAGAATAAAAAGCATGATACTCCTATTTTGGAATTTCAAAACTTTTTTGCTCCTATTTAGAGCAATTTCTATTTTTTTAACTTTATATATCCCGTTACTGGTGCCATTTTTTAACCTGGTTTTCATTTTTTATAATTAGTATTTATGTACAAATAAAAAAGTAATTAAAATCGAATTTTATTTTTCACCTATTTGTCATCCTACGTCCTAAACCCACTACGGATCTCCCTCATTTGGAGAATTGGAGGTGGGGGGAATCCGAATGATTTAAAGAAAAAGAAAAAAAAAATCTTAGTTCGAACTTCGAATCACTAATTCAGAATGAGTCTTTTCCCGTATTATGAATTTTACGTACAATAAGAAAACACCTTTCCCTAATTTCTCTTTTAAATGAGACATTGAACTTTTTGCATTATTCACATGTTCTATTTTTTGCATTATAAATTAAATTTAAAAAAAAATGTTACATTCTTCTCATTTTAAATTTTCAAATTCTATTTTTTTAAATTTTTTAATAATAAGGAATGAAAGATATTAATGATCAAACTTGTGTGTTGACAAACGTGAAAAGTGGCTTGTTAAAATTAAAAGAGAACGGAGAAAGTATATACTCCGCATAATACATTCATCATCCAATATTTCTTGCGTGGATTTAATTTTGGTTCTCATGTGTTTGAGTGATATTGATTTTATAATCAATTTATAACTGAGAAAAATCAAGTTGAAAATACAAATTAGAGAGTTTTCGTGCTATTTTTCGGTGTATAAAAAGAGTTCAGATGTTAGAAATCCCCGCAAAGTCCAAGAGTAAATTATATCCTACAATCAGTTGTACCTTGAGCATGGTACAATCCAGTATATTTGTAATACGGAGTATATTTGAACTCCAAGCCTCTGGTTTATGTAACATGCTCCCACTATCTGTTCGTTTTCTTCTTCGTATGTTAATTAGGATGTTTTTACTTGGAGTGTAATTTTTTTATCTGATTTGATCTGGTCTGGTCTGTTTAAGTCTTATCTAATTTGGTCTGAACCGGTCTGGTTTAGCAAACGTATGGTCTCTGTATATTTTATAACTACGAAAGTCAAGTGTGGTCTATTTAAGTCTGATCAGATCCGATCTCGCCTGTTTAAATCTGATATGGTCTGATTTGATATATTTAAGTCTAACACTGAAAACAGTTCAGTAAGAACATTCTTAGTTACAATTCTCAGGGCATTGATGAATTCATTAAGAATTGCAGAATATATGAACTACTGAAATCAATTTCAAGAATTGCATATGGCAGAAAATTAAGGGGTTAATTATCAAAATAGGACTAAAAGTCACTCACTTTACACAAATAGGACCAAAAAATAAACTATGTTTTCATAGGACTAATTATGTGTGTCTTGGACAAATATACCCTTATAGCTATTGAAATGTTTTAATTCATAATAAAATAATAAAAAATAATAAAAAATTCGTAAAAAATACTAAAAAAATAATAAAAATATTTCGATAATAATAGTTTATTTATTTATTTATTTATTTTAAAAAAATAAAAAAAAATAAATTTTTATAAAAAAATAGAAAACTAAAAAAAAAAAATCACCGCATCTGCACCACCACATCCAGTCACCAGAGGAAAAAAATGACAAGTTCATTAAAAATGCCATATTTATGGCAGAAAACAATGAAAATGTTGGCATTATCTAAGAGAAATATGCCATGTTTTTGGCATTTTCAGAAAAAAATGGCAGTTTTTAAGAAAAATGGCATTTTTTCACCGCCCGGAGATGGTGGTGAAGGGAGGTAGTACAGGCGGTGGGAAAGACATCCATATTTTTTTTTAATTTTTTATGCAGTTTTACTATTTTTTATTAATGTTTTTAAAAATTAAAAAAAATTAATTTTTTTTAATTTTTTATATTATAAATATTTTATAAAAATTTTAATTATTTTTCTACGAATTTTTGAATTTTTTTCGAATTTATTATGACATAAACATTTAATTAACTCAGATTTAAAGGAAGGGTAAGAATGGAAGGAAAAAATATGTATGTTTCAAATATGACTAATTTGGTCCTATTTTGAAAAAAAACATAGTAAGTCCTATTTTGAGTTTTTGGCATAGTTTTAGTCCTATTTGGAGTAATTTCTAAAAATTAAGCCAATTCTCAGAACCCGTTAGATTGATAAGAAAAGTGTAAGAAACTAGCTAGAACATACAAGATGGAGGAGTAGCCAATAAATTGAGATCAATCTAGTAGACTTCAAATGAGACCTGCATAGTGAGAATTAGGATATAAGTTGAGGTCGTGGCAGTCAGAAGAAGATGGAAGATAGCGAAACCATAAAGATGAAATCACATGGAAGAGAGACTAGTCAACTTAACTAAGAGATCGTAAATATAACGAAAATTAGCAACTATAGATGAACTCATAGAAAATGTCTGGAGGAGATAAAAATTAGGAGGTAAAGCAAGTCTGATTTTGTACCAGATCAGTCAATTGTTGAAGTTTCAAGGAGACACCTGTGGTGGCTGAGCTCCTGTAGTGACGCTCTTCTACTGGCCGCAGAACGCCCAAAAATGGCTCACGTTGTCGACTTGCTTCGTGTGCCATCTGCTCAAGGGCCGCAGGTGTGCACCAGGTGCTGCCAACTCATGCCTTTTCCGATGGAGCAATAGATATCTTCTTTGAGCGCGATTAGAACCTCGCTGATCTGCTGATGCGTGTTGGCTCCCAGCCTAAATCAAAGTGGTGTCCCAATCGCTGGTGGGTGGTGGTGTGTTGGGTGTGTTTCGGAAAAACGAAGAACTATTAATTAATAAAAATAATTAATTAATTAATAAATAAAACAGCTAAAGAAAAATAGAAATAAGATGGAGCAGATTTTAGCCAGAGCTCGTGCTACGCACGATGTTCTTAAAACGTATTCGTCACCTCCCACGGTGCTAGGAGCGTTGCAACGACCGTTTCCCAGGATACGATGGCTAACGAACGATCGTCTGAGCACACAAACGAAAGTCCCGGCGAACTGGAACAATAGCAGAACACTTAGGAAATTTCGGAGTAGCTGGAAGTGTTTTTACTCAAGAAAACGTGAGGAATGTATTGTGTGTTGTGTTGTTGCAAACCACCTGCCAGATATTTATAGGAGGATTTGTTGTGTGTTAAATGGGGTGTTAATGGACCTGAACGTTGGACATCAATGACCAGTCCGTTGGGCATTGAATCGTCCATAAACTGTCCATTTAACGCTACATTAAAAGACAAGAACGTTGGGCATTTAATGGTTGTAACGGCTTGGAGCAGTTCTGGTGCGTGATCAGAATACCCCCATCAGAGTTGGAGCAACTCTGATGCTACCAGAATACCTCCACCAGAGTTGGAGCAACTCTGATGCGAAGCCAGCAGAGCACCCCCACCAGAGTTGGAGCGTCTCTGGTACGAAGCCACCAGAGTTCCTGGGAAAAATAAAACGTTACGGGAAGAAACAAAAATTAGACCGTATTTTTGAATGATATATTTTCGGACGACATTCGTGTCCGCAGGTTGCCCGCGCACACGAGTCGCGATTTTTCTTCTCCGTTTCGGGATTTGATCGGCACCCCGTGCACGTAAGAGAGAACCTTTACCTTTAGAAATCTTAACACCTTAAAAGAGGCTTCCTTTTATAAGGGGGTGAAAATCTCTTGAGTTTTCCGGTGTGGGATAAAACACATTAGAAACCCATCATTTTCCAATTTTTTCCATTTCAACGAGTGAACTTCGAGAATCAATTTCTCATTCACCCGTTATCCGTTTTGAGCGTACCATATATCGAATTGTAGCCCTTAACAAGGAAAATCCGAAACCACTTTGACTCAACCCAAATCAGAAGTGGACCCCACTCAAATAATTGCCCCAAAATCACCATTTAATGCAATTTTTAACACATTTTTTGAAGGACCTGCGATATCCTTCCAATCGTCATCCTACGGTTGCAGATTTGCCGGAGCCGGAGGGCCTCTATAGCGTGGGTGACAACCTGTCGCCCCTTGGATGAAACTCCTCTCTGCGGTGATTCAGAGTGGCTAGGATTTTAGTTTGTTTTACCACTTAGTATTAGCGTCAGCACCCAACGATGTCTGCAGATATTTTTCAATAAACTTTTAATTAAGTTTTTTTGTGTTCACCTGTTGACGCAAAAGATTAAATATTTGTGTGCACACGTGTCGACGTAAAAACTTTGGACGCAAATAATAATTTGTTTGTAGTGGAAGTTAGTTTTTGTTGTTGCCTATCTTATTTTTTCCGCCACTATTGCTCTGTGCATCTTGAACGTTGCTTTACATATTTTATGTTCTCTTTTTTCTTTTCGTTTTTCGTTGCTTTGACTTGTTGTTTTGCTTCTTCTTTTTTTTTAGGGAAAAGTATAGAAAAGGTACTAGTGGTTGGGCCCGTTTTCAGATTGGGTCATGTGTTTCATTCTTTATCAAAGTGATTTATGTGTTTGAATTCCGTTATCACAAGAGGGTCACGCCGTTAAAAACGTCTGAAAAAAATCGTTAAAAGTAACTCCGATTTTCAAAAGTGCCCAAAAGATTAAAAGAAAAATACCGAAAGGTGCGTCTCGTCAAGATGACCTCCAAACCACTTTCGCCTTTGGATTTTTCAGATGTGTTTGAATTATTTTTTAAAAATGATTTCGCTAATATCACTTTTCCGATGGACTTTCCGGTGACAAGGGTGGCTGAAAACAAAAAAGAAAGATGGCCTAGCAGTCATCTTATTGAGGCACACATACCTGTATTTTTCTTTTCATTTTTCGAGCACTTTTGAAAATCGAAATTACTTTTAACGGTCTTTTTCAGACATTTTTAACGGCGTGACCCACTTGTGATAACATAATTCAAACACATAAACCACTTTGATAAAGAATGAAACACGTGACCCTATCTGAAAACAGGCTCAACCACAAGTACATTTTCCGTACTTTTCCCTTTTGTTTATTTTACTTATTGCTCTTTGTTTCTTTATCTTTTCTTTAACAATCTTTCACTTTGTTTTTTTATTCAATTATTATGAAAATGTATTGATGGAGTATATGGCCCGGGACACACTGGCCCAAAGACTCCTGCTTCTTCTACACAGGCCCATCAAGTCTGATGAGCACACAAAGCCCAAACGTAGCGGCTCAAGCATGAAGAAGCCCACGCTGCACACGTGGATGCCTTCGGCCCTATGGCCGAGGGCTCCAAATTCTGGGAGACATCTTAATATGGTCCTGCAAAGCTTCTAGAAAATCCTGGCTAAAATGTTAGCCTTCGGCCACCTGATGCCTTCGGCCACCTGATGCCTTCGGCCACCTGATGCCTTCGGCACCCCGATGCCTTCGGCCACATGATGACTTCGGCCATATGATGCCTTCGGCTACATGATGCCTTCGGCCACCCGATGCCTTCGGCCACATGATGCGGTGGATGAAGGAGATAGATGAGGTCGAGGGCGCCGACGAGCGTACCTTTTTTTATGAGTGTTTTTGTTTTTCCGAAGGGGAGGGTTTCTTACTTGATTATTCGACCTCTCAACGAGAGCACCAAATGATGGATAGTGTACCCGGGGGTAGCTTATCCGAGGGGTTATTGCGGGGAATAACTAGAAAGAAGTCGGAGCAAATAAGTAAGAGAGGGAATGTATTTGAATATGTGAACTTGTTGTTTTTACAAGGTGAATAAGGGCTGCTATTTATAGCAACTACAAATGCGATGAGAGTACACATGTCAACAATCTAACGGCCGATGGGTCACCTCAATTGGGGTGGCACCGACATATGCATGTGCACCTCATTAAATGCGGTGGGTGGGTGGATGTGACGCCGTATTAAATGCGGTGGCTGGCTGTCTCTAAAAGGAATCTTCGTCAATAGTTCTGTTGCCGAAGGTATCGTGTGGCCGAAGGCATCATGTGGCCGAAGGCTTCCCTTCACTACACGATGACCGGTGGATGAAGGAGACAGATGAGGTCGAGGGCGCCGACGAGCGTACCCTCCTCGTCATCTTCCAAGGCGTTCTCCGCAGCAGCCCCTATGCACGGAGCCTCATCACCGACCCCCCAAGATCATACCTCAAAGCACTCCAGCGGGGGAGACTATACGCCAACGCCGATGACCTCCACTCCTTCAAGAAGGACGGAGGCCAGCCCTCGAAGAAGACAAACAACACGCCGGCCCCGAATGAGCCCTCGGTCGGGGGCCGAGACCATGGAAGCCACACCCAGCAGGGCCAGAACGACCGCCAATGGCGCCCTCGGTTGGACATGCCGAGGACTCCCCTCACGCACCCGGTGAGCACTATCCTCAACTATGCGGAAGAGCAGGACCTTTTCCAGAAGGACCCTCGGTCGGCGAGAGAGATCTACGCCGTCCACCAGGGCGGCTCTTATTGCCGTTACCACAGAAGCTCCCACGATACTGACGATTGTGTCTCGCTAAAGAAAGCCATTGAGCTCTTGATTCAACGGGGTGATCTCCACCAGTTCATAAAAAATGCCCCAAGGAAAAACGCTGGGGAGAACACCGATAAGAAAGAAGGGGATACCTCAACGAAGAAACGTGAAATTGGGAGGTTCAGCGACGACGAGGAATTCGAGGAGCCCCAGCCGAAGAAGCGCCACCTCCGCTGAATCATGTTCTTCGCCCTCGGCCTCGAGCCACTTATCTTAACAAAGCCGTTGACAAAACAACGCACCCCTTGTATTCCACTTATTTCTATGGATTTAAGTAAACTACCACACAACCCAGACATCTTATCGGCCCCTTCGAGACCAAATGCCCATGTATGGCCAATGATGTCTAAAGACGAGGGGCCTGCAAAAGGCCCGCATTTTTGGAGCGGGACGCTCACCACGTCACCGGCGCGCAACGCACAGCGACATGCCTGAAAGAATGGCTGAGGTGATGAAATCCCCACACTTGGGGGTGAAACGGCAGTTGTCGGAAACAGACCAAGCCTAGCCCGCGCCGTAAATAGACGACGGGACCCCCCTAAGGACAAGGGACGGTTCAGCGCTGGGGGACTAACACACGAACCCTCGGACGGATCACTTGGACCCCCCTTCCGGCCAAGGCGGGGAAGCAACCCCTTGGCCGAAGCCTGAAAGAAGGAACACACATCAGGAGGACTAACATATGACCTCCTGACACAATCAAGGGACGGCCCAGCACCGAGGGACTAACAGACGAACCCCCGGATGGATCACTTGGACCCCCTTTCGGCCGAGGCGGGGAAGCAACCCCTCGGCCGAAGCCTGAAAGAAGGAACATACACCCGAAGGATTAACACGCGGCCTCCCAGAACTATCAAGGAATGGCCCTCGGCCTCAACATGAGTCTACATCACAAAACGGCCCTCGGCCTCAACCTGATTATACATCACGACCGGCCCTCGGACTCAACGTGATTCTACATCACCAACATCCCTCGGCCTCAGCGTGATATTACATCACAACGTCCCTCGACCTCAACATCACAACGGCCCTCGGCCTCAGCATGACTCTACGTCACAACGGTTTGGGCCTTAGCGTGATTTCACATCACAAATGGCCCTAGGCCTCAGCGTGACTCTACATCACGAACGGCCCTCGACCTCAACGTGATTCTACATCACCAACGGCCCTCGGCCTCAGTGTGACTCTACATCACGAACGGCCCTTGACCTCAACGTGATTCTACATCACGAACGGCCCTCGACCTCAACGTGATTCTACATCACAACGGCCCTCGGCCTCAACGTCACAATGGATCTCGGCCTCAGCGAGACTCTACATCACGAACGGCCCTTGATCTCAACGTGATTCTACATCACAACGGCCCTCGGCCTCAACATCACAACGACCCTCGGCCTCGGCGTGACTCCACGTCACAACGGTTTTGGCCTTAGCGTGATTTCACATCACGAACGGCCCTCGGCCTCAACGTGACTCCACATAACAACGACCCTCGACCTCAACATCACAGTGGCCTTCGGCCTCGACATGACTTTACGTCACAACATTTTTGGCCTTAGCATGATTTCACATCACGAACGGCCCTCGGCCTCAGCGTGACTCTACATCACGAACGACCCTCGACCTAAACGTGATTCTACATCACCAACGGCCCTCGGCCTCAGCATGATTCCGCATCACAATGGCCCTCGACCTTACATCTCTCCGACATCAAATATTTGATGTCGGGGGCCATCATACAGGCCCCTCAGCCTTCGCCTCTTTTGCATCTTTATTTGATGTCGGGGCTATCATACAGGCCCTCGGCCTTCATCCCTTCGACATCTTTATTTGATGCCAGGGGCTATCATACAGGCCATCGGCCTTCATCCCTCCGGCGTCTTTATTTGATGACAGGGGCTATCATACAGGCTCTCGGGCTTCATCCCTCCGGCATCTTTATTTGATGCCAGGGGCTATCATACAGGCCCATCGGCCTTCATCCCTCCGACATCTTTATTTGATGTCAGGGGCCATACACAGGCCCCTTGGCCTAGCCTTCATCCCTCTGGCATCTTTATTTGATGTCGGGGGCCATCACACAGGCCCCTCGGCCTTCATCCCTCTGGCATCTTTATTTGATGTCAGGGGCTATCATACAGGCCCCTCGGCCTCCATCCCTCCGGCATCTGTATTTGATGCCAGGGGCTCTCACACAGGCCCACCTGGCCTTGCACCCCTCTGTCACCTTTACTTGATAACGGGGGGTCGATCGTCCTTACAGGCTCCTCAGCTTTTTCATGCAGGATCTAAGGCTGGTCTTGGATATCCCCTCAGCAGACGGACACAACCACCGCTCAACAATCTAGGCTGAAGGGTGCATTCCTTTTGCTTCATTCTGGGGGCATCCGGTGTACTCTTTTTCCCTCATTAGGATTTTTTCCCACAGGGTTTTTTCCTAATGAGGTTTTTAACGAGGCATCTCCCCATTGTGAAATAAAAGGCGTCACCCCTCGGCGGCTCCTGCTGAAGGCATGCATCACTCTACTCCTGTTTCCCTCGGCCGTTAGATTGTTGACACGTGTACTCTCATCGCATTTATAGCTGCTATAAATAGCAGCCCTTATTCACCTGGTAAAACACAACAAGTTCACATATTCGAATACATTGTCTCTCTTACTTATTTGCTCTGACTTCTCTCTAGTTATTCCCCGCAATAACCCCTCGGATAAATTCCCCGCAAAACACTTTGGCACGAGCTATTTGGCACGAAAAATCGGTAAGTCCGTGCCAAATTCCTTGTCAATCCCGTAATTTTTTTGTGGTGTAATAAATAGTGTAGGAAAAATATGATAGAAGATGAGAAATTAGGAATTAAAATAAAAGATAAAAATAGAAAAGTAAGAATAATTGAGTATTTTTAAAGGAAAATTTACAAAAAAAAAGTGTAATAAGCTTTATATTAAAATACAGATGGGGTTCGTAGTATATGTAGTATATGTATAACTTTATACTATGTCTATCAAATTTTATACTGATGAATCTCCAAAATTACACAAGAGGCAAGAACTATGCCACAACTCTGATAATGCTAAGCATAAATAAATGGAGAAACATAAAAAAAACGTGTTCAAGCTTTAAAACCTTGACCCTAAGGAGGGATTTAACACTTTTCATTGAAAGCTTTTAAAATAAAGTTCTATTTTTAAGCTATGAACCAACCAAACTAGCTATGACTTCTCTCGGTAATGTTAAGCTACCTTGTTTTGCAGGCAAGGAGTCTCTCGATTGTATTACAAAATCCCTAGTTCATTCTCAATCGTTGAAGACACACATGTTTTGATAGAGAGCAAGAAGAACATGGGGCGGGAACGGGATTGGGCTCACTTTCGTGGGCCGGTTCTGGGCTAGAGATTATAGTTTTATTTATTATTATAAAATTTATCGTTATGTTTTTAGTTTGGGCCTATTATTAGTAGAGTACTTAGTAGAGTTGGTATGGGCTTAATTAGGATTTAATTAATTTGGGTTTGATTAGGGTTTCTTGTAGAAGGCTATTTATACCCTTCGGCAGGGTTCATTCTGATTATCTGGGAATAAAATTGGTTTTAGCCTTTTGGCTCTAGGCAACGGTATTTTTATCGTTGATTATTTGGGCAACGGTTTAACCCGTTGATTTTATTTTTTTGCTTCTCAACATGTTTGAACATTTCTCGAAATTCAGTTACAAGCTAAATAGGGCTATGTGAAACTAAAATTAGAATAAAAGATAGATAGAATTGGTGCATAAGAAGTCTTCACTTGAGTATCTGTGGAGCTATCTTTTATCTGGTTTTTCTTTTTGACTTGTATAGTACTCCCTCCGTCCCTTATAACTTTGCCAACTTTCTGTTTTTGGTTGTCCCAAAAACTTTGTCACTTTCCCTTTTAATCAATCAATTTGTGGTTCCTGTTATTTTTCTCTCCTCTGCACAAATATCTACCACACAGTTTTTACTTTATTATTTTACGTGGCGGTCAAACTTGGCAAACCTTTAAGGGACGGAGGGAGTACTATAGTATGTGTTTCGTCTTGACGAAACACCTCATTTTATAGCATAGTCTGGCACGATAATATGATTATAACATTGTTTCCTACTAAAAAACTCCCTTTGAAATTATTTTACTTTTGAAGAATTATCATGCATCAAAAGTTCATGATCAAATTGTTATCCTTTGTTATTAAAAAATATACTACCTCCGTTCCCATTTTAACTTCCAAATGGGTTTGGCACAAAGTTTAAGACAATGAATATTGTGTGGTGGAGAGTTGTGCAGAGGAGAGAGAAATGTGTAAAATTGTTGTGAACCACAAATTCTTTACCAAGAATGGGAAAGTGGAAATTTTAATTGGAACAGACGAAAAAGGAAAGTTGGAAGTTTATTTAGGAACGGAGGGAGTACTTTCTTATTAACACAGCCTCCAATTTTATTCATTTTTCAAAAGACTTGCTTTATAAAAATAATTTCTCGTTGATATGACACATAGATTTTTTCATTTAATAATTGCCACAATATTATTGGGTATAGGTTCTAGTTTAGCTAATGGGCTGTTTTTGAAATAAATTAAAAAAATTGAAAAGTTAAAAGTCTATATACGAAAAAAACTTTTCCCGTGTTACTACCGGCAAATTATACCGTGCAACCGGCGCACCATGAGGATGGTGCGCCCGGTTGCAAAAAGACGCAGCTTGCCCCCCCTCCTCCTTTTTTTTTGCTTTTATTGTTAAAAAATGATAATAACTTTTTTATTTTTTATCTGATTTTTATAAAATTTATATCAACATTTTTTATTTTTCATGATCTTTCAAATGAGACCAATATTGCTTATGTAATTTTAAGAAATTATCGAACTATTTTATTAATGAGTATTGGATTATAAGAAAAATCGAATCTGTTTGGGAGATGATAGGTTTGTGAAATAGAAGATCGAATCTGTTTGGGAGTGGATCAGTGGCCTCAGTTACATTTGATAATACATTGAATTACATCTTTTTATGAGCGAGTTACATCTTTTTATAAGCAAGTTACATCTTTTTATAAGCAAGTTACATCTTTTTTTAAACAAGTTACATCTTTTTAAAAGCGAGTTGCATATATATAAACACGAGTTGCATTTGACATGCCTGAACGCGACTTACATATCTTTACACGTAAAGTTACATATTTTTACACGTAAAGTTACATATTTATACACGCGAGTTACATATTTATACACACGAGTTGCATTTGACCTGTCTGAACGCGAGTTACATATTTTTTTACGTAAAGTTACATATTGTTACATGTAGAGATACATATTTATACACACGAGTTGCATTTGGCCTGATTGAACGTGAGTTACATATTTTAACACGTAAAGTTACATATTTTACACGCAAATGTTAATATGTTAAAATTACTGATGGAGTATATGGGTCTAGGCCCCAGGACCCACATACTCAGAAGAACACAAGGTACCACGATCACCGGGTGAACTCGTCGGCCATGCTCTCATCAGCCATGCCCTCATCGGCCAGAAAGAAGGCCACCCAGAATATGATCCAGAAGCCCGAAGAACTGGGTGACCTCGTCGGCCATCCCCTCTTCGGCCATGCCCTCATCGGCCATGCCCTCATCGGCTAGGAAAAGGTCTACTCAGAATATGATCCAGAAGCCCGGAGAACTGGGTGACCTCGTCGGCCATGCCCTCATCGGCCATGCCCTCATCGGCCATGAAAAGGTCTACTCAGAATATGATCCAGAAGCCCGGAGAACTGGGTGACCTCATCGGCCATGCCCTCATCGGCCATGCCCTCATCGGCCATGCCCTCGTCGGCCATGCCCTCATCGGCCACGGAAGTCTCACAGAACCGGATTTTACACTTATTCATTTGTATAGCCCACCAGTGGCTTTGTACTCGGCCCAATAGCGGTCCAGTTGTAGATGGGCCTCCCAAGCCCAAGACTTGGGAGCCCAACCCTAATTTTCTCTATAAATACTCCCCTTGGGAGTAGTTATAGGGGTTATAAATTCATTCTATTGAAGCATATTATTGCACTTCTCTCTCTAGCTCTCACTTCTCTCTAGATATACTCTATCATTTGGTGCTCTCGTTGAGAGCTAGAACAATCAAGTTAGCACCCTTCGTCGCTACCTAGCACGGTTAACCACTGATCATGGGAAGAACTAGGTCAAACCGCAACCTCGTCAGCAAGGCCATCCCTGCGGACCAGGAGACCAGGGAACATGACGAGGATGCTACGGCCGACCAAGTCGGCGGAGGGGACGTCTTCCAGGAGGCCATCAACCTCACGACGGACCTCCGCAACCAACTCAACGGCGAAGTCCCTGATGCCCGCCTCGGCTTGGACAAAAAGCGAGCTGAGAAGACGGATCACGCCCCGGCCCAGCCTATGGCCGCGGCCTCTCCGTCCGTGGATCCGCAGGTCCAGGCCGCGCTGTCGGTCATCATCGCCAGCCTAGCTCAGAACCCCACCGTCCTCAGCGCACTCTTGCCAAGGACCAGGGGGAACGTCACTCAACCCCCTCATCCCCAACCGTTGGCCATCCAGATAGGCAACGATGAGGGGGTGGTGCCCCAGGACACGGCGTCGTCCCACTCCCACCCTGCTTCCCCTCTTCGGCCTGGGCAGACCCCAGCGCGTGGAAAAGCCTCTGCCTTCAATAGGCTAGGTGACACGCGCCGTCGTCCGGTTTCGGAGAGGATGGCGGGACGGATTGGTGATCCTCGTCCTGGCTCGCCGAGGGAAAGCTTGGGGTCTGTGTCCCGGACAGCGGACCAGCCCCGCCCGGACAAGGGCAAGGGAAAGTTGCACGAGGATGACGTGCGTCACCAGATCAACGCGGCTCACAACGAGCGCATGAGGAACCAGCCGGGCAGCGCTACGGCCGCCAGGGACCCCCGGGACGAGGTCATCGCCCAGCTGGAAAGGAGGCTAGCTCAGATGGAGGCCAAGCAGTCGGCCAACATCCCTACGGCCGGCGCCTCCAACGACCCCGGCCTCAACGCACTCATGAACAAGGTTAGTGCCCTGGAGAGGGAGCTGGCCGAGGGGAGAGGAGACCCCATCATCCAGGTCAGGACCAGGACCCCCTTCACCAACAGGGTCCTCTCGGCCCCCATCCCGGAAAAGTACAGGGGGAACGCCATCAAGTCTTACGACGGCCGCTCTGACCCTCAGGAGCACTTCAGCCGCTATCAAAACAACATGTTAATGGTGAACGCATCAGATGAATACCTCTGCCGTTGGTTCCTTTCCACTCTTGAAGGGCCAGCGTACGAGTGGTTCAACGCGCTCCCCGAAGGAAGCATAGATTCGTGGCAGGATCTTGCCCAACGCTTCCTCACCCACTTCGCCGGAAGGGAGCGCGTGAGAAAACATTTCTCCCACCTTCTCTCCATAAAGCAGCAACACGATGAATCACTTCGGTCTTTCATCGATCGATGGACGAAGGAGACAGACGAGGTCGAAGGTGCCGATGAGCGCACCCTCCTCGTCCTCTTCCAAGGCGTTCTCCGCAGCAGCTCCTATGCAAGGAGCCTCATCACTGACCCGCCGAAGTCATACACCAAGGCACTCCAACGAGGGAGCTTGTACGCTGACGCCGATGAGCTCCACTCCCGCAAGAAGGACGTAGGCCAACCATCAAAGAGGTCAGACGAGGCGTCGGCTCCAAATGCATCCTCGGCCGGGGGCCATGCCCGCGGAAACCGGAAGGAGCGCCCATGGCAGCCGAGGACGGACGTCCCGAGGACTACGCTCACGCACTCGGTGGACACCATCTTCGACTATGCGGAGGAGCAAGGTCTCATCCCTAAAGATCCCCGGTCGGCCATGGAAGTCTACGCCGTCCACCAGGGTGGCACTTATTTTCGTTACCACAGGAACACCTCCCACAATACAGACGACTGCGTCGCGTTGAAGAAAGCCATTGAGCGCTTGATTCAACGGGGTGAACTCCACCAATTTGTCAAAGTTACCCCAAGGAACTCCACCGGCAATCAGGAAGGGGACACCTCAACGAAGAAGCATGAAATTGGGAAGCTCAGCGATGAAGAGGACTTCGAGGAGCCCCAACTGAAGAAGCGTCACATCCGCTGACTGCGTCCTTCCTCGAAGGGACGCACGGCAGACGGCTTATCCCTCAAAATACGAAGGGCCCTACATCTCGGTGAAGTTCTACCAGCAATCCGAAGAGGGTGCAGACGGCAGAGCCCCCACCCCACCCCAAGCTCAGAAAATCATTGGGAAGCTAACTCTTGTACGAGTTGTTCAGAAGGTTACCCCCCTCGGCCTCGAGCCACTGACCCTAATAAAAGCTGTTGCCATAAACAACGCACCTATTGTGTTCTGCTTATTTCTTGTAATGTTTAACTAAAGGATGCCACACAACAAAGCACGTCGCTTCGCCCCCTTCGAGCGAAACGCTCAGGTATGGCCGACGACGCCACACAACAAAGCACGTCGCTTCGCCCCCTTCGAGCGAAACGCTCAGGTATGGCCGACGACGCCACACAACAAAGCACGTCGCTTCGCCCCCTTCGAGCGAAACGCTCAGGTATGGCCGACGACGCCACACAACAAAGAACGTCGTTCCGGTCCCTTCGAGCGAAACGCTCAGGTATGGCCGACGACGTCCCCAGGACGAGGGGCCCGCAAACGGCCCACGTCTCGAAATGGGAAGCTCATCGCGTCGTCCTCGCGCTAAATCGCATTACGACAGGCCTGAAAGAATGGCTGAGATGACAAAATCCCCACACTTGGGATTGGGAAACGGCAGCCGTCGGTAACCGACCAAAAGCCTAGCCCGTGCCATAAATAGACGACGGGACCCCCCAAGGTCTAGGGACGCGCCAGCGCCAGAGGCCGGACAGTTGCCCTCCTGGACTCCCTATCGGCCGAGGGAATAGCAACCCCCTCGGTCGAGCCTGAAAGAAGGACCCCCACTCCTCGCTCATAGCAGTAGAGGAAGAAATAAAAGAGGGACAGCCGAGGACCGTGCACTCGCCGGCCTCGAGCGAAATCCCCACAAATTAAAAAAGGGAGAGCCGAGGACCGCGCACTCGCCGGCCTCGAGCGAAATCCCCACAAATCAAAAGAGGGAAGCCGAGGACCGAGCACTCGTCGGTCTCGAGCAATAAAAATGAAATCCCCACAAATCAAGCCACATATTTGGCTAAGTACATATCAGGCAAATACTTTGCATTATGGACGAAGCAAGACCATATATGCGGATCAGACGAGCGCTCAACGTCGTCCTTCATTATAGGTACGGCTTCGCCGTCCTCTTTATCTTCCAACGACTGGCCTCATCAGCGCCGTCGTCCTCAGATCACGGCAGACCCCCCGATCTCAACGTGATCCTTCATCTCAAGACCGGCCTCCTCAGCACCGAGCGTCTTGAGCTTGCGAGTGGGCTCGCCATTCCCTTCCTGGATGGCGACCCTCGCCTTCATACGAGGAGCGGCTTCATCAGCGCCGTCGTCCTCAGATCACGGCAGACCCCCCGGTCTCAACGTGATCCTTCATCTCAAGACCGGCCTCCTCAGCGTCGAGCGTCTTGAGCTTGCGAGCGGGCTCGCCATTCCCTTCCTGGATGACGACCCTCGCCTTCATACGAGGAGCGGCTTCATCGGCACCGTCGTCCTCAGATCACGGCAGACCCCCCGGTCTCAACGTGATCCTTCATCTCAAGACCGGCCTCCTCAGCGCCGAGCGTCTTGAGCTTGCGAGCGGGCTCGCCATTCCCTTCCTGGATGACGACCCTCGCCTTCATATGAGGAGCGGCTTCATCGGCGCCGTCGTCCTCAAATCACGGCAGACCCCTCGGTCTCAACGTGATCCTTCATCTCAAGACCGGCCTCCTCAGCGCCGAGCGTCTTGAGCTAGCGAGCGGGCTCGCCATTCCCTTCCTGGATGGAGACCCTCTCCTTCATACGAGGAGCGGCTTCATCACCGCTGTCGTCCTCAGATCACGGCAGACCCCCCCAGTCTCAACGTGATCCTTCATCTCAAGACCGGCCTCCTCAGCGCCGAGCGTCTTGAGCTTGCGAGCGGGCTCGCCATTCCTTTCCTGGATGACGACCCTCGCTTTCATACGAGGAGCGGCTTCATCGGCGCCGTCGTCCTCAGATCACGGCAAACCCACCGGTCTCAACGTGATCCTTCATCTCAAGACCGGCCTCCTCAGCGCCGAGCGTCTTGAGCTAGCGAACGAGCTCGCCATTCCCTTCCTGGAGGGTCCTTCATATGAGGAGCGGCTTCATCGGCGCCGTCGTCCTCAAATCATGGCAGACCCCCCGGTCTCAACGTGATCCTTCATCTCAAGACCGGCCTCCTCAGCGCCGGGCATCTTGAACTAGCGAGCGGGCTCGCCATTCCCTTCCTGGATGGTGACCCTCGCCTTCATACGAGGAGCGGCTTCATCAGCGCCGTCGTCCTCAGATCACGACAGACCCCCCGGTCTCAACGTGATCCTTCGTCTCAACACCGGCCTCCTCAACGCCGAACGTCTTGGGCCAGCGAGCGGGCTCGCCAATCCCTTCCTGGATGGCGACCCTCGTCCTCAAAATGAACGGCCCCTCGGCCTTAACGTGATTATCTATCTCAAGGCCGGTATCCTCAGCACCGAGAGCCTTGAGTTTACATGACGAACGGCTTCATCAAATGCCTTCGTCATCATTTATTTGGACCGGCTTCATCAGCACCGTCGTTCTCAAATCATGCCCGACCCCTCGGCCAAGGCGTGATCATCTATCTCAAGACCGGCTTCCTCAGCGCCGAGAGTTTTGAGCCAGCGATCGGGCTCACCATCCCTTCCTGGATGGTGACCATCGCCACTACATGACGCACGGCTTCACCAACGCCTCGTCATCATTTACTTGGATCAGCTTCATCATATCCGTCATCCTCAAGTCACGCCTGGTCTCTCGGCCTTGGCGTGATCATCTATGTCAAGACCAGTCTTAGCCATTCCTTTATCGGATGGCGACCGTTGCATGGATTGAAGGAACGGCTCCTCATCGCCGTCGTCTTCACATCACGACCAGCCCCTCGGCCATGGTGTGATGCTCTATCTTAAGACCGGTCTTAGCCATTTCTTTACCGGATGGCGACCGTTGCATGGATTTCGGACCGGGCCCCCAGTGCCGTCGTCCTCATATCTCGAGACCGGCTCCCAACGCCGAGGTACTGTTATAGCGACCAGGCTCGCATTTCCCTTCCTGGACAGCGACCGTCGCCTTCATATGACGCATGGATGATTACCATTGTCGTCCTCACATTCAGACAGGCATCCATCGCCTCGTCCTCATATTCGGACCGGCTCATCAGCGTCGTCGTCCTCACCTCCAGGCAGGCATCCCCTCATCAGACGGACACCGCTTCAGCTCCACACCTAGGCCGAAGGGTTCACCCCTTGGAGTTCATTTTGGGGGATCCGGTGTGCTCTTTTTCCCTCATTAGGATTTTTTCCCACAGGGTTTTTCCTAATGAGGTTTTTAACGAGGCATCGCCCCATTGTGGATAAAAAGGTGTCGACCCTCGGTCCCCTATTGAAGACGTGTATTGCTCTACTCCTCTTCACCTCACTACATGAGCCTCGAGGAGTGGGGGACTGGGGGACTACATCGGCCTCCACATACATGAAATCATCCAGAAAGCAACAAAAAGCAAGGACTACCAAGTGGTACCTCCGTCGGCCATGTCTTCATCGGCCAGAAGAAGGTCTGGGGGACTACATCGGCCTCCAGCGTAAAGAAACAAATTCAAAATCCAACGAACACAAACCCATGACAATGGCACCTCAACGTCCAACAACCATGTGTTCACCCTTCGGCCAGGCCGAAGCGCAAAGCAGGGCACGTGTCGCCCTCAAAGCCAAGGACACTCCTCGTCCTCAAGGCCAATGGCACGCATCGTCTCCGGGACTATGACATTCATCATCCATATCACGAACAAAACGAACGCGCCACAAATGTCCGCAAGCGTAAGGTCCATCAATTAAAGTAAAAAACACAAGGGCATTACATCCTTCGTCCACAGATCCAAGGGCGCACAACGTCCTCTGGTCCATGACCCTCATCGTCCTCAAGATGAAGGACATTCATCGTCCTCAAAATGAAGGACGTTCATCGGCCTCAAAATGAAGGACACTCATCGTCCTCAAAATGAAGGACATTCATCTTCCTCGAAACAAAGGACACTCATCGTCTTCAAACAAGAGATAACCACAATGGCTTCATCAGCCCAAAAGGGAAGTTCAAACCATCAACGACCAAGGGTAGACACTACCTTCGTCGGCCACTCATGTCAGAACACGCATCGTCCGCAAACAAGCGCACCAAAGGAGTAACAGCCTTCCTCATCCACATCAAGAAACGGGTAATGGCCAAACTCAGAATAGGGCCACCAAACACCACGACAGGGAACGGCCAACGTGGTCCCGCATCGGCCAAGAGCATCAAGCACAGAAGTCTACTCTCCTTCACTTCGTCTACATCTCAGCTTAGAGAGTGGGGGACTCCTGATGGAGTATATGGGTCTAGTCCCCAGGACCCACATACTCAGAAGAACAGAAGGTACCACGATCACCGGGTGACCTCGTCGGCCATGCTCTCATCAGCCATGCCCTCATCGGCCAGAAAGAAGGCCACCCAGAATATGATCCAGAAGCCCGAAGAACTGGGTGACCTCGTCGGCCATCCCCTCTTCGGCCATGCCCTCATCGGCCATTCCCTCATCGGCCAGGAAAAGGTCTACTCAGAATATGATCCAGAAGCCCGGAGAACTGGGTGACCTCGTCGGCCATGCCCTCATCGGCCATGAAAAGGTCTACTCAGAATATGATCCAGAAGCCCGGAGAACTGGGTGACCTCGTCGGCCATGCCCTCATCGGCCATGCCCTCATCGGCCATGCCCTCGTCGGCCACGGAAGTCTCACATAACCAGATTTTACACTTATTCATTTGTATAGCCCACCAGTGACTTTGTATTCGGCCCAATAGCGGCCCAGTTGTAGATGGGCCTCCCAAGCCCAAGACTTGGGAGCCCAACCCTAATTTTCTCTATAAATACTCCCCTTGGGAGTAGTTATAGGGGTTACAAATTCATTCTATTGAAGCATATTATTGCACTTCTCTCTCTAGCTCTCACTTCTCTCTAGATATACTCTATCAATTACATAGGCAATATTGGTCTCATTTGAAAGATCATGAAAAATAAAAAATGTTGATATAAATTTTATAAAAATCGGATCAAAAATAAAAAAGTTATTACCATTTTTTAAAAACAAAAGCAAAAAAAAATATAAATCCGTACCGGTATACGGTGCTCACCGTATACCGGTCTTACGTTATAGGCACTCGTTACTACCTCCGTCCCGCTATGATTGTCCCATTTTACCTTATCGGTCCGTCCCACTAAGATTGTCTCATAACAAATCTGGCAAAGTTTTGAAGCAATATTTACCACAATATTTCCCTGCCTTTTGAAGCAAGAAGACTTTTTACTATGGGGAAGTGATATTGATTTATTTTGTCTTTAGAAAACCAATTGTGAGGTAATTAGAAAAGGTGACTTTCCATTAAAGTAAACTAGTAGTGTACCACTGCCATGCACGGGACAACAATATATTTGTTATGAAATGAAGAAGATGAAGACTAAATTTGAGAGATAGATCTATTAATAAAAGTTCTAAATATCTTCTTAATATCTGAGAATTTCTGAATTTCTGAATGAATTTACAATGCCTTATTAAGCTCCTATTTATACTGTAGGAACTTGATGATTAGTCATTTAAGGGATGAATCTACAGATTTGGTGGCAATAACAATTTGAGCCATCTGTTCTAACTAGGTTACAAGGATTAAACATAATTTCTGGATTGATGACAAGGATGAACAATTCACACTTGTCATTTCCAGGATTTTACAACACTCCCCCTTGAATGTTCATCCTTGAATAGTTGTCTATTATTTTAAAAACTTATTGTGAAAATTAAGGGGTAAAAATTATGACTTATAATGTCGTTGTATTTGGATGTACTGTCTCGTTAAAAACCTTATCAGGAAAAACTCAGTGGGATAAAAACCCGATGAAGGGAAAAAGAGTGCAGTGCATTCAAATACTCCCCCTGAATTTAGTATAAATTATGAAGACGTCGCATGCCGATTTTCTGTACAAGTTCCATGTACTTCTTTGGGGGTAAAGATTTGGTGAAGAGATCGGCTGGATTTTCACTGGATCTGATTTGTTGAATGTTGATCGTCCCTTCTTTCTCGAGATCATGAGTAGAGAAGAACTTTGGTGATATGTGTTTTGTTCTGTCTCCTTTGATCTGAGCTATGCACGCGGTGTTGTCTTCGTAGATCACAGTAGGATGACAAGTAATAGACTTCATACCGCATTCATTTTGGATGTGTTGAATCATAGATCGTAGCCACACACATTCTCTTCCGGTTTCATATAGTGCAATTAACTCAGAATGATTTGACGATGTAGCTGTCAATGTCTGCTTCATAGATCTCCATGAGATTGCGGTGTTACCATAAGTAAATACGTACCCGGTTTGTGATTTCGCCTTTTGAGGATCTGATAAGTATCCAGCGTCTGCATATCCGATTAAAGCAGCTTTTTCATCTTATTGGTAGAATAAGCCAAGATCAACTGTACCATGTAGATAACGGAATATGTGCTTGATCCCGTTCCAATGATGTCTTGTTGGGCATGAACTGTACCTAGCTAATAAATTTACAGAGAATGCAATATCTGGTCTAGTATTATTAGCTAAATACATTAAAGCTCCAATAGCACTCAGATATGGTACTTCGGGACCAAGTATTTCTTCATCATCTTCTCGGGGACGGAATGGATCATCGTGTATGTTGAGAGATCGAATCACCATTGGTGAAGTCAAAGGATGAGCTTTGTCCATATAGAATCTCTTCAAAACTTTCTCGGTGTAATTGGATTGATGGATGAAAATTTCATTCTTCAAATGCTCAATTTGAAGTCCGAGACAAAATTTGGTTCTCCCTAGATCTTTCATTTCAAATTGTTTCATAAGATATTTTGCAGTATTTTCAATCTCATCGGGAGTTCCAATAATATTTAAGTCATCAACATATACTGCAATTATGGCGAATCCCGAATTTAATCGCCGGATGAAAACACATGGACTAATTGGATCATTCTTATATCCTTCCTTAAGAAGGTATTCACTGAGACGATTATACCACATTCGTCCAGATTGTTTTAGTCCATACAATGACTTTTGTAGTTTAATGGAAAACATTTCTCGAAGTTTTGAGCTATAAGCTTCAGGCATTTTAAATCCTCCGGGAACTTTCATATAAATGTCTGTATCGAGTGAACTGTATAAATATGCAGTTACTACATCCATTAGGCGCATTTGCAGCCTTTCAAAAACAGACATGCCAATGAGAAACCTTAATGTAGTTGCATCAACTACTGGAGAATAGGTTTCTTCATAATCAATTCCCGGCATTTGAGAAAACCCTTGGGCAACAAGTCGGGCTTTATATCTTACAATTTCATTTTTCTCATTGCGTTTACGCACAAATACTCATTTAAAGCCTACTGGTTTTACGCCTTTTGGCGTAGGGACTATCGGTCCAAAAACATCACGTTTTTCAAGTGATTTCAATTCAGCCTGAATTGCTTCATTCCATTTTGGCCAATCGTGTCGTTTCCGACATTCTTCTATTGATGTTGGCTCATTGTCATTGTTTTCATTCATAACATTTGTGGCAACGGCATAGACAAATATCTCATTAATATCAATATCTTTACGATTCCATTGCATTCCAGTAGAAACGTAGTTTATTGAAATTTCATAATTATCAACGTTTCTATCATTATCTGGAATATCTTCCTTATTTAAGGAAGTTGGATCATCATTTGAGATATTTGTTTTGTCAATATCATTTTCTATGCTAATATTTTCAAATTGTTCATTTTCTTGTTCAGAAGGATGAACATCTTTGGCATCACATATTGATTCCTGCCTTTTAGTTTTTCTTGGTTTTATATCTTTCGATCCAAGTGGCCTGCCACGCTTTTTTCGTATAGAAGAGTCGTTTGCAAAATATTTTTCAGAATTCTCTGTTGAGATTTCGATTCTGGCAGGGGCATTTATGGCAGGAAAATGTGACTTTGTCACTTTCTTTGTGTCTGTGAATGCATCAGGCAACTGATTTGCAACATTTTGTAAATGGATTATCTTTTGCACCTCTTGCTCACATATATTTGATTTTGAGTCAAGATGTGATAATCCTGTTGCATTCCATGTTATTTCTTTCGTACTTGGGTCCGATTTATTAGTTTCTCCCCCTAAGGTTGGGAATACTGTCTCATTGAAATGACAGTCAGCGAACCGTGCGGTGAATAAGTCACCAGTCATCGGTTCAAGATATTTGATTATTGAGGGAGATTCAAATCCAACATAAATTCCCAACCTTCTTTGAGGACCTATTTTTGTACGATAAGGTGGAGCAATCGGAACATAAACAGCACAACCAAATATTTTAATGTGTGCTAAGTTTGGCTCTTGTCCAGTAACTAATTGCATTGGAGAATATTCATGATATGCAGTCGGTCTAAGCCGAATTAAATTTTCTGCATGTAAAATAGCATGTCCCCAAGCTGATGAAGGTAAATAACACTTCATTAATAATGGTCTAGCGATTAATTGTAATCGTTTAATCAAAGATTCAGCAAGACCATTTTGTGTATGGACATGAGCAACAGGATGTTCCACATCAATCCCAATCGACATACAATAGTCGTTAAATGATTGGGATGTAAATTCTCCTGCATTGTCAAGTCAGATTCTCTTTATAGAATGATCCGGAAAATGAGCTCTTAATCGTATGATTTGAGCAAGGAGTTTAGCAAATGCTAAATTTCTAGTCGATAAAAGACTAACATGTGACCAACGTGTTGAAGCATCAATCAACACCATAAAATATCGAAATGGTCCACATGGTGGGGCTATCGGCCCACAAATATCTCCTTGAATCCTTTCTAAAAATGCAGGTGATTCAGTTGCAATTTTGTTCATCGAAGGCCTGATGATCATTTTTCCAAGAGAACAGGCCTTACAAGGAAAATCACTTGATACTGGAACCCTGATATTCTTTAATGGGTCTCCAAGTGAAGTCTTAATGATTTTATGCATCATTACTTGGCCTGAGTGACCTAAACGGTCATGCCACAACATGAATGTTTTCCGATCATCTAACTTTGTGTTAGAAACCAAATTTATTTCGAATGGACTAATATATGTGAAATATAGTCCTGAGGAATATGTTGGCATTTTTTCACAAATATATTTAGTGCCAGATTTAGTTGTTGTAAGACAAAGATATTCCTTTTGATTTTCATTCATGGTTTCTATGTGATAACTATTTTGACGCATATCTTTAAAGCTTAATAAATTTCTCCGCGATTTGCTGGAGTATAGAGCGTCATTTATAATAATTTTTGTCCCGTTAGGGAGCATCACATATGCTTTCCCAGAGCCTTCAATGAGCTTCGCAACACCTGATATTGTATTGACTTTAGCTTCAACTAAAGTCATTTGAGAAAAATATATTTTATTTCTCAAAATGGTGTGCGTTGTGGCGCTGTCTATCAGACATAGCTCTTTATCGTTTGAATGATCCATATCTTCAATATATATAAATAAACATTAGCTTGATCACAAATTATGCATTTTATTTAACATAAGAGTACATACATTATACATATTTAATTAAAAACAAAATAAAAAGGGGAAGAAAGAAAAAGTACATAAAACTAGTATTGTAGTATTTTACAACATGAGGAGTCTACTATTTTATTTAGTAACATTTTGGTTTAAGGCAAAAGCATCATCCATAATGGCATCATCCGCGAAAAAATCAGACACGTCAAATTTTGGCAGAGATGGAGTTGTGTGATTGACATAATTAGCTTCCATATTATTGCCTTTGTTCAAATTCATGGAAGATTGAAATAACTCCACCAGATGTTTCGCAGTACGACATTTGTTAGGCCAATGCCCCGTCATGACACATTTATAACAAGTCATCTTTACCGAGGTTTTTGTAGGGCGATTTATTTGATGGGCCTTTTGTTTGCCCTTGCCCTTGTAATTTGGTCTTTCGACCTGTTTATATCCTCTGTGTGACTTGTTATTATGACCACTATAACGCCCACATTTAAAATGCCTTCGAGGGCCACAGTGTGTTGCATTTGATTCAGTGGCTAAATTATGGCCAGATGGACCATAAATCGAAGGACTAGAACCGGTGGGTCTCAAATTGTGGTTTTTCATCAAAAGGTCATTATTTTGCTCAGCTACTAATAATACTGATATTAAGTCGGAGTATTTTTTAAAACCCTTTTCTCTGTATTGTTGTTGTAGTAGCATATTAGAGATATGCATAGTAGAAAAGGTTTTCTCCAACATATCAGCATCAGTGACTTTTTGTCCACATAACTTTAATTTGGATGTTATTTGGAACATAGCAGAATTATAGTCACTGATAAATTTAAAGTCCTAGAATCTTAAATTGATCCAGTCGTACTGAGCTTTTGATAAAAGTACCTTTTGTTGGTGGCCATACCTCTCCTGTAAATTGTCCCATAATTCTTTTGGATCATCGACCAAGAGATATTCAGATTTGAGACTTTCATGGAGATGGTGACGGAGAAAAGTTACAGCTTTCGCTTTATCCTGGGAAGATGATTGATTAATAGCCTCAATAGTGTCTTCAAGACCATTAGCCTTAAATGTGCTAAAGCATCAACTTTCCATTCCAGATATTTTTGGCCGGACATATCAAGAACGTCGAATTCTCTTTTGTTAATGTTTGCCATACTACAAAATTATTATTTTAAACTTAATTAGAAATATGGAGTATAACCACATTAGTATTAGTAAGTAATAACACTAATAGGTATATATTATTTAATGACCTATTTATTATAGTGGTTAGAACAAAAAAAAATCATTGAGCTTGTTCAAATTATACTACGTAACATATTGAATAGTTATATGCATAAATGGCTTCTACTTGTAATTGGTCATATGATATTAAAATTATCATACGTAAATTACAAAAATAAAAAAAATCTAAAAGTTGTTCGGTGGACTCAAGAGCAGGCAGTCTAGTAAAAATTGTATTTTACTCTTTTTCTTTTATTTTGACAGATAAAAAAAAAATCACTGTATAGCATATAGCAATATTGAATGGTAATCCTTATCTTCAAACTTGTTACGTGGCTTAGTAATGATACTTCCAAATAAATGTGAAGCTCCTCTTATCCTCTATTAGAAACAAATTTGATTACCTATAGATTAAAAAGTCGAAATATTCTACTCCGTATGTAGTATCACGAGGGACCTATTTTTGGAGTTGATAGCTGACATAATATTAAATAGCTAGGCCTGTTATGATTCAGTATAATAATACTTAAATCTGTTCTACAAGGTTCAAGTAGTAAACGAACAAATATAGTGAATGCCCGTGACCAAAATTTCTGAAAGGAGGTGTTATTATAATATTTTGTTTGTTTTGCTCTGATTTGGATACCCGTGATCTTTCGATCCTTGTAATGAGACTATTTGAAGTTTGAACCATTCACGTGACTAACTTGTTGTATATATGTTGAGACTCTGAGTATGTTTATATTTTCATCAAGTATAATTATTTAGGCTAGCAGCATCTCTACGTCTCATATTTTCTACTCCGTATTAAACTCTCTAGCCTTTGTTCTTTTATCATCTTTCTTTTATTTCCATAGTATTGAATTAATTCTTTGCTTCCATTTACTCCTTTTGGGTTTTAAACGATCATCTATTCTATTTTTTTTTATTTAATTTTTTTTTACCATTTTGATCATTCTAATTAATTACGGAGTATTATAACTTGTATTCTTCATAAATCATTTTTTTTTTGCTACGAAAATCTCATCACGGTGACAAGGTCGATTGAGGAAAATGGTTGCTCAAAGGTAAATCACTCTATATATTTTTTTTAATTTTAGCATGTAATACAAAGGGTTTCAATTTTTAACAAACAGTGATCATTTTTTTTTCATGGTTACGTTGAAATAAGATATAAATATTGATATTAACACCTGCAGGTAATGGTGATGAAGATTTTTGAAGATCTTGAGCTGATTCGTGCTGATAACGTGTTATGAAATGAAGAAGATGAAGACTAAATTTGAGAGATAGATCTATTAATAAAAGTTCTAAATACCTTCTTAATATCTGAGAATTTCTGAATTTCTGAATGAATTTACAATGCCTTATTAAGCTCCTATTTATACTGTAGGAACTTGATGATTAGTCAATTAAGGGATGAATCTACAGATTTGGTGGCAATAACAATTTGAGCCATCTGTTCTAACTAGGTTACAAGGATTAAACATAATTTCTGGATTGATGACAAGGATGAACAATTCACACTTGTCATTTCCAGGATTTTACAACAATATTTTCATTTTTATACTTTTTGATTATTTAAATAGATTTTTTAGATAAGAGTGAAATACCTTACATGAGGCACTAATATATTTGGATTGTAAACCTATTGTAACTAAAGTGAAATTATTCAAAGTGTAAGTAATATACTTGATATTAAGGAGATGTGAGATAAAAAGAATACATATTAAAAAACTTTGTTCTACTACTATGTAACATATACTCCGTATTAATTTCATGGGAAAATTCTTGAAATAGGAGTAAAAAAGTTTGAAAATTCCAAAATAGGACTGTCATGTTTTTATTTTCAAAATATGAGTAATTACTGCCAAGTTTGGAAAATACTGCCATGTTTAAAGTCTGGTACTGCCAAAACATGGCAGTAATTAGTCCTACTTTGGAAATAAAAACATAATAGTCCTATTTTGGAATATACAAACGTTTTTAGTCCTATTTTAGGTAATTTCTCTAATTTCATTTGATAACCATGCTACATGTACTCATTTATCCCTTCACAATGGATGATATAATTAGTGGTGTAACTCCGCATTTCTTAGAATAATTAAAGTAGTTCTGTTGGAATAAATCCATGAATACTTTAATCTTCATATTGGAATTATCTAGAGAAATAACTGAGCGGAAGCGTAGCTTACACCATTGGGGATGACCTTTAGAGATTCGGGAGACGGAGGCTAGGGTTTGCGTCTTCTAGTTGATACACACCCTCGGGATTATCTCTCTAGCGATGGGATGCAGAAAGACGGAATGACGTGTTCAACTAGGGACCATAACCCCTCTATTTATAGAGAATGCTTAACCCTAATCAGCCCATCATTAATCAGGTTAAGCCCATGGGTCTCTACACATGTGGGACCTATACCTTATTAGATAACTTATTAGCTCACTTAAATTAATATCTATAGGACCACTAATTTTTGGGCCTAAATATAAGATAGCATATAACATACAATTAAACTCAATAAATAATATATTGTGAATATTACATGTAGTATAAGTCCAATAATCTAACAATCTCCCACTTGGATGACATACACATGTACAGACACAATCCTTAGAATTGTATGTTTACTTTAGGAGCTCCACAATTTTCCTATCAAACTGTAGTCATCTTTAATCAATCCGATCCATTAATTATATCAACATAGGACCAAAGAAGTCTTTGCTATATTTGAATAACTAGACCCATCAATGATCACGTATATTAATATAATAAACGACATGGATCAAGTATAGGTGTGTAGCGTGGAAATAACATAAAGTGTGGTCTCGAATAGAATGTCAATTTCCAACTGGTCCACCTTGAGATCAATAATATAACTGTAAGAGTACATAAAACTTTAAACTTTATTTCTGTAGAAAATAACATTAAAACTTGAATTAACCAAATATAGAAACATTACAGACTCCCACTAAAACTCATAATCCTCAACTGATTTGACACCCATTTGAGCAACATGCTCATGAAACACTTTGGGTGGTAATCCTTTAGTGAGCGGATCTGCAATAATGGAGTTTGTGCTAATGTGTTCTATAGACAACTTTCCTTCTTGTACTCGTTCTTTAACAGCTTTGAATTTGACCCCAATGTGTTTTGCCTTGGTCAAACTACTGTTGTTCTTAGCATAAAGGACTGCTGGCCTATTGTCACACAATAGCTTAAGTGATCTTTCAATGTTGTCCACTATGCGCAGTCTACTAACAAAATCTCACAGTCATAATGCCTAATTGGATGCCTCATAACATGCTATAAACTCTGCTTCCATGGTGGAAGTAGCTGTAAGAGTCTGCTTGATACTCCTCCAGGATATAGTTCCTCCAGCTAGAATATAGATGCAACCCGAAGTGGATCTCAAGCTATCTTGACATCCAGCAAAATCAGAGTCAGTATACCCAATGATCTCAAGCTGATCCGATCTCCGATATGTGAGCATATATTCCTCTGTTCTCTGTAAATATCGCATGACCCTTTTGGCTGCTTTCCAATGGTCCATTCCCAGATTGCTCAAATATCTGCCTAACATCCCAACAATGTATGCCAAATCCGGTCTTGTACAAACCTGCGCATACATCAAACTTCCTACAGCCGAAGCATAAGGAATGTTCCTCATTTCTTTAGATTCAAAACCATTCTTAGGGCACTGCATGAGACTAAACTTGTCTCCCTTAGAAACTGGGGTATCTCCTGGTTTGCAGTCTTGCATACTAAATCTTTTGAGAACTTATCGATATAGCTCTTTTGTGAGAGTCTAAGAACGCCTTTGAAGCGATCTCGGTGTATTTGAATTCCTAATACAAAAGAAGTCTCACCAAAATCTTTCATTTCAAAATTCTTTGAAAGAAATCTCTTAGTTTCGTGCAATAAGCCTATATCATTACTAACAAGCAGTATGTCATCAACATACAAGACCAGGAAAATATGCTTACTCCCACTGAAATTGTGGTATATACAATCATCACTGACATTTGGTTGAAAACCAAAAGATATAATGACTTTATGAAACTTGTGATACCACTAACGAGAAGCCTGTTTGAGCCCATAAATGGATTTCTTTAATTTGCAAACCATTTTCTTTGAATCTCCTGAAACAAAGTTTTCTGGTTGCTCCATATAGATTGATTCCTCAATGTCAACATTGAGAAATGCATTTTTTACATCCATCTGATGAAGCTCAAGAACAAAATGTGCCACTAATGCCTTATTGTTCTAAAAGAGTCTTTCGAGGATACCGGAGAGAAAGTCTCTTTATAGTCAATTCCTTTCTTTTGAGTGTAGCCTTTAGCAACAAGATGTGCTTTAAACCTTGTAACATTGCCCTTTGAATCCCTCTTGATTTTAAATATCCATTTACAATCAATGGGTTTAATACCTTCAGGCAATGAGACTAACTCCCAAACGTCATTATCACTCATAGACTTCATCTCATCTTTCATGGCATTAATCCATTCTTGAGAGTTAGAACTTTTCATGGCTTGACGGAAGTTGGTTGGATCATCTTCTACAAAACCAACATCCGATTCTTGTTCTTGGAGGAAGACAATTATTTCTTCCACCAATTCCCAATTTTCCTCACGTTCTTAGAGAAATACAATATAATCATCCGGAATTGCAATTCTCCTATCTCGAGTGGATCTCCTTAATGGCACCTCATGTTCTTGAGGTTGTTGAGTTTGATCCTCATTAATAATTTCAGGTACTTGATTGGGGATGTTTTCGAGATTGTCATGAACTGGAGTTGTTTCTTGAACATCATTAGGAATAAAAATATCTTGATCATGTTCAATGACAACTGAAGGAAGAGTAACATGCTCTTCCTCAAAGACAAAATCTCTAACCTTATCTCCCCACCCCCAAACTCAATATCCTCAAAGAACAGGGCATTACCCGTCTCAAAAATAGTCCTGGTATTGGGATCATAAAATTTATACCCCATTGACCTCTTAGAGTATCCTACAAAATAGCTACTAACTATTTTAGAGTCCAGTTTCTTTTCATTTGGCCTATAAGGCCTTGCCTCAGCTGGACAACCCCAAACATGGAAATGATTTATATTGGGTTTCTTTCTAGTCCAAATTTCATAAGGAGTTTTAGTTGTAGCTTTAGTGGGAACTCTATTGAGTCTGTAAGCTGCAGTTTTCAGTGCCTCTCCCCAAAGTGAATCTGGTAAAGTAGTATGACAAATCATACTCCTAACCATGTCCTTCAATCTACGGTTTTGGCTTTCAGCAACACCATTCATGCTAGGAGTTCCTAGCATGGTGTACAGAGGAACAATTCCACACTCCTCTAGGAATTTGGCAAATTGCTTTGGACGTTGTTCACCGGAACCATCATATCTACCATAGTATTCAACACCACGGTCAGATCTAACAGTTTTTATTCTTTTGCCTAATTGATTTTCAACTTCAGTCTTATAAGATTTGAATACATCTATTGATTGGGACTTTTCATGAATGAGATAAAGGTAAGCATAACGAGAGTAATCATCTATGAATGTGATAAAATATGTTCGGCCATTTCTACACGATGTAGGGAATGGTCCTCAAATGTCTGTATATATCAATTCTAATAGATCTGAAGCTCTCTCGGCACCTAATCTCCGTTTGTTCGTTTTTTTTTCCTTAATGCACTTAACACAAATATCAGAATTCGAGGAGTCAAGAGAATCAAGAATTCCATTTGACACAAGTCTCTGAATTCTTTGCTAACAAATATGTCCTAAACGTTTGTGCCAAAGTGATAATGAATTCTCATTGGTTAATTTTCTTTTAGTACCACGAGTACTTACATGCAAGGTTTCATTATATGAGGTATTTATATCAAGTGAATATAGATTATCATAAACTGATAAAAAGACCAGTACCAATAAGTTTTGAATCTTAAAATAGACTGAACTGACTATTTCCAAATGAACAAGAATAACCAAATTTGTCCAATGCAGAAATAGAAATTAAATTCCGCCTAAATGACGGCACAACAAATGTCTCTTTCAAATCCAAATAAAAACCAGTCTTTAATAATAATCTAAAAACACCGATAACCTCAACTTCAACCCGCTTGCCATCACCGACATAGATGTATCTTTCACCATGAATTGCTTTTCAGCAGCTCAGGCAACCCTGCATAGATACACTTATGTGAGTAGTAGCATCGGAATCTACCCACCAAGTGTCTTTTGGTACCGAAATTAAATTAACCTCAGAACAAACAAGAGCAAGAGACATACCCTTTTACGCACGCCAGGCGTGGTACTTAGTGCAGTTCTTTTTCTTGTGATTAGTCCCTTTTCAAAAGAAGCATCCAGATTCCTTAGTTTCTTCCTTAGTTTCCTTATGATGCTTCCTTGGAGGCCCTGAATTTGCAGCTTCCTTAATTTTTCTTTTCTTGCTGCCTTTAGAGGTAGATGCCAAATGAGCACTTTCAGTCTTATCTTGCTTTATTCTCTCTTCCTCTTGAACGAAATGAGAAATGAGCTCATTAAGAGACCATTTCTCCTTAATGCAGTTGTAACTGACTTTAAATTGATTAAATTGAGAAGGAAGAGAGATCAAAACCATATAGACAAGCAATTCCTCAGGTAAAATAAGCTTTAGTGCACTTAGTTTTGAAGCAATATGAGACATTTCCAAAATGTATTCCCTTATGTTCCCTTTGCCTTTATACTTCATGGAAACAAGAGTGCTCAAAAGAGTACTAGTTTCCGCCTTTTCGTTTTTAGCAAAACGCTTTTCAAGTTCGGCAAGGAACGATTTGGAATCAGCCTCATCAGACATCGTGCCCCTGAATGATTCTTGAATTGCATGTTTCATGATCATTAGACTCATGCGGTTTGAGCGTTCCCACCTCTCTATCTCCCTCTTTTCATCAAGGGTAGATGTGTCCTTAAGAGCGGCTGGTTTCTCAGTCCGAAGTGCAAGGTCTAGATCCATGCAACCGAGAACAATCGTAACGTTCTCTTTCCATTCCTTAAAATTCGTGTTGTTAACCACTGGGATGCTATTAATATTAGCAGATATTGTAGCAGCAGAATTGTTGACTGAAAGAAAACAAATATAATATAAATGACATGCTCTAGAAACTGAAATTAACTTGATAATTAATTTTAAATATTAGCAATCCTCATCACAAGATAACTAGCGCAACATCTAATCTTGTCTTTGGACATAAATTAGACTTGCAAGTGGTACTCTTGGTGTAATAATAAAATTTCGATAATAAAATCATGTCAAATATTAAGCTTTTCTTTGGACCGACTTAATATTCACATGAAAACCTCATAATTATCACAAATTTTATTATCACAAATGTACTTAAATTTCGGCCAAATAATAACCTTCGTTTGGGCCGATTATTATCCGCATGAAATAAGAAAGTACACAATCATCTTAATATATGAGTTAATTAGTTTCAACAAGAGAGGCTACTTTGGCAGCATGTTGTGTCAATTAACCAGCCCAAATATTAGACATGTTAATATTAAATTCAAACTGAAAAATAAAATTGGGCGAATTTTTCTGAGTCACATGCAAATGTGTTATGTATAACGATAATTTGTAAAACCCGTACCCAATCGCTATGTGATTGCAAAATAGGGTTTATACATCCAACATCCAAAGTGATTATGATGTAACGTGCACTTTAAAAAACATTGTAGCACGGAAAACAAATTGTATCACTCCATCGCAAATAATCGGCAGAATATGGATGTGGTATGCCTGACTCACATAAATTTATCTGACTCAATCTTAATAGCATATGCGATTGAAACAATCAGAAGTGTAGGAAAAACAAAACCAAGACAGCAAATCGGAGCATTCAATCGTAATATTCACTGAAAATTTCTTGAGTTCTACGTTTGGCCTTTAACCAACCGTGGAAGCAAACAAGCGTCTCAAGAGAGTTTGCGCTCAATCTCGTTCTATAATCCATTAGGACATTGCCGACCGCACTAAACTCTTGTTCCACAACAACTGTTGATACCGGCATTGCTAGCACTTGCTTAGCCATCTTTGATAAGATCGGGAACGTTTTCTCTTTTTCCTTCCACCGCTGAAGAACGTCAAAGTCATCCCCTTCTTCATACTCAACAGGAAATGTTAGATACAAAGAAAGCTCGTTGATCGAGCTTTGTTCATTAACCGGAGTTGATTTACTTTTTTTCATAAGATTGCCAAATGCAGATTTCAAAATTGATTTTCCGATCCTTTAGATGAAGAAGATGTTCGTGGCGGGAGAGGGGGTGCGTTACCATATTGTGCATGAAACTCATTAAATAATTGATATAATAAATTACTAACCTCTTGGAATTGTTGTTTAGGGTCTATAGCCTTGTCGTCGTACATAAGCAATGTACCAAAAAAAGAAGCATAATAGTAATCTAAACATTGCTCCAAAGAAGCAAGTCTAAAACGAGGATCAAGAATAAATGTAATACTATATATATGCGGAATATAGGAATAATATTTTAAAAAATTTTGTTTCATGAAGTCACAAAAATAACTAACGTAAGCGGCATCAGCAAATTCAGAAAAGCGCCGGCGAGATTAACAGCTTCAACAAAAAATTGGTTTGCGGTAGGTTTATAAACATGACTAAAAGTTTGAGTTGCATTATTAAAATACACCAAAACATTCACAATTTTTTCACAATACACCAAGTTTATAATATAGTTAGCATATTCTTTTAAAAAAGCAGGAAAATAGTTTTTAAATCTAATAAGCACCTTAATTAAGTTATAAGCACTATTCCAACGAATAGACAAATCTTTAAGAAAAGCACAATATTTGACACGTCTTTCTTTCAAATAATTTCTCCATTGCATCTTAAGTTGATTACTAGCCCAAATAAGTTTAATCCCCCCTTCACCACCTCCATAGCATCTCCCAACGCCGCTAGCTCGTCCTGTACACATAAATTTAAAATATGACATGCACAACACTGATGAAAAAACTTACCCATCAAAGAAGGTGAACCACACAATTCACGCAATCTAGGAATAGCAGTAATAATAGTAGTAGCATTATCAAAACCAATAGCAAACACATTATTAATCAAATTATACTCAATTAAAATACGCTCAATGAGAATATAAATATTATCACCAGTGTGTCGATCATTAAATTCACGAAAAGCAAGAACACGTTTATGCATACACCAATCATCATCAATATAATGTGTAGTCAGACCCTAATAATATAAATGATGATGAGTATCCTCCCATATATCACTACATATACTAACACGTCCATCAAAGTTTGCGAAAAATGTTTATAATTTTTGCTTTTCCAAACATATTGCCTTATAATTTCTTTTTTAATTGTTTTGCGACTATAGTTTCGAAATTGAGGATTTAAAGTACCTTGAATATATTCTTTTAAAGCAAGACTTTCAGAAAAAATAAAAGGCAAATTTTCTTCAACAATTAAATGAGACATACCAGTCAAATGTCTTTGATCATCATAGGAGAAATTAAATTACCAAAGGGTTAGCCAGTTGCAAACCTTGAAATTTGTGTTTGCTTTCCCTTGCCTTTGTCCGATTTCGCATATTCCGCCGGGTGCTTGGCCTTAAGATGCCTTGTGGCGCTCCTGTACCCTCCAGAAATTTCCAAGTTAAACTTTTTGTTGCAATGCTCGCAAGTGTCGTACCATATCTCGGTTTTGAGGTCTTTAACTTTTGTAAAATTGGCCTTAAAGACAGATTCAGATTTCTCACCGCCTTGGGAAGAAGTAGCCACTTCCGCTTGCTCTTCCTCATCGTCCGTTGTGCCATGAACCTCATCCTCGACCATTTGCGGATCCCTCTCCTCCACATCATCATCCTCGAGCTCTTCTTCATCAATGATTTGCGGGATGTCTTGTTGATGAAAAAACCTCCTTGATTTTGTTGCAATAGTTGTTCTAGTTGCTCATCGGACATCGCATCCCCATATCTTTGGTTGTAATCCGCATCAAAATCATCTCGGGTTTGAGATGAAGACTCGGCCCATCCCTTACCTTTGCGTGACCTTGGATGATTCCTCGCAATCTCCTTTGTTCGGTTACGGCGGAGATTATCCATATCTACAGAAGCTCTAGCACGTTCCATCTTAAAAATATAACAAATATTAAATTCGAAGTACAATTAAATACAAATCTACCAATTCGAAATACAATTAAATTCGAAATATGCAACTACAATGTAATAAACTTAACTACACTTAAATAATAATGCAATGTAACAATTCGAACTATTTGTTTTAAAATGTAACAACTTTATTTAACAAGTTTAACAATTAACTAGTTTTATAGGAGAATAATAAATGTAACGATTAACTAGTTTTATAGGAGAATAAGAAATGTAACGATTAACTAGTTTTATAGAAGAATAATAAATGTAACAATTAACTAGTATTATAGGAGAATAATAAATGTAACAATTAACTACTTTTATAGGAGAATAATAAATGTAACAATTAACTAGTTTTATAGGAGAATAAGAAATGTAACAATTAACTACTTTTATAGGAGAATAATAAATGTAATAATTAACTAGTTTTATAGGAGAATAAGAAATGTAACAATTAACTAGTTTTATAGGTGAATAATAAATGTAACAATTAACTACTATGATAGGAGATTAATAAATGTAACAATTAACTAGTTTTATAGGAGAATAATAAATTTAACAATTCACTAGTTTTATAGGAGAATAAGAAATGTAACAATTAACTAGTTTAACAATTAAACAATTAATTTCGAATTAACTAGTTTAACAATTAATTTCCAATAATTGTCTAGATTAATAAATGTAACAATTAACTAGTTTAACTAGATTAATTTCGAATTAAACAAACAATTATTGTCTAACAATTTTTAATGTAACTATTTCCAATAAACTAACAACTAACAATTAACTACTTTTATAGCAATGAACTAATACTAAAATGATAAGTGAAACAATTAACTAGTTTTTAATGTAACTATTTCCAATAAACTAACAACTAACAATTAACTACTTTTATAGCAATGAATTAATACTAAAATGATAAGTGAAACAATTAACTAGTTTTATATTAATAAAGAATCTATGAGTGTGTAAACTAAATTAATGGGAGTGTGAGAGTGTATAAGCAATTGGATAAGTAGATAATAAGTGTATAAGTAGATATACTTAATATATATTTATAAGTAGATAACAAGTAGATTAACTATTAATATATAATATTATGTTTATAGTATATATAATATAAGTATATTACTATAAGATAAGTAATACACTTATATATAATACTTTAATATATATAAGTATATATTAAGTATATGTAATATGTAAATATAAGTAAATAACAATAATATTATTATTAGATATTAATATAAGTAGATAATAAGGAAATAATAAATTTTATAAATATAATATATGTAGTTATAAATTTGAGAAGATGAGGATGGAGAAGATTAGTAGAGAATAGAGATTAGAGAGTAAGAATATTTGGAGAAGATGTGTAGTAAATTGTATAGAAAAAATGGAGTATTTATAGATTTCTGTACCCCACCCCCACCTCACCCCCAACCCACCCCGGGACCCTTGGCAGGCTCCCAACGGCTATAGAACTAACACTAAAAACTGAAATCTTAATTACCATGTACGTAACAACAATAAAGTAATAATAATTTGCTTAATATATTCGTTAGAAACAAAAACTGTTTTTCGACTTATCAGCCAACTTTTTCACCAAATACGTAGTTTTTGCTTTCGCGCGCTAAATTGTGTAATAAGCAAAAAAAGTAAGATTGGAGTTATTTTTCTGGTTGTATTAGCTGAAGTTGTTGTCGATGACCAATTTTGCTATTTTTACATATAATTTTTTCTTTATTTTATTAATAAAATATATTTTAAAAATAATTTTTTCTTAAATCATCAGAATCAACCGATGCAACCATTTCAACCAGAAGTTTATAAATTTCAACAGAATAAACCAAATTTTCATGCTCCCAAATGGGTTGTTGTTTGTCCGATGTTATACGTGGGTGGAAAGTGGAGATGCCGGATGGGAAGTTAAAATGCGTGGCCTGTAGAACCTGAGTGTGCACGTGTAGTGAGCCAGTTACTATGCAACTGATGGAAATATATTATAGGCCGGAAAAATTGGGGCCAAATTTCGACACTGTTTGACACTGTTTTGCACTGTTTGATACTGTTTTGATGTAGATTAACTTGCTATTTAAGGAAATGAGAACTTATTTCTGCGACATCCAAAAAAGGAAAGTGAAAAGTTCATTACAAGACGGAGGGAGTAATACACTTTTAATGGGAATAATAAAAATACAAGAAAGTAATTTGCCAAAAGAAAAATACTTGATGTTGTTATTGTTAAGGGTGGACATAATGTGAGATACTTTACAAGACACGCCATTATAAATATTGAAACACTTTTTTGAGAAGAGTGTTTAGTAAATATACCAATAAGCTATATTCAAAATTAAAAATGAAAAAATAATTATGTTATGTCAACTATTCAAGTCGAAATGGACATGTAAACTAACTAAGATTTTACAACTTCGTCTTCTAACAATACGTACAAATACACTCAATTATAAGGTTGTACAGTATTTCATTAGTACTTAGTGTATGTCATGTAAGTGTAATTAATTTTGCATGTTTAAAGTTTAATTTGGAGAAAACTAATAACAATCAAGGAAATTGAATAAAAAAAATAGATTCATATAATAAGATTTGTAATATTATTGTATTATTAAAACAAATAAAATTATTAAAATAAAGGTACATTTCGTGATAATTGATATATTAATTATGGGAGTTAAACATAGAAAATATGCAAAAATAAGAGTCATATGAGTTACTTATGATTCATACGGAAGTTTTAATAGAAACCGACCAAAGTACCCTTAATGATGAAATCCTTGTTTGTTTATTTATTAACTGATATGGATATATAAAACAAATTACACAAGTGTGCAACCTGTTATCAACATATCACCGCACTAGGTGTTGGACTATCTGTTGGAAATGTGATGATAAGTTAATTAGAAGTGGTTTTTTATACATCAAAGTACACTTTATATATTTGGGCATCTATCATTTTTTTTGAATCCATAGTTGTAAAAATTGTGAAGTGGTGTATGAGTATATTATTGTCCCATTGTCCTACTTTTATTAAAGGAGAAAATTGGTCGATATAAAATATTATATGATAAGGAACATTGTTTAAGTATCATATAAGGTGACTTGATATATTACGTAATACGTGTATGTCTACTCGCGTATGAACGATTAAAGAAATGTATCAAGTATAAGGACCATGTAATTAGGATAGCTGGACAATTAAATATCAAATGCATTCAAATGAGAATAATAAATTCGAAGTTTGAATTTCGAAATTATTAGGCTGCATGACAAGTTAAGTAAAGCAATTATTGATCCAAACCATTAGGATCGTAACTGACGTACTTAATTATTTGGATGAGCGTTGCCACTTTTGTGAATTCAATTTCATTAAATACGAATTATTGATGTACCTGATTTCCAAAGTGAGTATATAACTCACTACTTGCATGCATGATCTCCCACTAACTCACCAAAAAAAAAGAATTGATCTCCTAATTTCTTCATCCACTTAAGTAGTAAAAGTAGCAGTGCAAATTATTTGCTTTTGTTTTCCCCTTTTGGAGTCTTTCACCTTATTTCACGACAGATATATTTCCTTTCGTATTCAACGGCAAATTTGGCAACGGTCGAAGGTTTCAGTCAAGGTAGCTGCAAGCCTGAAACCTGGTAGGATTATCCTGGGAGCGAGCTAGTCAGACCCGCCCGAATAGCTATCGGGATATGGAGCTATCTTTCTTCAAGACCAGTCCGTCTTAACGGGCGATCCTGCGATAAGTTTTCTTATCTTTTCTCTTTATTCTTTTTTAAGTTATTCTAATTATTATTATTATTTCTGTCTTCGCATTTGGCGGTTTGTCTGGTGATTTGTTTAAACTCGGGATTTTTATCTGGTTAAACTGGCACTTTTAATATCAATTTTCTGACACCGCCACCGCCGGCCGCCACCGCCTCCGGCCGCTGGCCGCCATTGCCAGCCGCCACCGCCGGCGTCGCCTAAACTGCCGCCGCTGTCAAGCAAGTCTTCATCTGCTGCCGCTGCCCTCTATCTTCCATCGCCGCCACACTATCCTCTTGGATTGCCGTCATATGCTATGCCACCACCGCCAATTCTACTAGTATGCTTGCTTCCATGTCTGCCGAGTTAGTTGCGATCTCCTAGCAAATAAATTATTACCATCTTCATAAAAATTACTCTCTCTGTCCCAATTTGTTTTGCGAAGTTAAAATTTTTTGGTCAACCAATAATAAAAGTCAATCCTCCCTATTGATAATTAACTCAATTTTTTATAATTAAAATTTACATATTCATAAACTACATTAAAATCTTTTCAAAGTTGTAAACTCCAAATTAAAATATAATTAAAAATTGACATCCTAATCAAGCGAACAAAATGAAACTGTTTGACCAAGAAAAGTCAAATTTCAAATCAATTTGGGACGGAGGTAGTATGAAATATTATTTAATGCCATTTTAAAATTATTATGTCATTTTGTAAAAAAAAATACATGACATTAACATTTGTAAAACATGGCAATATTTTCCTAACATATTCATGTAAAATGACATTATTTGCCAAACATATTGGTGAGAATATACCAATTAACGTAAATGATGACTTATAAGTCGCTAAACGGTTTGGCGACTTTGCCCTACAATGGTTACTCCCAGAAGTATATCGGTAATAACTTTTAACTCAGCCCTAATTTCGTAATTAATTAGCATTAATCCGGGAAAAAACTCATTTAATGAATAAATACTCTCTAGAACTCCTATTTTGGAACTTTTGTATTGGAGAAGAAATGGTATTCTACCCGTTCTATGCATGGGAGAAGAAAAATTGCAAATTGCGGAAGAGTTTATTATTATAAACAATTATTTAATATTAGAACGCACATATTATCATACGGAGTATAATTTTGGATGATTTTTTTTTGTTTGCAAAAAATATACTCTATGTGTGATTGATATTTACTGTACAATTTACACATTTTTTATACAATTGTTACAACTGCATGATTGATCATCACTATTATTCAAACTTGAGGTTTTTAGAAATTTGATTGTGGCGCATAACAATTCATATAATAAGTTGGATGTTGATTAACAATCTAGTGTATATCCCTTATTTAGGTCTTAATAACAACATAAATATAATGTCAATTTTTTCACTAGCACAAAAAGTGTTTATTGCAGCATCTATTTTGTAGCATCACATAATATGCCACAATATAGTATCTATTGTAACATTATTGTACCAAAAAATGTTACAACAAGATGATAAAAATGCTACAATACATCTATTGTAACACCACTCGGATGCAGCATGCTAAAAATGCCGCATTTGATATATTGCGACATTTTTTACACCTATTGCAACATTTTGTGTATGCTACAAAAGCTATATTTTGTTGTAGTGTTTTAAAGTGTAATACTTTTACGTAAATAATCACTATGGGATTTAAAGAGTTTTTTTCCTAGAATAATGTTAAATAAAAATTATTTATGAAATTAGGATCGGGTTAAAAGTATTTCTCAACATAATGCTGGAATGAATTCTGGTTAACAAAGCCGCCAAATCATTTGCCTACTTTCTCTTAATCCGTGAAACAGGGAATGAATTGAAGGTTATGAAGCTAGCAACTAAAAGCTTGCAAATCAACAATTTTTTTACCCAAATTTAAAAACTCTCTTTTTTTAAAAAAATCTATAATTATTTTTTATAAATGAAAATATCATCTGCGCAATATATATATATATATATATATATATATATATATATATATATATATATATATATATATATATATATCATCTTTCATATGACACCAATATTGTATATAAAAATAAAAAAATAATTAAATCTAAAGATACGGTTGGTGGAGGGTTTTAAGTTTAAACTTTTAGTTAAGTTTATCCAAGTTCTAAAATTAAAAGCTTGTTTACTAACAATGAAATTGGCTAAACTCTCTCACTTTTAAAAGTATTTCCCTTATGTATTTCCCTTAACCACAATATACTCATTTGAGATTTTTTCTTTAATTCAGTACAAATAACGACTCTTTGTTTATGAACTCTTCACTTATCAAATTTTTTACTTAATCAGTCTCGTTCTTTTTTAATCTTGTTTTAGAAACATTTTTACTCTCTTATTCTCCTACTAATTGTTTGTCCAATTCACATTAAAGTTTTGCATTGTAACATAGAATTGTGTTATATAAAAACATACTCCCTCATCCCAGCTTAAGGTTTCCATGTGTCTTTTTTAGATGTTTCATACTTTCACCTAAATGTTAATTTTCATTTCTATTTTAGAAAATAATTAACACTTTTAAATGATAATTTAATCACCAAATATTAAAAATAACACATCTATAACATTACAGTTTTCTTCAATGACTTCGTTATATTATATACTCATCAAAATTATTTTTCAAAATATACCCGCAATTACTTTATTTAATTTTTGCCTAAACAGTCGTATCATTTTTCAATTGGAATCTTAAGTCGAGACGAAGGTAGTAGTAAATTAAACATTAATATGCGAGAAGTAAAAGTAATAGTAACCAAACTTTGGTATTATATTAAACAAAACTGAAATGGTAACACTACTATACTCATTTCTAGAGATGGTACAAAACAATATCAACTTATTTTTTATGAAAAAATCAACATCAACTTATTTTTTGAAAGAAACAATATCAATTTATTAATAATTTTGTGAAAATGAATCATGTGATAATGCACAATAATAATAACATTAGATTGTAATAACTTAAGTGTTACGACTAATGTTTTAAACTTCTTTAAATATATTATTTTTTATAAGATGAGTAGTAGTATAAGGTCTTTCGACTCAATTTAGATTGTTTTATTTTTAATTATCTATTAGCAGATAAAATCAATTATCTCTATTTTCATGTTAGCTGACTGATACCTTTGTAATTTCCAAATGTATGTTTATGTTTTTAGTTAGTTTTGTTGTTTGATACTTTGGAAATTACACACTTTTGGTGTAATATTTTAGTTTGTTACATTATATGTAATTATATGTAATTTATTTAGATTAGGGTTATTCTGAGCTTAGAACAAGTCAAAATCACCCCAGGAATCAAAGGATGGATTCTAAAGACCAAAGAATGTGCAAAAGGGAGAAGATCAAATGAAGTTTTTTTTAAATTCGTTCATGTACTCGGTCGAGTATTGCCAATACTCGGTCGAGTATTGTCCAGATATGCTGGTCAAAATCAAATCTGGGAGCAAAAGAACATGGCTGAATATTTGATGGAAATCTGGTCTCATGCCCGATCGATTATCGCTCAATACTCGGTCAGGTATGCCTATTTTTCGCAACTTCCTGAAAACTACCTCTTGTACTCAATCGAGTATCCCATATACTCGATCGAGTACAACACCCCGCCACCTCCATTTTGCTATAAACACACCCATTTTCCTTCACATTAAATTCACCAATTCACATATACTCTAAGCTCAATTTAGATAAGTGTTTTCTTTATATTTTCTAGTATGTTTAGTCTCCAAATGAGGAGCTAAACTCCATCTTTGTTTTGCGACTTTGAAGTTTAATGGATTGTAAGTTGTGAGTTATTTTTCTTTAATCTCTTCCTTGAATATTAATTCTTCCCTTAATCTATCTCTATATTAATGTTGGGAAGTGTTGCTAAGATGACAATTAGTTAACATCTCGACATTAATTATAGTAGCGTTTGTTTTCTTTAATCTTCTTCCTTGAATATTAATTAATTCTTATTCATATTTCATATTAATATTTTGAACATTACTTAAAGGATCAGCTAGTTTCCTTTCATATATTAAATATTACTAGAATCGATCGACGAATACGCTTGTTAATCGTTCGGTCTTTTCACGGTAGTAAACTTGGATTATTAATGAATACGTCTCATGGTTAATAATCTAAGGGGAATTAATTATATTGATTAAATCAATAAACCGCTTGTGTTGTGGTTATCAATCTCAATCGTTTCCATCTTAAGTTTATTGCTACTATCGGGTTAATATACGGCGCGTGTTCTATATTGACTCGGTAGTAAGTTTTATTAATGAGCGTGTCTCGTTATTAATAACTACCCTCGATGAATTGGAGATACTCCTCGATTGAGTATTCGAGAGGAAGAAAGTTAAAGATATAACCTGGATCGATGAACATTTCTTTAAGTGGATAAAAGCAAAACCAAGTCCTCATCTCTATTAATTAAACTCATATAAGTCATTCATCTTAGTGTTAGTTAAATCAAATCAAATCAAACTTAACCCCCCCTGTTACTAATTAATTAAGAAGAAAAGTATTCCTTCCCATGTGGATACGAACCTTACTTTGTTATACTACGTATAATCGTTGTATTGATATTTATTTTGAGTGCACACCACGACAAAGTGATCATCATTGACCCCAAATTCTTTTGGGATTAAGACTTGGATGTTGTTGTTGTTGTAGCCTATTTTCAATGTCAGATCTAAACATGGCAGAATATTGAAAGTAAAAAGTATATATCCATTGTATAATTCTATAATTTTATATTTTAATATATAGTAAATATATTCTATATTATACTAATAGCTCTCAGTCTCACTAACATTGAGACATGAAGAGGTGATATGGTTATTATGAAAAATGAGTTTATGTGGTTGATATTGAACATTTGAACTGATCAAGTAAGAATGATTTAAGACCGTATAAATTTTACCAAATTTGGTATCGGACAATCTTAGTAGACCGATCGAAAAGGAAAGATCGGACAATATTAGGCAAGTAAATGCATATGTATACTTTGAGTGTAATACCAATTATGTGTTTCTCATAAATTAATATATTGAAAGGTTCCTAAAATTTGACAATTGCATTATAAATTATTATATTGAATTTATATTTATTATAATACTAAACGGGTAAATGGTAACAACTAAAGGGTTATATTATAAACGGCTAAATGGAAACAACTAATTTATTAGATTTTAAACGTCAATTATTATATTCCTAACATCATATTTAAAAAAAAACTAACATCATTTCCTATCATCCATATCTATACTTATTATAAATATGTTATTAACTTTTAAATAATAGAGTGACGCATGACAATATCATTAATGTAATGTGACTCCCAATTGTATAATATATAGACATAGATATAGATATAGAGCAATAATAACACACATTTTAAAATTAATTTTTAAAAATGCAAGTTATTTGAATATATGATAAAATAATATGGACCCACTTTCTGATTAGAATTTCAATCATAAGACATCACAAATCGAATATCGAACTATGTATCAATAAAATGTTATTTTGAAATGATATGATGTACTTGATATTTTGATATTAGTTCTTGATAAGTTAAATAACTAAATTTTTAGTGAAATGTAGCTTTGTATCACGTTTATTGTATATTCAAATAGTTGATATTATTAAACATTTTTTCTAAAATACATATTATTCTTGATTTATAAGTGATGGTTGGTAAAATTGTTTTTTCTTTATTGTCTCTCTATGATTATGTTATTCTTTGAGGTGAACATATTGTAGAGAAAACAAAAGGTAAATAGTATTTTTTTTAAGCCACTCAGTAAAATTAAAGACAAATTGTAAACTTTTGAAGACAATCTAATGATCGATATAGTTATATTTAACTATTGTGAATATATATTAACTAATATACTGAATCTATACACACACATACATACATATCATTGTATCATCTATAAATAAATGACAAGATGAAAACAATTGCAATTAAGGTGATTTATTATATTCTATGAATGAATAGCTAACATAGTGACATGCGGTCATAAATAAGTAATTGAATGACATGTGACAATATGATTTAATCGATGTAACTCTCAATTGTATAATGTATAGAATATATATTAAATGTAAGCTATGGGGGCAGGAAGCCTAGACAAGTGTCTAGGGCCTCCAAATTTCAGAGGCCTCAAAATTTTAAAATAAACCCAATGTAATTAAATGTGTAATTCTAACATATCTGCGGTCCTGCTTGATGTGTACGAAGGCCGCAGAAGCCCGGAGGTCAAAGGTCCAAGAGGACGACTTACCTTTTCTGATACTAGAATCGTTGAGGCAATCAAGCAGGTCATCAGGTCCTAAGCAGGCTGACACTAGACATCGGCAATCCCTTCCCCCTTTCACAGCTTCACCCTTGGCGGCTTGGCCACTTCGACAATCCCCAATTGGCCTAACATGTCAACAACACTCTCCACTGTCGTCTTTAGGATGTTTTTACTTGGACTACAATTCCTCCCAGACCAGACCAGATCAGACCAGATCAGACCAGACCACATCAGACCAGACCAGATCAGACCAGATCAGACTTGGATAGTTATAAAAATACAAAGAAACCAGACCAGATCAGACCAGATCAAATCAGACCAGACCAGACCAGACCAACAAATTACACTCCAAGTAAAAACATCCTTAGTCTTTAGGTCTTTCACTAACTTTATTAACTTTACATTTTTAGTTTTTGTTTTTTTAAATGTTAGTTGGTTCACTCGTTTGGGCAGCAGGGCTAAGGATTTAAGGTATATTATAAGTATAACTGCAATTTCTGATTTTGATTGATTAATATATTGAATACTTATAATTTTTTATATGCAATAAAAAATAGTGGAATAAATTTTTATTTATGAATTATTAACTTATTCAGTATGGAGTATTATTTTTAAGAAATTGTAGGATTTCTAATGACGGAAAAATGAAAACTTGATTCGGGATGTACAAAGAGAAAGAACAAATTAAGAAAAGATTTGGTTATAAAATCGCTTTCCGGCTCTTTTGGTCGGTAATTGGTACGTAACCACAAATTTTTCTCCCTCAAATATTGTTAAGAACGAGGGTACAAATGTCGTGTTTGAGAATGAGTGTGAGGATGTGTTAGTACCCAATTTTGATAGATTTTGATGATGCCACTATACTTAGCACACGTACATTGTGCCTCAATTTTATTAGCATTATGTGACAAAATAAATGTACAATTTTTTGAGACTAATGAAATATTACCGGAAAAGTAAAAATGCAATAAGGTAATTTTTTATTTACCTTAATAGGATATTTAGATCCTACCGGGCATATATTATTTAGCTCAAAAGATTAAAATGTCACAAAAAGAGGCTAAATTCGTAAATCAAATACATTGAATGTAAATGATTGGAAGACAAAATTAGACTTGCCTTAAATGCTAAAACATGTACATAGACCCACAGCATGGGACGCATGCTTGAAAAAGATGCTCGGCCGATTATTGGAGACAACCTCCATAAATACTCCAGCACAAAGAGACAAGAGTACAACTCGTACACACCAATTATTCAACGGAAGAGATCAATCTATCTTAACCAACGGATAAGATTGATCAGCCAAAAAGCCTATAAATAGAGGCCGAAACGAAAGTTTCTAACCAAGCTTTGAGCATCCAAAGTAGAGAAATTCTTCCACGAGCATTCACGAGCTATCTAGCAAAAGAGAAAGTGCTATTCTAAACTTTACTCTCTGCTTGGACTCATGCTTCACTAAACTTCCAGTTTATAAGCTATTCATTGCCAAATCATAGAAGTTTAGTTCCTAGTTGGAGGTTAGAACTTTCTTGTAATATTTCTCAAGTTGTTGTAAACACTTAGGAGAACAGTTGTTCGGATCCTAAAGTGTGGGTAGATAGATAGAGTACCTTTTGATCCTCATTGGTTCATTAGAGAAAAGTCTAAGGATTGAGTAACTTTGAGTGGTGCTATACTCATTGTGAAAAACCTTCAATCTAGGCCTAAGTATTGTAAAGGCTAGATTGACACTAAGTGTATTGGGCTTAATACTTTAGTGAAATCCATCTGAAAGAGGGTGGGACTGGACGTAGGAGGATTACACCACCTCTGAACCAGGATACACTGTGTGTTGATTTACATTTATTCAACAAAGCAAACACTTAGCACTTCTCACAAAAAGATTGAAGTTGCCAGCAGAATCCTAAACAGTCGTCTTAACTGACCCAACTGTTTATCCTACTGCTTAATTACTTACCTTCTTTGAGACTATTTTCACACAAGAGACGTGCATCAATATCACTAAAAGGTCTGTTCTATCAGTTTCTAGAAATTCTTTTTCCAAATACAGTAGTGTTGGATAATTGATACCCATATTGTATAAACAGGAGAAATTTAACAAGAATGGAGAAGAAATAATGAATAATGTATAGAATGAATATTGGTTGTTTTTGTTGTGTAGCCTCCTAAAGGAGTATATATAGGGAAAATCCGGGTCTAGGCCTCTAATATGGGCCTGACAGACCTGATTAAATAAATGGACTGATAGTACAAAAAACTAATCTAGAACATCTGAATACTAATAATAATGTACAATAATATGAATTATATCCGCTAAACGTGTGTGGGCCGCTGTCTAGGCCCAGTAGTCGGCAGACCGGGGGGTCGGAGTCCATATATTCCATCAGGAGTCCCCCACTCCCTGAGTCGAGAGTACTCGAGGCGAAAGGGAGTAGTCCAAACTGTATCTGCAATGTTCTTCTGTCTTTGATTTCTTCCTCTCCGGCCGGGGACCACCACCCTTGTCCATGATGGGGAGGTGCCTCGTTAAAAACCTTTACTAGGAAAAAACCCAGTGGGAAAAAATCCTAATAAAGGGAAAAAGAGTACACCTAGCACCCCCAACATAAAACAAGGAAGGTAAGTTCCCTCTGGCATAATCATTTTTGTCTGGTTCAACTTGTCTTCATCTGACTTAGCTCTCGTTCCTGCTCATGCGTGATATTTGTTGCTCATCTAGAAAACCTGACCTCTAAGTCCCCGAGTCCCCCACTCTTTGAGGCAAGTGGAGTCGAGGTGAAAATGAGTAAAGTCATCTTCGTACCTACACATTTAGCATGCATATAAATTTTTTCTTTGGGTTTATGTTTCCGATCGGGAGTTCGTCACTTGAAAAAGTGGAAATGTGAATTGTTGATGTAATGATAAAATACTTAGTAGAGCGGAGGTGTGAGCCATTCGTACGCAACGTTCGCCACTCTTGGAATGACTAAGACCGGTATTCGTGCCTGAGAGTCAGGGCTTTGTGCCTGAGGAGTCAGGTCTTTGTGCCTGAGGAGTCAGGGCTTTAAATCCTAGTGATGGGTCGCAAGCCACACTCTACTAGGCATTTGATCATAAGTGCGTGATAGTGTGATATTTAACCGACAAAAAATATTGATTAAAATAAACATAAATAATATTAAAATTAAAGATACTTATCTTTTGAAGCGTAGGTTCGGCCGAGAATTTGGTGCACTTTGATTTTATTCCTTCCTCAATTTTGACTTGGTCAAAGCTCTCAAAGCCTTGTCCACCTCTCCACCCAATCTTCAAAAGGGATTGGCCTTCCCTTGGCCTAAAAATTGCGGACGTGGTCTGCTTTAGACCAAAGCATTAATGCGGAGTGTATTTTTTAGAACAGGCAGGTGGAGCATCTTTCTAACAACCCAAACACAGTCCCTACATGCCGGTCACTTCCTGTCAGTGGAGATGGTGGTCGCAGCAGAGCAAGGACAGTCTGAACGGCTAGTCTCCGGCACAAGATCGGCTGAAACACGTCTTCCCTGACCTCCCAACCGCCATCAATGGCGAAATCAAGAAACCCCAGTCGGAAAATCCTCAGGCTGCGTTGGCAGAGTGGCCGGTGAGGGCTCGAACAGAAACTGACCTCGTGGAGGAGCATCCTACGGTGGACCGTTGTCGACGAGTGGTGGGGTTGCGACTCAGCGGTAGAACCAGCTGCCAGCGACGAGCGACCGAGTTGCAGAGCTGGGCACTGCAGCGAGCTTCGTCTGGTGCAGGTAGGCTCCTCAAGTTGTGACCTGCCCACGCTCTCTTCAGGTTGGCTTCGGCGCGAGAACAGAGCTTCTCAACGGCCTTTAATGGCGGCAGGACAAAAAGAGTTTTGAGCTCCGCCAGAAAGCTGCGCGTCTGCGACCGTCGAGCTGCAACTAGGGACCTGGAGCTGCGGCAACGAGATCCGGAGCCGTGGCTGTGAGATCTGGATAGCAGCCTGGCAGCAACTTCGCGGCGACGAGATGTGGGAATGGGCGGTGAGGCGCGCGTAGCAGCAGCGGCAGACCGGCTTCAACCGACTCAACGGCCTGGGTAGTGGCGACCTACGGTGACGACGGGAAAAACGGTAAATGCTCCTATTTGAGATCGGAAGTGCATCCCCTGGCCATCCTTCGAACAGATCCGGCGATGGGGTGGACGTGTGAGGTCTGGAGCGACACACTCAGAACATCACGGTGAACTCGAACTGGCGCAGCGAGCATCAAGAGTACGGCGGTGGTAGAAGACGGCGGTTCGGATCTGGGAAAATCCAGATTTTTCTTCTTTTCCATTTGTTCTTGAATTTTCACAGCAGCTTCCTTGCTGGATTTCTTGTGATTAGGGAGATTTTCCTTTTTAGTTGTTTTTGGGAGGTTTTCTCACTTGATGTGTTCAAACCTCTCAACGAGAGCACCATTGTTGGATAATTGATACCCATATTGTATAAACAGGAGAAATTGAACAAGAATGGAGAAGAAATAATGAATAATGTATAAAATGAATATTGGTTGTTTTTGTTGTGTAGCCTCCTAAAGGAGTATATATAGGGAAAATCTGGGTCTAGGCCTCTAATATGGGCCTGACAGACCTGATTAAATAAATGGACTGATAGTACAAAAAACTAATCTAGAACATCTGAATACTAATAATAATGTACAATAATATGAATTATATCCGCTAAACGTGTGTGGGCCGCTGTCTAGGCCCAGTAGTCGGCAGACCGGGGGGTCGGAGTCCATATATTCCATCAAGTAGGTGCCTCAATAGTTCCCTGGAAACCACCCCAACTGCTGAGCCCTCTGCTCATAAGCACTTGTTTCCCTTGAACATCTCAACATCACCAGACTCTCATAACATCATCGATGAGAAGTTTTGCTTAAATTGATCTCTGAAAATCTTCTTATAACCTAAGCAGGTTGCTCAGCAGATCCCTCATTACCACCCAACTGCCGAAACCACTGCTCCAGTAAAACTTTGCTTTACTCCTACTAGAGCACTTCTTCAGACAACCCTCATCATTCTAAACAATATTCCATAATCCCTTTCGTCATAAAGTCAATATTTCTCTAGCAGTTGCCTCAGCAGTTCCCTGCTACCTAGCCAACTGCTAAGCCAACTGCCAAGCCAACTGCTAGCTATCTAAGTCAAACCTTCTCCAAGTTAGAAAGTGGTCATACACTAATTACATAAAGGGTAAAGACTTCCGCTGTGCATCTATAAATCTCTCAAAAGATTATAGATTAACTCTTTAGAGGGAAAAACGCTTTAAAGTTGAAAAAGATTTAAAAGTCTATCCCCCCCCCCCCCCCCCCTCTAGACTTTTACCCTATCCGGGACCATCAGGATGTACTTTAGATTATTTTTTAATCTTTCACCTTAGAAGAATACTAGTAATCCACCCGTGCGTTGCACGAGATGCAATTTTCAAAATACAATTGAGCATGATAGCACAGAGATGTACACCAATTTTGTAAGAAAGTGAAACAAATATGTAATAAGACTAATGACAAATATTATACATGTTTAAGGCTTTATATTTTTTTATATGTTTAAATACACATCATATCCGTGCCTTAATTTTTTTTATCCCATCGCGGTATCCATTTTCTCATTAAATGTTTTAATATCTATTCTACACAATGTGAGTGTTAGTGAGTGATAAATAAATTTGGTAACCCCTATTTTTAACTCATCAACTTAATGAACAACCAATAATTTTACAAAATACGTAACTCTTAATTTCACACGTCAAATTGTATAATAACCAAAACAAGTAATGTTGAACTACTTTCTAATCGAATAAATTTAAAGTAATCAGTCACTTTAGAACATGTATACTTCACGGGTTACTAAACGGTGCTTATTAAGACTCGCGTTAATAAGCGGCACATAAAATAAGCAATGTTATAAGCTCATGTTTACTTCAAAGGATTTTTTTTGAACGAAAACTTGTCTCTTTATTCATATCATAAGTTTCAGGATCATTACATCAATCAATGGAAAAACAAATCTGACACCAACTAAACTCCAACAACTACGACAGTAAACCCTATGATCAGACTTAGAGACGGTCACCCCTGAAAGAGCAACACGAATCGCTAACCATGCAGCGGGCTTGACACATTCATCTTTGTTCCCATAGATCCAAACATACCCAATGACATAAAAGGAGGCTAAATTCCCAAACAAATTGACAAACCTAACAACATAGACGGTAACAAGAAACCAAATGATAAAATAATAAAAACTAATAGGAGGAGGACGAAACAAGAAAAAAACTAAATAAGCAGAACAAGTGTCTTGAACCCTAGCACCTCGTTCATCCCCTGACGGTGGTTCAGGAGGAGGCCGGATCATCGGGAGATGTGCCTTGTCTGTGTCAACAATCATAGCTTAGTGGTGTTCATTCTTTCCCATACATACTCAACATCAAATATCACATAACAAATGAACAATTAAAAATGGCATTACAAATATAAATTGTATTGAAAAATATAAATGTCTCCAAAAGGAATTTTAAGGTTGATTTATAAATCACAAAAGAATAAATTTTGTTCCAAGTGGCTATTCAATAAATTTTATAATATATAATACCAAAGGCAACTCTTCTCTCATATTCTTAATAGATGATAAATCACAACTAGTTCAACTCCTTAATAGCTTATAGACCGTATTGAATCTATAGAACAACCTTTTTCTTTAACACTTGTCTATTAAACTTAATATCATGCATGTATAATACAAAATTGATCAAATTAATAATATGAATAAATGAATATCTCTTCGTTCGTAGTAGCTAGTTCAATCTATTCGGTTTTGTTCAAAGTAGTTATTTTAATGTATTTCAAAATGTACAATATCCTTATTAAGATTTTGCTCTTTATTTAGGCTGTTAATATCTCGTAACTTCCTTTGTAGTTTGTAAGGCAATATTCGAAGCATACTTTTCTTATTAACATGAAAGCGTAAAAACATTATTTTATCCAACATTAGTTTATTCCGTTCTCTCGCATTCAACATTAGCTCGTATTCATCATTATTCTTCAATTGAATATAATGTACTTTCTCGTTCCATCTTTCATTTTGATATTCATATCATTCTTTCATTTTTCTCAATTTCTATTTCCACATTTTCCTTCAATTCTTTATGTCTCCAATTTTCACCAGTTTATGTCACAGTCAAAATTCACATGAGCGGTATCATAGTCGTACACTAGTGGAAATCATGGATTTAATAACGGTAATAATGGTCTTTTAATAATGGTCCAGAACCGTTATTGTTCCAGCACCAATTAAAAGTCTGGCACTTTTAATATGGGGTCGGGAACCGTTATGGAAGTTTTTATACATATTTTGCATTAGTAGTAATTCAATATTCCATTCGTCATTCTTTTTGTCTCACTTAAATTTTCATTTTTTCAATTTTCATCTCTTGCTCATTTTCATTCTCCGTCATATTTGCACGTTTTGACACTTCTATTCTTTTATTAAATTTCTGGAATTCCACTTTGTGGTCGCGGACCATCTGAGCAGTATCGACACTGACCGTTATGTGGGTCAGGCATTTCGTTTGGGTACTGTCTGTTGGGTGTGTCTCGGAAAAACGAAGAAATATTAATTAATAAAAATTAATTATTGAATTAAAATAGCTAAAGAAAAAAATGAAAAGAGATGGAACCGAAATTAATCAAAGCTCGTGCCACGCATGATATTCTTAAAACGCATTCGTTGCCTCCCTAGGTGGTAGGAGCGTTGCCTCCCTAGGACCTGAACGTTGGACATAAATGACCAGCAATACTACATATGAGAGAAAAAATTTTGGTCCTTAAGGTAAGCGGACTAATAATTGAGTTGAAGAATTTCAGCACAATAAGCTGAATCAGCTGATCTTCGTATTACCAAACAAGCTCTTATACTTCCCTTACTTTCTTAAAAAAAACTCCCCTTACTTTCTTAGTTGGTTTAAAATTCTCCAAAAATAATACAAGTAATAATGCATAAATATTTAATGTGAAACATGAGTATATAAACAACAAACATGCTAGAATTGATTAAAAAAATCTAGTTTAATAAATGTTCCTTGAATCTAAATTTTAACTAAATTTGACAAAAGGGAGAGTGTTTAAGAGCAGGACAACAAACATAAAATCACATTAAAATAAGAGTTTATAAACATCATGTCTTGTATGCAAGTATCAAGATCGAATCAACTCCCATTGGTACCTGTCACAGTTACACATACGATTAGTTGTTCAAGAGATAGTTTCAATTGTAGACCAAACACACAATTACCAAAAAAGTCCACCATTTCCATTTATTTAAAATCTGAGATTGGTATATCTCAAATGCTTATCTCATGCTCAAGGGAAGATTGGTTCTTTTTTTTGTCTCTTTTGAGATTTCTCCTTTAACTTATGAGCGTTCTCTTTTTACTCTGCCTCTTTTTGCATTATCTTTTCACGCAACTCAAAGTTTTTCAAGTCATTTCCGTCTTCATCTTGAACTCTTCTTCACCAATAGTAATTTGTTTTCCTAAAGTAGTCTGCAACTCATTCAAAACATCACCAACACCTTTTTTGTCATTTTACTTCTTCTTTTTAAGTGTCTTTTCTCTCTTGAGGACGTTTAATGTCACATGCTTTAACATCACTCATACCATCTAGATTGATGAATTTATGTTCTTCATCAGCAAAACTCATAGGTGGAGTTGGTACTCGAGTTTCACCATTTGAGTGCACAAATTTTTGCTTGGGGTTTAGATACCTCTTTAGATTGTACACCATTTTGGGTTCTTTTTCATGATCTCCCAATAATGTTCACACTTCAAACATTGACCATGATTAATGTATCTGTACATGTGCATTTCTTCTCGCCTCTACAAAATAAGATAACAAAAATGTGGTTCTTATTCATACATGATGTTTTATACATTCTCGTGATGATGAATTATGGCAATGGCTTATACACGAATGAAACGAATAAAGAAAGAACATAACTTATCAATGTTCTATGTGTCAAACACTTTAAATATGTATACTTATAATCCAAAACCTTAATGGTAGATTAACACCAATATTTCATTGATAAAAGAATGATATTGCTTGTGTGTTTTTATATGTGTGAAGCAGGATTTTGAGTTCTGAGAAAATAAATGATTATATGCACATAAACACCATTTGAGTGGACTACTTAAGTGAACTTTATTCTGTCCTTGCATTCCTCAACTTATAATATACCATGTAACGATACTATAGTTCTTGAAAAATTAAAGTAGTGTAGTTTTGTATGTAGATTTAAGCATGCTGACCAACTTCTTGCATGCAATGTTGTACATGCGTATAGTAATTAGTGTGTTATGTATGAGGAGTTTAGACATAACAAATTATAACATCTTAAACTAATTACTATTAAAATATAAAAACATATAGTAGTAGAAATTAAAGTACCATATCTTATTGATTTGCCCCGCTCTTTGGATGTCTTTGTAGCCATTCATATAAAGCATGAAACCTGGTCACTATGACTAAGATTTTGCATCAACGACAGTGTAAGCTATTTGATGTGCGAGACTCATCGTAGATTCCCATATTCGTCCTCCAAATTTGTAAGATGCAATTTCACATATTAGCAATTCTTTTATTGTAACCCACATCAGCACCGCCCAAAATATGTAGTCAACTAGTCATGCCTTTAGTAGTGGAACATCTTCACCTTTGCTTCAATTGTTGCTACATGCCACTGTTTGACTGACAATTGTATTGTTATCCACATCAGCGTCAACCATATCTCTAGTAGACTTTCTCCTCGTAGGGTGCGAAAAAGATTGGTTTTTGCGGGTCTTTTACGTATTCGGCGACATGTTTTACATATTACCATCGAAAAATGTGACGAAAAAACCTTTGGCGAGTCATGTTGTCTAACCAACTTGCTAAAATCAGAAAGGGAGACAAATAACGTGGACGAATTTTAACTTCAACTCAGTCATGGGTGACTCTAGGGAGGCCAACCTAGACCTTGACTCACTTCAAAGTTTAAAAATGTTTAAAATGTTAAGGTAAAAAATTTTGTAAAAGTTTTTCAACCTCTTCTGAACTGAGCTCATAGAAAGTATAAACTACTCTTTTAGAGACTGTTTTTTCACTCACTCCATAAAACCAAAATAAACCCCCCGTCTCGAAAAGGTTCGTTAAATTGACTTTTCTTGATCAATGAGAATCAATTTTGACCAATGATATTTTTTAGGGAAAAGTACGGAAAATGTACTTGTGGTTGGGCCCATTTTCAGATAGGGTCATGTGTTTCATTCTTTATCAAAGTAGTTTATGTGTTTGAATTCCGTTATCACAAGAGGGTCACGCCATTAAAAACGTCTGAAAAAAACCGTTAAGAAAAACTCCGATTTTCAAAAGTGTCCAAAAAATTAAAAGAAAAATACCGAAAGGTGCGCCTCGTGAAGATGACCTCCAAACCACCTTCGCCTTTGGATTTTTCATATCTGTTTGAATTATTTTTAAAAAATGATTTCGCTAATATCACTTTTATGATGGACTTTCCGGTGACAAGGGTGGCTGAAAACAAAAAAGAAAGATGTCCTAGCGGTCGTCTTATTGAGGCGCACATTCCGGTATTTTTCTTTTAATTTTTAGGCCACTTTTGAAAATTGGAGTTACTTTTAACGGTCTTTTTCAGGCGTTTTTAACGGCGTGATCCTCTTGTGACAACGGGATTCAAACACATGAATCACTTTGATAAAGAATGAAACACATGACCCTATCCGAAAACAGATTCAACCACAAGTACTTTTTCCTTACTTTTCCCTATTTTTTAATACGAAATTATTTAGAGTATGAAAATTATATTAAATTGTTTCTTATTCAAAAAAAATAAATCATAAGAGTATAAAATTTGTAAATTATATTCAAATATAATAATTAAAATCGATGCCCAAAGTTTTTCAACATTGATCAAGAAAATCAATTTGTCAAACCTTTTCGGGACAAAAATAGTATAATACTATCGTATAAAGTCTAATTAAGAAAAAGTATATTGTAAAATGACAGTATTTTTTACAAAGTATGAAATCAACATTTTTTTTCTGAATTAATTTACCATGTGATGTGATTTCATACCATATGAAGTACTACCTCCGTCCCACTAAGATTGGGACGAGAGAAGGTGACACAATTATTAAAAAAAGTGAGTTTGTGTGGTTGATATTAAATTGATAAAGTAAGAATAAAGTAAGAATGATTTAGAGCCACACAATTTGTACCAAATTTGGTATGAGACAATCTTAGTGGGACTTCCCAAAAAAGTAAAATGAGACAATCTTAGCGGGACAGAGGGAGTATAAAGGAATCATACATGTTTGTTGAACATTTTTGCTAGTTGTTATGCCCAAGTTTGTTATATTTCCACCTTTGCATTTTAACAAAAACGCTCGGGATCTTAAGACCGGACTGACGTCACAGGAGAGCCGGAATGGACAGTAGAGCGAAATCGAAATTCCAAACCGAAACAAGGAATTGAACAATAGACTCTTTCGATCTGATCCTCTGTGCTCTGAGTTTCCGAATTCTCAAACCCAGACCAAGATCCATCCATACAATCTCACGTTCACATTTTGGGAACCCATTTCAGTATTGGGTTGATCGGTGAGGTATGGCGATTGTGAAGGCGGCAAACAGATCGGCGTCGGTGGCGTTCGCGCCCGAAGCGCCGTACCTTGCGGCCGGGACCATGGCGGGAGCGGTGGATCTGTCATTTAGTTCGACGGCCAATCTCGACATCTTCGAGATCGACTTTACGTCAGATGACCGGGAGCTCATCTTGGCTGGCTCTGTGGCCAGTACAGAGCGGTTCAACAGGTTGTCCTGGGGGAAGCCTCTGTCGATTTCAGAAGATTTCTCTATGGGGCTCATCGCTGGAGGCCTGGTTGATGGCAAAATTGGGTTGTGGAATCCCAAGCGTTTGATCTCGTACGTAACATTCAATCTTTTTCTGCTTTAACATTTCATTTCATTCAATAGCGTTTAAAGATTTGAACTTTTACTTTACCATGGACGAGTTCATCACTTCTGTTCATTTTATGTGAATCATGTCTTTGGTTGAGAATAAACACAATTTTCATTCGGGCCACTTGAAAATAATTCGAGCTATGGAATTTTCATTGGATATAAAGTCTTTTAGTACATTTCTTAGTGTAATTACTTGATCTTTTTTAACAATCCGAGAGTTAAATGGAATCTTTTTAAAGGTAAAAAGGTTAACTTTTAGTGATTTTTAAACTTTCATCCGGGGTTAGAGTGGAGTATCTTTTAGTACATTAACAGTATTCTTACCTTTCTGTATCAATTTTTCGACGATTTTCAAAACATATTTTTGCTAGCAAAATTCTAAAACTTTGTAAGACCTGATTCACCTTAATTTGTTGCTTTGTAAACCAGCTCCAGTGAGTGTGGAGAAGGCCCTGAAGCTGTTGGAGAAGCTTTTGTTGGCCATCTGTCTAACCACAGTGGACCTGTAAGTGGCTTAATTTGCATGTCCCAGCGTTCTTTATTTCCTTATGAAATCCTCTATTTGCTGGAAATCAGATAGTACTATGCTATTCTTTATTCTTTCAGGTTCGCGGATTGGAATTTAATTCATTTACTTCAAATCTAATTGCTTCCGGCGCTGATGAAGGCAAAATCTGCATATGGGACATTACAAATCCCATGGAACCCACCCATTTCCCCTTTCTGAAGGTCTGTAGCAGATTAATCAATTGAACAATGCATTTTTTAATACACCTTTTTGTATGAGTCAGGAAAATGGTTATTTATCACCCTCTGTACTTCTTGAAGTATGAAACAAGAAAGTGAAAGTTAAAAAAGGAAATAATTAATAATTGTTTGAAACAAAACTTTCAAAATGTGTCTCAGAGAATCTTTGTCATCTGCTAGGAGTGTTTTAATTTACCATTGTGCCTTTTGACGTAATAGAGACGTATAATTAAATAGCTACATAGAATTGTATTCTACTTGCTCGTGCTGTACTACCTTGAGCTTCCAACAGAAACAGGAATAACATCTGCAGTCAAAATCTCTATCTCTTCACATTTAGTTCAGATGTGCTAGTCTACATAAATGGCTCCCCTACTGAGGCTGGGGTGGTTGTCTCGCCACCGTTCATGCCAAAATGCTAAACATTTTCTTTCCTCTAACAGTCCTGGAATGAATGTTTGATGTGTTACCTTGAGAGAATAGTAATAGAGAGCTACTGATCAGTTTCTTACAATAGTATAATTATTCAGCATCTTGACTAAAAGTATGCATTTAGAAGATTACAATGGCTTCCTTTGATGATTCTTGCTGGCAGTTGGTAGGATTCTTATTATCTTATATGATTGATTCATTAGCATTACCGTGCCCAACTTGAATGTTATCTCATCCTCTCCAAAGGTTACCACCAAAATAATTTAGAGGATTGTGTTGTTACTAGTTTTTGGTTAATTCAGAGTTTGGGTTCGTATAGAATTTTGTTGTATTTTTTCTTTTCAAGTGGAGAGTTTAGGATGTTTTCTTTTGGACTGTTTTCAGTCCCAGATGACCAGATCAGACCAGACCACCCTTGAACAGTATAAAGTACACAAAGACTAGACATTTACCAGACCAGACATAAATAGACCAGACCAGATCAGACCAAACTAGACCAGTCCAAAACCAAACCAAAATTACAGTCTAAAAGAAAACATCCTTAGAGTTACAGTTACTTTACAAGTTTTGGTTTTTCAAAACTTTATCGGAGGGTATAATTTTAATTCTACTAATCAGAGAGTTGTTGTAATCAGAGAGAGATTTCTCTATTTTGCATGGATGAATAATGTGACAAGAACTAATTATACAATGCTTTCGATCTTTTTTCCCTTATGGTCATTAGTTGTTACTTTGCTCTTAGTCAATGGGGTTTCGTTGCTTGTTATATGTTTTATTTCTTTTTCTATTCAGTTGCTAAGTGTCTTAGTGGAACTGTGGAATGCTAAAAGCTTTACAGAGTATAAAGTTTTCTGTTCATCTAGATTCTAATATATTTAGATCATCTTATCTGGTCTAGTATATAAAAGGCTGGTGACAAACGCACTTGGAATACATCTTATGCATTGACCTCTTGAAATGCATATGTTTCCATCCAAAAGTGGCTATTGCCCCTCTGTAGCATTTCCATATTGACACAAAAAATGTTGTAACATTACATGAAGTCTTACCTTTTAATTTTTGAAAAAAGGGATTCATCTAGTGAGGTTCCTCGTCAAATGAATTAAGAGAAACGGAATAATGATTTGATTATAATCTGTCAGAACTTGATTTGCCATCCTATTTTGTCACTATCGTGATTAATATACTAATTTTATCAAGACAATTTACTGAATCTGCATGTAAATGTTCCGAGTTGTTTCTGTAGGGTAGCGGATCATCATCCCAAAATGAAATTTCATATGTATCCTGGAACAGCAAGGTTCAACATGTATTTGCATCCACGTCATTAAATGGGACGACAGGTGAGCTACAAGATATAGTACTTGACTATCCATTTTATGGTAAAATGATGAGCCACTTACTTTTTTACTTTTTAACACAGTGGTTTGGGATCTTAGGAAGCAAAAACCGGTCATAAGGTCTGGTTTTTTCTTATACGTTAATTGCAGAGCAGATGATCTGTAATAAGTTATTGTTTACTAATTAACCCATGTAAGTTGGAAACCTGCAGTTTTTCCGATTCTGTTAGGAGGCGTTGTTCTGTTTTGCAGTGGCATCCTGATTTTGCAACTCAGCTTATTGTAGCATCAGATGAAGACAGTTCACCTTCACTCACGGTATAGTTTGACTCCTATTCAATGTTGTACAACACGTTCATCACAGATTTACATTGTAAGCTGCAACTGAGTTATATATTGTCACAGATGTGGGATATGAGGAATGTAATGTCTCCGGTGAAAGAGTTTGTGGGGCATACTAAGGGTATGTGTAGTAAATTGATTGTTTCTTCTATGAGTTCAGTTGCTTGTGTATAAAAACTAATTAACCAAAAGTTGGACATTAGAATTAATATCTTACAACTGCTTTTTTTGCTGAGATTTCTATGTTGAAAAAGCATTCCAGATATTTTTAATTGCCCCCTGATAGTTTTCAAATGATGAAAGCTTTAAGCTTATTCTATCTTTTTCCTAAGCACCTAGCAAAGCCTTGGTGTGGTTTTGCTGCATATGGATTTAGTCACGACCTGATGGATTTCAAGATTAAGGCATTAAGCTATAGTGATAGAGATCAAGGAAGGCAACAGCCTACTCTTAAGGATAGCAGTACCTATTATAAGAAAGTCTAAAATTGAAAGGGAAAGGGGACTAATAAATAATTAGATTGTTTGTATAGGGGAGCGGGGGGTGGCTATTATAAGTAGGAGGTGTTATGTTTAGTTGAGGAGGCTGGTATTATCTTGGGCTTGGGACTTTGGGAGCTGGCATTCTCTAACTGCCTTTGTATTTCTCTCTCTTCTCTGTTAATCGACCTTCTAGAGACAGTTCACTCTTTCTTCATCTTTCTTTTCTTGAATTTACTCTGAAATTAGTTAGTTACTTATCATTGGTATCAGAGCATCGTTCTTGCACCTGTTCATGGTCCCCAAAAGAGTAACGATGGACCTTAATTACCAAACATTGGTATCGCTCATGGAGGAAAGTGAGTCTGAAACGATGGAAAGTAGTTGGGAAAGCTGGGAACGTGAACTGGAGTGGATTCACGAAGCGAGACGTAAGGATTTCGTGGAGTTGCGCAAATTGATACTGCAGCGGAACGATCCGCATAAGCGAGGAAGACCGAGGACCATAAGCGCTGCCGGAACTCCAAAAGCAAGAACATCTCGCAAAATGTTCTTCAACGTTCGCAGAATTCGTCGAGTTCGCAGAGTTCGTTGCTTCCTGATTCACTGAGTTTGCAAGCTTCATCTCAGGTGCTAACCGTTTCTACCAGTTCGCCGTTGCTAACAGAGCATCATCAATCATCATCTCAAGTTTCATCGCAGGTTTCCGAGTCGGCTCAAGTTTTTATGCTGGGGATTTCATTGACGACACCAAATCTTGAGTGGAAGCCGGCTGAAACCTCAGTTCCGGAATCAGATTCAGACAAGGATACTAATCAATCGACGGGATACTCACCAGATAATCTGGAAGAGTCTGAACCGCCCAAACCTAATATTCCTTACAGCCAGGAAGGAATTCGTACCTACCACATTGATCCTGTCTTGGAACTGAACAACACTACCAAAGGGGCTGATGAGGAGGGCCTGTAACCCACCTATCCTTACCTATGAGGGTCAGAGGTATGCTCTTGTACTGGAACGAAACCCAAAATATTTTAAATCTTTGTTGGGTAGAGTTCAAGAACGTGAGTTGGGGGTTATAGGGAATGTTGTGCACCTTCATTCATCAAAGAGAATTTTGAAAGGGCTGAATAAGTTTGATGGCTTCAGATTTGATGGTGATAATTCTGGGAAGCATGTGCAGAATGGGCTGGGGGTAGGAATTATTGGGAATTGGAGGGAAAAGGTTGATTATAGTACTGATGATAATGCTGAAGTGTTTGTAAGGACTGACAATGATTTTATTCCTGGTCTAGTCCCTGATGCATTATCCATTGGTGAGAATTTTAGGGAATTGCCAGTAGATTGTATACCTCTTCAAGATAGAAGTGTAGGTTTTGATTACAGGTTTCATATGGCAAGTACTGGTCCAAGGCTCAAGTTACTCAGGAAAATAGATAAGGACCCGGAAGGTGACAGTGTGTTGAGCACAATTGTTATTAGGAGATGGATGGAGAAGTGCACTGATATTGTTGAAAGGCAGAACCTGTTTTTGATTCTTGATGTTGAAGGGTGCAAATTGGTACCTTCTGCCAAATATGCAGTAATCAGCACGTCTCTGCATTTTCCCATGGATGTTAGTCATTTCTTCCTTTATTCGGTGGTGCAGGGGTATACGTGTAACCTTAGTTTTAAAAGGCGCGAGGCGGCACGAGACGTTTTCATTGATTTACCCGAGGCGCGAGGCGCTAGGCGACGAGGCGCGCGCCTCACGGATCTTAACATCATATCTTTGGTAAGATATATAGTATACTATTTCTAGTCTTCTACATGAAGCACTCATCTCAAAAAATGATAACATCACAAAAATACTTCAAACTATTAAAAATCTTAACATACATCATAAGACAAATCAAATATTTATTAAGACAATAGCAAGAAATAAATATCAAACGGCATCATTGGCAAGAGTCAAGTCAGAAAACTCAATCTTAAAATTTCAAAACATAATTAATAAGATGTTATATAAAAAATTGTTAATAATAAAATCTGTCTTATATATTTGTTAAATAAAATCAAATATTTAGGTACCCTACTCAGCATGATCTAGAACAGACCAACAGAGGTAGTAACACTACAATTTCAAGGTAATAAAATATAAAATAATACATACTTAATTAGTAAACTATCACACGTATAAGAGAACAAACTGTAGAAGAGAAGAAATAAATACTTACCTGCGACTACTCTGTGACGCGAGAAAGTAGCGGAAGAAACAGACTTGCGAGTCTTGCTACGCGAACAAGAAACAGGACCGCAGATGTGGGAACTCGGAAGCAAACCAAACGCAGAAGGAAGAAGGGAGAAGACTAGAGACTCAATCGCCAAAAGAGACATCCATGATGCGTGAGAAGCGCGCGCCTCTCAGAGGCGCAAAAGGCGTCAAAAAGCGCCATATAAGGCGCGCCTCTTGGAACCTATGCCGCCTGGGGGTGGAAGATGCGATAAAGTGATCGCCTTAGGGCGCCTCGCGCCTTTGCGCGCCTCAGGCGCGCTTTTTTAAACCAAGCGTGTAACATAATTGAAAATGGTGTGTGTGTGATCGCTATCGAGGGCGTGAGACTGGATTTTCTCTCAGAAACAAGGCTACTGATGACATGAGATTCAGTACCACTGAAGTATTCTACGTTAGACAATCAGTTCGTATGAACATAATTGATGTTGATGAGGAATCTGGTTGACTAACAATGTCCTGGCAGCAATCATTATGCTTTACAACTAATGTTTCATTTATTCAAGGACGTTTTCTTTCGGAATACATGATTGTCCAGCTTCTGCCATGGGATTCCCCAGATATTGAATTGAGATGGGCTGAGAAGTTTGCTACTGGTAGCATTGTAATGGGAAAAGTTGATGAAATAAAGGAGTTTGGTGCTGTTGTCAAATTTAAGAACCATGGACTCCATGGTGATGTTGCTAGCTTTATTTCAGAATACCAGTGGGCTGGAACCAATGTGAATCTGGACTTTACTATTCAGGCTACTGTAATTGATGTCTCCAAGAGAGAGTACCTCGTGGAATTATCTGTAAAATCAGAAATTGTCCGTAAGCAAGTAGTTGCTGTTTTCTGTAATGCAGCAGATTGTGCTTTATCTTCCCCAGATTCTGAAGGAATCAAGCTCGATGCTAAGAGACTTAGTAATACATCTGTCCTTTTGAAAAGATATACATGGGAGAGGTTAGCAGAGGAATACGGAAATTGTCGTTTGAATTGTTCCATTGGCTTGTATAAAAGCTTCGAGTCTGATTGGATCTTTGGGAATATCTCGAGGAGTTACTATGGCAAGGATTTCAGATCCGAGGCTGTTGAGCCTGGTCTATTTTGTTCTGGGTTTCCCAATGAATTTTATGTTAAAAACACAGTTAAAAGTTGGGATATGGTTTTCTCATATTTGGACGAAATTGAGATCAAGTCTCTTGAACAGAGGTTAGAACCAAAGCAAAGGTTACAACAAGAGATGAAGTGGCTGGGAGTTTCTTACCTCTACATCATCCTGGAGCTGTATGCCGTCAGGCCTTTTCTTCTGTTCTTTCATGCTGTGGAAGAAGTGAGGATGAAGATTCAAATCATGAATCTTTGGGTCCAGAAAGCAGGGATGTGTTGGGATGGGATAGGCACAAGGATGATGATGTGGTCAGGGCTTTCCTATCTCCCCACCTTGAGGACAAGGTGGAAGTTCAGGCGGGGAGTGGTGATAGAGATCAAGGAAGGCAACAGCCTACTCTTAAGGATAGCATTACCTATTATAAGAAAGTCTAAAATAGAAAGGGAAAGGGGACTACTAAATAATTAGATTGTTTGTATAGGGGAGTGGGGGTGGCTATTATAAATAGGAGGTGTTATGTTTAGTTGAGGAGGCTGGGATTATCTTGGGCTTGGGACTTTGGGAGCTGGCATTCTCTAACTGCCTTTGTATTTCTCTCTCTTCTCTGTTAATCGACCTTCTAGAGACAGTTCACTCTTTCTTCATCTTTCTTTTCTTGAATTTAATCTGAAATTAGCTAGTTAATTATCATATACTCCCTCCGTCCCCTTTTAAATGTCCCATTTTACCATATTAGGATGTCCCTATTTAATTGTCCCATACCTTATTTGGTAAAATTTGTGTGGCTCAAAATCATTCTTACTTTATTCTTACTTTATCAATTACTATCAACCACACAAACCCACTTTTCTTAAAACTCGTGCCACTCTCTTCTGAGACATTTAAAAGGGGACGGAGGGAGTAGTTTCTTGGTTAGCATGAGTAGTGGAGTACAAGCGATAACTTATATCTTGATTTTCACTTTTCAAATCCCAAGGCATTTACTTCTGTCTTGTTATGTGCTGCTTGTGTTTCCACAGTCACTTTAGTTCCCCAGCATCGGGTTGATGCCCTATGTCTCAATATTCTATTTTCCCAGGACATCTTCATGACATTGGATTTGACTATTAATTCCTTGTCCCTGCTTTTTCCAGGTGTCATTGCAATGTCATGGTGTCCGATCGACAGTTCCTACCTGCTTACTTGTGCGAAAGATAATCGCACTATATGTTGGGATGTCTTGTCTGGAGAGGTAGAAAGTCTTAGCATTTTGTTTTTTAACTCTTGTGGCAAACACTCTTTTTCTTTCATCGGTACTGTGCAAATTGTTATATCTTTGTAGAAACAACCGATATATGCTTTTATTTTAAAAGTTAGTTTCTTTTCGTTTTACAGATTGCCTCTGAATTACCATCAGGCACTAATTGGAATTTTGATGTGCACTGGTACCCCAAGTGTCCGGGTGTCATATCAGCATCTTCATTTGATGGAAAGATTGGGATTTATAATATTGAGGTTTGCCCATCTTTTGATTTTCCAACTACTATGATTAACAATTTAATAAAATTTGGTGGGATGACAGTTTATTCCTGGATTTCCCTTTGTCATACGCTCTTCCTTCTAGGTGTTATTCGGTGAATGAAACTTACTTGAGAATTTGTGTAATATACAATTAATAGTATTCCATAATGCTGAAAATTGCCTTAAATCTTTCAGTGATTACGCAATGGTTTCTAGTTTGTGGTGAGTGCTTGCAAGGAGATAAACAACTGCCGCATTTCTTAATTATTGATCTTCCTGAATGCTTATTATCATCTTCATTTCACAGGGTTGTGATAGACATGGTGCTGAAGAGGGAAATTTTAGAGCAGGTAAAGTACTTCACTGACCTTTCGTTTTGTCCCCCTCCCCCCAAAGTGCAGCTTATCTCTTCAGGTAATTTTTTCACACTATTATTTTGTGAGGAGCCTTGGTGCACCGGTTACAGTGTTGCTGTGTGATCAAGAGGTCACAGGGTCAAGTCTTGGGACTTGGGACTGGCCTCTTGTCAAAATTACAATTGAAGGCTTGCTTCTTATACACCCTGTGGTACCTTTCCCAGGACCCTCGCTTTGCGAGGGTGCCAATGTGCACCAGGCTGCCCTTTATGATTTATTTTATTTGTAAATGACATAGTTAATTGTTTTTTGTATTGATTTCTTTCCTTTTGATATCTTACTGTAGATTTTGATCTTTTCTACTTACTATGAAACAGCTTCTTTAAAAGCTCCCAAATGGTACAAAAGGGGAGGGGGTGTTTCATTTGGCTTTGGAGGAAAGTTGGTGTCTTTTTATCCCACTAATGTATCAGATAAACCATCAGAGGTGTGCAGAGTGAGTTTAAATATATTACTGTATTCTCCTTATGGGCTTTTGCCCTGTTTAAAGTGCTTTCTTTTCTAGGTGGAGATCAAAACTGTAATTACTGAACACGGTTTAGTAAGCCGTTCTTCCGACTTTGAGAATGCAATCCAGGATGGGGAGAGATCTCAACTCAGGCTTTTCTGTGAAAAAAAATCGCAGGATTTAGAGTATGGCATTTCCATACGTTGGTGAATAGATCTTTCTTCATCCAACAATGCCTTATTATTGTTTGTCTCATTTCTTTATTGGAACAGCTCTAGTGATGAAAGGGAGATTTGGGGATTTCTGAAGGTTATGTTTGAAGAAGAGGGGACTGCAATGACCAAACTACTGTCTCACCTTGGTTTCAGTATGCCTGAAGAGGAAAGAGATATCACCGAACAAGTATCTTCTCTTGGTCTACATGATGGTGTTTCCAGTAAAGAACAAAATGCTGTTAAAGATGAAACCTTGGGGCAGCCATTTGATAATGGAGAAGATTTTTTCAACAACCTTCCCAGCCCGAAAACAGACACTCCTATGTCAACCTCTGGAAATAACTTTTATACTAATGAAGCCAGTTCGGGATGGGAGGAAGCGCCTCAAGAGATAAATGGATTAGAGGAAAGTCCTGACTCAGCTGCTGCTAATGATGCTATTCTGCGTGCCTTGGCTGTTAGGGACTTCAAGACTGCTGTAGCACACTGCATATCTTCTAATAGAATCGCTGATGCACTAGTTATCGCACATGTCGGTGGCCCTTCCCTGTGGGAAAAGACTCGTGATCAGTACCTTAAGACAAGTCGTTTGCCTTACCTTAAGGTTACAAATAAAGATCTTACAACTGCTTTTGGTGTATCCTCCAATTTTAATTTGATTTTTACACTCTCCATTCAATTTTACTCGCTCTGTATTCTTTTATGGAAGTTTTTTTGCGTGGTCCAATTTCCATTTTTGACTACTATAAGTGTATCTTATCCTAAAATTTCATCTTCTCTTTCCAACTTTTTCATCTCACCCTGGTTTTTCACTTTTTCACACTATGCTCTATCACTACAATGTTACTCTTAATTTTCGTGAAAAACCTGCTAGGTGGGTAAAATTGAACTGAGGGAGAATTGTTGTTGCTGTTGATGTTATTTGTTAGGGTGCAACACTAACACCTTTTAATGTCAGGTTGTTTCTGCAATGGTTAACAATGATCTCATGAGCCTTATAAAAAGCAGGCCATTGAAATCATGGAAGGAAACACTTGCTCTCATTTGCACTGTAAGCCCAAATCCCGAATTTCATTTTAATGCTCTTTAGCTGACATAGACACACTAATGGCACGCTTGGTTTTTAGACATCTGATGCCTAACATGTAGGGAGCAATTTAGATGTGACATTGTATGCGTTTAGTGTGCTCTGCATATGTTGATCTTCTTTGCCTTCCCCGTGCAGTTTGCGCAGCAAGATGAATGGACATTGTTGTGCGACACACTTGGTGCACTACTATTTGCTGCCGGTGAAATACTTCCAGCAACACTTTGTTTTATATGTGCTGGGAATATTGATAAAACAATAGAGATATGGTCGAGGAAGTTGGCTGATAATCATGATGGGATATCATATTTTGACCTCCTTCAGGTATTGTGATGCCTTTGTCTTTTGATGTTTTGGATAAACTGTGCACGTTGATCCATTGGGGTCGATTTGGATTTTGGATTATAGATAAATAGAAGAGGGTGAAAATATAAGGGACATAAATTTAGTTAAGACACATTCGTACTCATTTTATTCATTAATTTCTATCATTTCAAGATTAAGAAGTCTAAACATATGTTAACATTATATAAACATTTTACATATTTCGTTATTGTTTTGCTCTCCGACGCAAAATCAAACACAAGAAAGAGCCTTTTTGCCCCTTTCCCCACCATTTTCAATGATCCCAGCATACCCCTATATCAACTTATGCCCGTTGTTTTCTATAGGATTTAATGGAGAAGACTATAGTATTTGCACTTGGAACTAGACAGAAACGGTTCAGTCGCTCTCTATGCAAGCTTGTTGAGAAGTATGCTGAAATATTAGCAAGTCAGGGGCAATTGAGTACAGCAATGAAGTATTTGAAGGTTTTGGGAACTGAGGAATTGTCTCCTGAGCTGTCAATCTTACAAGACTGTATATCCCTCTCATTGTCGACTGGTGAGACCACTACGCAAAACATGAATTTGAATAACCGCAAGACATTATTACTGCAATTTGAATTTTGCCCCCTCTTGCAGACAAGGACACAGTGTCTACGACTTTTGAGACCTCAAATTTTCACACTGGTCCTGGGTACAGCTCAGAACAATCAAATTTTGGAATGAATGAAGCATCTCAACACTTATATCCAGTAATTAATTAACTCTCTAATATGACATGCACTCTTTATTAATAAGTATTGACATTTTTAATTTATTTCTCATGTCGTTGCCTAGGAACAACAGTTGCAAAACACACCAAGTGCCCCTAATGGTCAATATGCTGGGAACTATCAGCCGCATCATGTTCCTGCATTCAAGGGATATCCTCCTCCCTCCTCCTATCAGACCGCTCCACAGCAAACTGTCCAACAACCTAACATGTTTCTTCCAACACCAGTCCCTCTTGCTCCCCAGGTACTTGCATTGTATTATTATTATTACTATTATTATTTTTATTTTTATTATTGTTATTATTATTATTACTATTACTATTATTATTATTATTATTATTATTATTGTTATTGTTATTGTTATTGTTATTGTTATCATCATCATCATCATCATCATTTAATCATGGATTAGATTTGTTTTTCACCGCTGCAAATATAGCATGTTTTATATATTAGGTTATTGTGATTTTTTTATGCATTTAAGTTTTACGTTTTAGTACTTTTGCCAATCTCTATTAGTTAAAAACTAATTGGGTAATAGACTTCCACCCTGGCCTTTTCACATTAACTTCCATTCTGCTCAGCAAATATTAAACGGGAGTTAGGGGCAAGTGAAACTCACTTTTAGTGTATGCCGCCCTTCTGTATCTCTCAAAATAAAACATGAAATACAATTTACAAAGCATATTTACAAGAATGACGTGGAAAAGGCATTATCAAATAGAGTGAATTCCTAAAATAGGAGTAAAAGATGAGGTAAATGCAAAAATAGGATCTATTGTTTTAAATTCCCTAAATAGGACCAAATATTTGTGTTTGGACAAAAATAGCCTTAATGAAACTGCCGCTACATCATTCGTGCATCACAGCCATCCTCCAAGTCTGCCGCAACCATCAAGTTTGCCGTAACATCACGAGCACATTGCAAACTCCAGCAAGTCTGCAGCGTGCCTCTGCCACTCTTCGCTGAATTCGCCGCCGCCATTCTTCGCCGCCGCCGCCACCATCCTCTGGTGAAGTAGTCGCCCTCCAACAAGTCACTGTAAACCTCCCGCGAGAATGCCATCTTCATAAGAGTAATGACATAAAAATGACATTTTTCTATAAAAACAAGACATTCTCAAGTGTTAAAATATAAAATTTTAGATAAGAAATAAAAACATTTTCAGATTCATAATAGTGACATTTTCCTAAGAAATTATGTAATTTTCATATTTAAATCTGACATCATTATGAGTTTAGAATTTGAAATATAATAATGCCATAAAAGTGACATTTTTTTAATGATGTGGCATTCGAAAAGTGACATTTTTCATATAATTTAGCATTCTCAGGTTCAAAAATTGGCATTTTTCTAATAATTTGGCATTCTCAAGATTGAAAAGTGACATTTCTCAAAGCAACATAAAAACCAGCAATGACAAAAAAGGGGAGAGGAGAAGAAGGAGAAGAAGAAGGAAAAGGAAAAGAGGGTTACCTAACTTCGTCGGAGGAATTGCAGATGCGAAGTGTGATGTTGCCGGAGAAATTGAGGGGCTACGATCGCCGGAAATCATACGTACTGGAGGCGGTTGGGCAGCACTCCGTCTCCGATGGGGAAGAAGGAGACTGCAGCTCCCAAATCGCGAAGATGCAAATGGTAGAACTGAAGTCTGAGGCGTTGATTCTGAGTCTAATTGGAGGAAGGGCAAAAATGTAATGTGGACTCCTATTTAGGGAATAATAAACTTATACTCCTATTTGGGAATTTTATTAATGTTTTAGTCTCATTTAGGGCAATTTTTTCTATCAAATATTGTGAGCCACATCAGTTGTTTTTACATGGGATGATAGGGAGGGATTAAAACAAACCAGCATTAATTAACGGGATGAATAGCAAAAAGTATTTTTAGTGGGACGTAAATAAAGTGTTTTATTTGTAGGTATGTGAATGATATTTAGGCCCTTAATCATTTAGTATAAAATATGAAGGAAAATAACTTTAAATAATACAAACTATATTCCATAAATCAAGAATAATATGTACTTTGGAAATAACATTTATTAATACGAACTATTCTAATACTCCCTCCGTCCCATTGGACTTTGCCATCTTTCCTTTTTCGGTTGTCTCAAAAAACTGTCACTTTCTCATTAAAGTAACTATTTTGTGGTTCTACTCGTTTCTCTCTCCTCTCCACAAACTTCAACCATACAATTTTTACTATTCTTATTTCTCACCTAACTTGAGGAGTGCAAAGTCCATTGGGACGGAGGTAATATATATCAAAAGTGATATAGAACAATATTTCACTAAAAATCCAGTCATTTAACTTATCAAAAACTAATATCAAAATATCAAATAAGTGTGTGCATTTCCAAATATCATTTATTTGATGGTTTGATATTAATTTTTGATGCCTTAAATGACTAGATTTCTTGTTGAAAAGTGACTCCATATCATTTTTGTTCTATATTCAAATAGGTGGTATTATTAGAAATCATTTCCAAAGTATGTATTATAATTGGTTTATGGGTGATAGTTGGTATTATTTAAAATTATTTTCCCAAATATAAATGCAACACATGCAAATAAAGATTTATATATGGCATCGTCTTTGCAGGGGAATATTGCTGCACCACCCACATCTGCTCAACCTACTATGAAACCTTTTAATCCAACTAATCCCCCTGCTTTGAGAAACGTGGAGCAATATCAGCAGCCCTCTTTGGGTTCCCAATTATATCCGGTATGTTTTGTTTCTTACTAGTATGATGATGACAGGAGACACCATTTCTTTATTTGAAGCCTTTAATTGAACATAGTAACTAGGTTTTGTAAGACCTGCTTTGTGTGTTTTCAGGGACAGATAAACCCTAATTTTACAGCTGGTCCTCGTGCGGCTGGTGTATATGACCCTAATGCGATGCAAGTCAATCAGCCTATTGGACAAAGGATGCCTCAGGTTTTTGCACCTTCTCAAAACATCAGGGGTTTTTCCCCGATTACAAATTCAGGAGTTCAGAGACCTGGTGTGGGTCCCGTGCAATCCCCCATTCCTTCTACTCAAGCAGCTTCCATCTCGCAACCTGTAGCACCTGCTCTCCCCCCACCCACAGTGCAGACAGTTGATACTTCTAAAGTTCAGGGTATGTTTCCACTCTCTTCATTCAATCTGCTCATTGTGTTTTGAAACTATCACTAAAAGGTTAGCCCGGTGCTCATTGGTGTCCCCGCAACTCTGCAAGGCGAGGGTCCGGGGAAGGGTCCTACCACACGGTGTATAAGGGGAAACCCTTCCCTTGTCATTTTAACAAACGGCCGTTCCCAAGACTGCCGTGACCTTTCAGTCACACAACAACACTGTAACCTCCAAGGTTCCCCTTCATTGTGAAACAATCACTGTGCTTGTTAAATCTGGATTAACTGCTCGACCTCACACTTATAGATTCAAAGCTAATAGACATTATTGAGATTTTTAAAAAAAGCTTATTTCATACCGCGATGATTTCTTAGAGTTACAGTTTGAATGTAAAATACTAGACTTCTAACAATTAAAAACCCAATTTGGAATTAACAGAGAGTGTTTGTGGTTATGTTTATTTATTGTTTGCCATCATGTTTATCATTTTGATACGGTGCAGCTAAACAAAAACCTGTGATAGCAACATTGACGAGGCTATTCAACGAGACATCAGAAGCATTAGGAGGGTCACAGGCAATTCCGGCTAAGAGACGTGAGATTGAGGACAATTCAAAGAAGTTAGGGGCATTGTTTGCTAAACTCAACAGTGGGGATATATCTAACAATGCTGCAGAAAAGCTTATACAACTTTGTCAGGCTTTGGATAATGGGGACACCAGTACCGCTCTTCAGATCCAGGTATAGCCATTCTGGCGGTTATGTCTTTCATACACTGGTTGTCATCATATTTAGAGATTCTTTCATACACGTAATAATAACAATACCATTTTTGGTTGAAATGAGTGATTTTGGCGGTACTTATAAGTTTTTAAGATAATTCGGCCATTTCACATTGTAGGCCTTACCAAACAGGCTCTAACCGTTGTCAAATTGTTATTTCTACAGGTGCTTCTCACGACTACTGATTGGGATGAGTGTCACTTTTGGCTAGCAACACTCAAGCGAATGCTGAAGATGAGGCAGAGCTTAAGATAAATCTTTCCCTACCTCATCTATGTACTCATGGAGGATCCAAATAGTTAAGGTTATTGGAGTTCAGGTTTCACCTCTGTTATCTATCTCCAATGTTTTTTTGCGCTATCAATGACTGCCATTGAATTTTAAAAGAGAATATGGTTCTCAGTGACTTTTCTGATTGTTATTTTCTTTAAACTTTGTAATGTTGAAATATGACCAACTTCATTTTAATTAGATATATATACACACACATAGATAAGGTAGAATTCCATTTTACCATAAGCTTGAGTGAACATATTCTGAGCTTGTATTTCTGTTAGCTCTGTAATGATGACTTTCGTTTTGGTGCACCTTATAGCTGTAAGCATAGTGCTTAGCTTTCTTTTATTACTCCCCACTGCTTATAAAAAAGGTGGAGCTATACTTTGAAGTTTAAACCTCCATATATGTGTGCATCGCTCTGCTGAAATATATCATTGTATTGTAACTTGCATAGTTGCAGCTATCACAGCTACGGATGGATGAAGCTAAATTTATTGAAATCCTCTGAAATTGTCGAATCATTCTAAAAATGTCGATTGTGTGGCATTATTGTCTCACATATTAACTCGTGCATGTTGACATGCAGAGACGTATGTACACTTAGGTAGAGTAGCATGTAACCTACCCCTCCTTTATTTTCATTTGTTACAAGTTAGTTGGAAAGTTAGGCAGATTGTTAGACATATATTTTTATTTCATGTATAAATACTTTGGCTTTGACCTGATTAATACAATATACATTTATCTTCCTCTTCTTCCCTTTCTTATCTGCTAATTGCCTAATATGGTAAGATGAACACATTTTCCCTGCGGTTACACGATCCGATCCGATGCTGAAGTCGCAGATTCAACGCCAGATCTCCTTGTCAATCTATCTAATCCAATGTTTCTTCCTCTTCTTCCATTTCTTATAATCTGATATCACAACAGGCACATATTTTGTTAATGAGATTTGACATTTGACTGGCTAGGCACATTTGAACCTGCATAATTGGGGTCCCTTTTCTAGTCTTATGGTAAATGATGAATAATAGACTCGCTACGCTAACCAATGGGAGCACAAAATAGAAAGTCTGCCATCCAAATAGGGATTGCAGATTGTTTTGGACACATGTATTTGGACCGGCCTTCCGGTCAAGTTGTAGCTTTCTTATTGTCTATAACTGGGGTCCAGAAACCACGGGTATAGTCCGCTAGTCAGTTATCTAGCTTTTAAAAAAATGATTGAATCGGGATTGGAACCGAAACGGCCAAACGGGAATTGTTTCTGGTCTGGAATATAAACAATGGTGCAGTGGTGCTGGGACAGTTGGACCAGGTAAAAAATAGTCTAGCAACATACTTGCCTACATAGAAAACTCATGACATTTCCGCGATTGGGTTATGGATTTGTGGGTAGAGTTTTAAATGAATTGAAGTCTACACGACTACACTCATCAATTATATTTGAAAGTTGAAACTACTTGGATAAAAAAGTCGTATTATGGAAGTTACTGAATCTGTTCAGGGGTTGTGTTTTTCTTTCATGATATTTTACACACTTGTAATTCATGTCACTTGAACATAACTGATGTCAACTTGAAAGACATTATGCAAACAGATCCGGCAACTAATATGTTTATGAAAAAGTAGCATATTCCTCGGGACTTCAAAGTATAAAATTCATCAATAATAGAATTTATATCTATATTATTGACAAAGTCTCGTTCAATGTAGATCATCAATGAATCTTCAAGAAAATCATCTCTCATTTTGTTATGAAGTGCTGTCTTCACATGCTTCATTGCTGAAAATGCTTTCCGTAGTAGCACTAGAAACAGGTAGGGTCAAAACCAGACGAATTAATCTCGTCAGCATAACATAGATCTCTGATTTCCCACTCTCCGTCAAATGTTGACATAACTCAACAAGTGTCAACGCTTGAGATGTTGAAACAATATCATGCTTGTAGTGAATCAATTCATACTCAAGTGAGACAATGTCTTGAACAGTGAAATCTGTGGGATTTTTTTTTGCAAGTTTACAAATATCCTCACTGTTCTTGGGATCCAAAGCAAGACTAAGTTGAAGAAGTTCAAGGGATGTATCATTAAAGCGCGTGCCTAACTCAGTCAAAGTAAAATCATTCGCTTCATTGAAGACATCAAAATGATAATGATGTTCTATCGTTGGTTGTATGGATGGACTCGGGTCCGGGCCGGGTCCGGGTCGGGCCTAGGCCCGGACGGGCCGGCGGGTCAGAAATGGTGGACCCGGGACCGGCCCGGGTAACCACCGGGTCCGGTCCGGGTCCGGGCCGGGCCCATTATATTTTTTTTTGTTTTCCTCTTCCTAATTAACCCCCCTCCCACCCCCAACCTCCCAAACCACCCCAAATGGCCCAAAATACCCAGCCCAACCCGAAAATTTAAAAAAAATTGAAAAAAAAAAATAGTTTTTGGCCCGAATCGGGCCCGGCCGGGTCGGGCCTTGTTTTGGGTGACCCGAGCCCGGACCGGAAAACCCACGGGCCGGGCCTACCCGGACCGGTCACTGACCGGGCCACCGGGTCGGGTCGGGCCGGAACAGTACCGGTCCCGGGCCGGTTCCGGGTCGGGCCACCCGGCCCGAGTCCATTCCTAGTTGGTTGGAAACGAGAACGCCCAATCTTATATGGATCACCCAAATTTGGAACATCAATATCATTCGAAGACTAAAAGCTCTTGACATCTTCAAGAAATTCCTCCCAACGAGATGCTCTTAACTCTGAAAGGATAATTTTAGTAATACCAACAAATGTAATAGCACTCAAAATATCAAGAGTTTTTTTTTGAAGAACCTGACAAAGAGCATCAGTTATTCTCATAAGTTTATGCATCAGGTGTAAGACAAACACAAATTCAACGCTTGCCATTTTTCTATAGGTCCCAAAACTTCAGCTTTAGATCTTTCATTTTTCTATAAGACAAACACAAACACTTTGCAAGTTGCGGCATACATATCTATCAAACTCTTCACGGAGTTATAGTGAGAACCCCAACGAGTAGACCCTGATTGTTGCAAATTACCAACTTGATTTGCACCGCGTCCCAACTCACGCTCCCCACTTGCTAATAACTTCTCAATTTCACTCCTTTGAGACACGTGCAACTCCGATACCCGTTTTTGGTGAAAAGTGATAATATTAACAAAATTATCCAAGTGAGAAAAGAATTCCCAAATTAGCTAACATCCTTAGCCGCAGAAACCAACGCAAGTTGTAAGCGATGTGCAAAACAATGAATGTAATATGCATAAGGACAATCTCTACGAAATAATGCTTGAAGGCCATTCCATGAGCCTCGCATATTACTCCCACCATCATACCCTTGGCCTCTCATTTTTGAAACTTGGAGATCATGATGACCATGCACATAACATATTTTACCTTTCAAGGTTGTTGCCACAGTGTCACCAACACTTCTGATGGCAAAGAAACGCTCTGTAAGAATTCCACGGCTGTTCACAAACCTTAGAATAATTGCCATCTGTTCCTGTTTAGATATATCTTGTGCTTCATCAACAAGAATGCAGAAACAACTATTTCCAATTTCTTCACGAACCATTTGACGAACTCTATTCGCCATTATATTCAAGATCTCTTTTTGAATGTCGGGAGCAATGTACTTAGCATTTTAAGGAGCATTCTCAAGTACAACTTCATGAACTTTGGTATTCATAGTCGCAAAAGCTTTCACTAGTTCAATAAAATGTCCCCGATTTGATGATGTTACAGATTCATCATGACCTCTAAAGGCACAACCTTGAAGTGCTAACCACCGGACAATTATAATAGAAGTTCTCAATCGCAAACGATTTTTCTCCTTTTCTTGTTGCGATTGGGCGTGAAAAACATTCTTGATATGATCAGATGGTTGCCTCAAATTTTCAGCTCTTTGAACACACATCATATGAGGTGATTTTTCTGAAATACCAAATTGTTGAAGAAATGCACATTGACTTCCTTGATTTACCCTCTTCCAACTTTGAAATCCTTCATTAACTAATGTAGAAGTAGTATGCATATGAATGTCACTCAAGAAAAGGAAGAAGAAAAAACAGTAAGCTTTTTCAGTCACAGGTGAGTACTCTAACCAATTAAACTTGTCAAACCAGTGTTTCTGAAAACTTCGATTTTGAGCTCCAAACTTTTTAACTGGATAAGCTTCCATTCTCGGTTGATAAGGCCCAACATTTAGATATGCACGTCTAACTTCATCTCGCACATTGACATGATATTCATGAATTTGCTTTCTTTTTCCCGGATCCCTCTCAATGGAAAAAGATGGAGGCAACTCCAAATTTGAGATAGTTTGGATTTCAGGGACTACAGCATGTGGAGGATCCTCATTGACTAGATCTTGCACTGTCGTAGGTATAGGTTCAGAACTCCTTTCACCAGTTTGACGATTCACTTTCGAAAAAATGATGAAATCAACTTCTTTGCCTTCTTGGCAACATGTTCATTATCCATTCTAAAAAACATTTTCAATATTGGTATATATTAAAATACTTATATATAAAAAATAAAAATAATTAATTATGTACTGAAAAAATCAATTAATAATCAAAACGATTGTATGATTCCCTAGCCCTAAAACTCTAAAATGCTAATAATAATAATAATTAATACATTAATAGTTTAATACACAATCAGTCAATCACAATTCACAGATTCACAACAGAAGTGCATAACTTCACTGATTCACAAATTAAAATTCACGAACTACACAAATTAAAATTCAACACCAACACCAAACTCAATCAGCCAAATTATACCAAATGCGCACAAATTACTTGGTAAAAGGGCAAGACTGCAAGAAGATTTACCTGGAGGAGTGGAGGCTGGCCGCTGGACTGCCGTCTGCCGGAGTGCCGGTCGTTGGAGCTTGGAGGACTGGTCGAGAAAGCGAGAGGCCGAGAGAGGGAGGCTGGAGACAGTTCGGTCGGTCGGAGCCAGAGGCGTTCGGCGTTCCGTTCGCTGCTTCAGTGTTCGTCGTCTTCGTCCCTTCGGTGTTCGGAGAATCGGAGGTTCCGAGGTTAAGTTGCCGACTGCGTGTGCGTAACTGCGTAAGGACGTAAGGTTTAGTTGCCGGTTTTTTTGGCTGGGCTGGGGTGAGAATTATTTGTGGGGTGGGCTGACAAATAATTTAGGTTGGACTGAGATTTGAAAATGTACCAATACTAGCATACATCCGCCCCTGATCCGATTGCAATAAACATTATATCTAATAATATGATTAAAGTTCACAATTCCTTTATCCTGTGGCAATTTGTCCATTTAAGAGTATGACACTCTTCAATGAGTTTACTCATACCAAGTGTCAGCTAAAAATTCAACCGGAAACACATTCAAATTAATTCATGAAGATAACTGCGCATGTTTGCGTTCTTGAATTAATTTGAATACGTTCCCAATTGAATTTTTAGCTGAAATTTGGAATGAGTAAACTAGACTTGATGAATAAGATGCTCAAAAAAAGTCATCAAAAAAATCCACCGGGGACCGTCCCAAATCGCGACGGCCGGACAGAGTCTCCTATAAAAGGACTTAATTGATTTTTTTATGAAAGTTCGAGGACCTATTTAGCCGCACAATCCTTATCTTTAGAAATCATAATTATGATTTCTCCCCCGCCCCTCCCCCCTCCCAATGGTGATATTGACTTTATTAATAATGAATAATTAGATGTATGAATTTTTATTTCTATAACTAACTTCAAAACTGTAATATATGAATGGAAATATGTTCAAATAGACCCTTCTATTATTTTCAATTCATCACTTAAGTCATTCTACTAAGAAAATTATCATATAAGTACACTTACTTTTTAAATACAATCAATCACACCATTTTGAACTGCTATAGCAGGTTCTTTTTTTGAAAACATAATTAGGAGTATTGCTAAATCTTATAAAATATTCATATATATTTGAAAAACAGTGCAATAATAATATGAAAAATACATAAATGTAAACGGATAAAAAATTTAAAAAAATTAAATCAATAAAATAAAAAATTAAAAAACTAAAAATATAAAGTGAAAATGTACAATGGAAAATATAAACTGTAAAAACATTTTAAATAGATGTCGAATATAAAAGTAATTTCAACATTTCAAAAATATTGAGTTTGAAAATCTGAATCCCCCCCCCCCCCCCCCCTATTTTTTGGTGTTTTTAAATATAAAAAACCTTCTATTACAAGTCAAAATCACTAAATTGATCCATTTTTAATGTAAGTGTACTTATATGACGTTTTTAGTAAAAGAGCTCAAGTGATGAGTTTTTTTTGAAAGGAAATACCGCTTATATTAATATCATTAGGATCAAGATCGTTAACACAAACTCAAAGAGACCAACACTGACATCAACTATCCGTAACCAACTAACACTGTCAACCTTACGACTAGACTTAGAAACGAGCACTCCTCAAAGAGCAATACGAATCGCTAACAACCAAACGGGTGTGACACAACAATCACTGGTCATATAGATCCTTCTAACGACATAATATCTAGCAGAATTGTCAATCCATATTGTAGACGTAAGTCTGAAGACATCAACAAAAAACAGAGCAACATAAACAAACTTAACATGAAAGTAAGACAATAAAAAATACTCTCTCCGTTCTTTATTAACTGTCTCGTATTCCTTTTTGGGACGTTTTTAATTATTTGTCTCTCTTTCCTTTTTTGGTAAGTTTTTTCAATCAAAATACCTTTATATCCCTACTTTTATTACCATTACCCCTTTTTCTTTCCTACTTTTTCATTTACCCACAACCCACTACACCTTTAACACTACAACTATTATTTTCCTCTTAAAACCTGTGCCAAAGTCTAAGAGGACAGATAATAAAGAACGGAGGGAGTAAAATAATTGATAAATACGTGAAGTATTATCTTCCAAACCCTAGCACCTCAGTCGCTCTAGGGCGGTCGTTCAAGAGGGGGTGGACCGCCTCTGTCTTCTCCCTTGCTCAGTACTCAATCCAGAAATTGTCAGATTATTTTTCAATCGAAGGTTTCAATCACAAATCTCCAGATCCGATCCATCGCAACACATCCAGAAACATCAATCATAGAGAAGAAGACCATGCATGGAGAGGCAGAGCGTGGTAACGACCATCTTCCCACTGTCGCTCCAAATCATTCACCGGACAAGAAACGACGCAAGCCGCCTGCCGGAAAGACAAACCCTAGACGAAAGTTAAGGAGAAGACCACTTCTACGCTGCTCAGAGGGTTAACACAGAATTGTCGAAATAGTGAAGGGCATAGTCAACGCTAAGCTCTCCAGTTGTGAAGCGACAACAAATGCCTCTTGAGGTTAGGGTGAACATCAATAAGGAGCCGTCAGCAGCACCTCTTGAGATTAGGATGTTAGTTATCAAAGTCAGATCCCTTAAGTGATGGTTTAAAAATAAGAAATGTTGTACAATCTTGTAAAACGTTTTTGCAAAACAAATTGCCATTATATCTTCTATTAGCATATAATTCATTTATAATGTATAATTAAAAAGTAATATTCCCTCCGCCCCATAAAACAGTTTCCACTAGGATTTGGATCGGATTTTAAGAAAATAGGAATAAAGTGGAAATGTATGGTTGCGGTTGTGTAAGAAAAAGATAAATGAATGGTAGCCACACAAAACTTTCCAAAAAGAGAAATGTGAAGTATTTTTTTGGACAACACAAAAAGGAAACTGGGAACTATTTTGCGGGACAGAGGGAGTAAATGTTTATATAAGAAAATTTTACTGTAAAATTTGACATTGCTTATATTACAGAGTATATGCATATAAAATTTTTGTAACATACTTTCATTATATCTTATATTGACATACAGAAAGAATGATAAAAATATTAGTTAAGGAGTTTAGATAGACAAAAATATGACCAAAATTTCGTGTAGACAAAAAACTGATTAAAAGTGTTGAAACAGACTTAAATGCCCTCGATAATAGCATACGCACTCTTCCGCCTCCATCAATTAGATCTACACACCTTTCCGCCTCCATCTATCAAATCTGCGATCGATTAGCTAGTGGCTTGCCTCTCGTCGACTATTGCCGCTCCGCGAAGATAGCCACCGTCCGCCGCCTCCACCAGTCCGCCATCACTCCCGTCGCAGCCGCACATCTCCCAGGCCAGGTCTGTTATCATCTCTGTCGCGATCTGTTATTCTCTTTTCTTCTTCGGCAATGGTGAAGCAAACAGATCTTGTTGTGAAGGTGATGGCAGCAACTAGGTTCGACGATGGGCGGCACGGTGGTTAGATTACCAGACGGACTGAGGCTAAGATTTAGCCTTAGGAGGCAGAAATGGTGGGTGGAGGTGGCTAAGGTTAGATGTGAGGTAGTGGGGGCAGTGATTGCCTACGGCGGCTAGGGATAGGTTTGGGGTGTTGGGGGTGTTGGGTGCGAGCAACGAGGGTATGGGGGTGTGAGATGGTGATTGGGAGAGTGAGGCAATGGTGGGATGGTGGTGACTGGCGGCAGCGATGGTTTTGACGGTGTTGACGACCTGGAGGTTGGGGGCTAGGGTTGGGAAGTAGGAGTCGTTGGCGGCGGCGGCGACAAGTTCTCACCGGAGTAACTGCGGACGTAGTAAATATGACTTGTGGGGTGGAGTCATTATGGTGAAGTAACTGTGGAGATGTCACTGTGAATGTGTCACTGAAGAGGTGTCAGTGTGACTGGTGACATCGATAATCAGGCGGCGACGGCGGTCACCGGCCGACGGTAGTGTGTGTTGGTCACTGTGGTGGATGTCAGTGTGGCGTGTAATGTAACTATAAAATAAAGTAACTGCAAATTAGGGGTAATTTAGTAAGTTTAAAGCTTATTAGTAACATTTTCGGAAATTAAAACAAAAAGTCACTTTTATGTCAATTGTCTACTTTTTAGTAATATTGAGGGCAAAACCCCTAACATATAACTTAGTTATTTAGGTATTCAACCTAAATCGTAACTTACATACCACATACGTAGAGTTTTTGCCATTTTCGATCCCTCGACTATTGGGTCAGTGACACTTTTGGTACTCGATTTTCAATTTTTCCATTTTTAATCCTCGACTATAGTGCAAGAGACACTTTTAGTCATCGATTTCAAAGTTTCACACATTTAGTCTCTTGAGTATTATCACTTTGACACTTTTAGTCCTTCCACAATGATTTTGAGATAATAAGTGTACGACTAAAAATGTCACTCCTATAATAGTTGAAGAATCAAAAGTGTCACTTTTATGAAAGTCGAAGGCCTAAATGTGGAAATTTTCAAAGACGGGTACCAAAAGTGTCTTTCGCACAATAGTCGAAGGACTTAAAGTGAAAAAACTCAAAGTCAAGTACCAGAAGTGTCAGTGACATAATAGTCGGAGGACTAAAAGTGGAAAAACATGATGTTAAGACATCTTTTATATAAAGTTGAGGGTAGTTATATTAGTTATGCAAGTTTAGGGTGTTTATCTCACATGTCTCAAAAGTTTGGGGTATTTAAATTATTCCCCTCAAGATAATGATCTATATCTCTCTCGTCAATCTCGTGTGTCCTTGGACTTCACTACAATCCACTGTGCAGAGATGGTTGATGCTCTAATAGTGAATACTGTATAACCTAAATAAGAGTAAACATGACTAAAAATTACAAATATGACTACATTATTTTAAATTCTCTACATAGGACTAATCATGTATATTTGAATAAATATACTCTTGAAGCCTTTTGGACTGCCCAACCCATCCACCATTGTCGGCCGCCGACCTCCGCCTACCGCCAGAATTCGATCAAAATTTCCAGATTAGTTTTTCCGTCAGTTTCATGCCGGGAGATTCGTCGGTTATTGTCGCTTCCGTATTGCCTCACCATCAACCGTCTACTCTGATTGACAGAAGGATATAATAGGGCAATTAATTAATTATTTAGGACTGTTGTGGGTAGAAAGTTAATACTGAATCCTATTCGTGAAATATTTATGTAAATATTTGTGTGTAATTAGTAAGGTAGATTCTATGGTACCCATAAGGTACTATACCTTCGTTCACATGAACCAATTGGAATGTTGCAGTTGAATTATTTATATCTAAATTAAGAATGATATAATCATTTGGACGAATCAAGTGAATGGTAAGTACGGTACCCATATTAAAAATGCTCTAGTCTACTATGAGCCTCTTCTTTAATACTTCATATTTGTCAAACTTTTTTACCTGTTCTTGTTACTTGTGAGTAGTGATGTCTACATAGACAACCCACTGGTGTTGCCGGAGGAAAACTGGTTTCAGATATTTTTAAAAATGCCATCTCAGCCCTCCCCAGACGCTGCCGTCAAACACCTCAAACCTTACTTTTTTTACGGTCACCGGAAACCCACCCAGAACCGCCCTACCGTCCATGGTGGCCTATTCTCCAACCGCCAAACCGTTAATCCCGCTACCAAGACCCGGCGGGCACCATATGATCCACTCGAATTTGAGCTTCAGAATTGGGATCCGGACTTAAATTCCCGACCCGCTAGAGACCCATCTCGGGAGTTCTTCTCCTTGGCAAAGAATCTCTCCCCCATTGCTAGGTATATCGTCGACTCCTTCAAAAAGCACGGACGGTGGGGTACACAGGTTATCGAAGATCTCAATCGCCTCCGGCGGGTCACTCCCAAACTCGTCACCGAGGTTCTCAAGATCCCCCATATCGATCCGAAGCTTTCATCCAAGTTCTTCCACTGGGCTGGTAAATATATTCTTTCTTTGTCATTCTCCTTTTTTCATTAAAGACATTAACAATAATTCACATTCCTTTGGTAACAGTTGTTCCTTTTCTTCATTTATTTGTGGATATTCTTTCCCAGGAAAGCAAAAAGGGTATAGGCATGACTTTGCTTGCTACAATGCTTTTGCTTATTCATTGAACCGAACAAATCAGTTTCGGGATGCAGATAGGGTACCCGAGTTAATGCATATGCAGGGGAGGACACCTACAGAGAAACAATTTGAAATTTTAATTAGAATGCACTCTGATGCAAATAGGGGTCTTCGAGTGTACCATGTGTATGAGAAAATGAGGAAATTCGACATCAAACCAAGAGTATTCCTCTATAATAGGATAATGGAAGCCTTGATTAAAACAGACCATCTCGATTTAGGATTGTCTGTTTATGATGACTTCAAGCAGGATGGACTAGTGGAGGAGAGTGTGACCTTTATGTTACTGATAAAGGGTTTATGTAAATCTGGCCGAGTTGATGAAGCAATTGAGCTTTTGAATAAAATGAGGAAAAATGTATGCAAACCAGATGTTTTTGCCTACACAGCAATGGTAAAGGTTCTTATTTCTGAGGGAAATCTGGATGGTTGTTCTAGGGTTTGGAAGGAAATGATGAAGGACAGGGTTGAGCCAGATGTTATGGCTTATGGAACTTTCATCACAGGATTGTGCAAAGGAAATCAGGTGGAGAAAGGGTATGCGTTGTTTAAGGAGATGAAGAAGAAGAGACATTTGATTGATAGGGCTATATATGGATCTCTGATAGAAGCATTTGTTAAAACCGAGAAGGTCGGTTCTGCTTGTGATTTACTCAAAGATTTGATAAATTCTGGTTATAGGGCCGATTTAGCTATATATAATTGTCTCATTGAAGGTCTATGCAACCTTAATCATGTTGATAGGGCTTATAAACTTTTCACGGTCACAATTCAAGAAGATCTCCAACCTGACTTTTCCACCATCAACCCTATTTTGCTGTCTTATGCAGAAGCAAAAAGAATGGATGACTTCACCAGTTTGCTTGATCGAATGCAGAAACTGGGTTTTTGCATTAAAGATGATCTATCCAAATTCTTTTCCGTTATGGTGAAAAGTTCTGACAAGGTAATGCCAGCTTGGGAAGTTTTTAAAGAGGTAAATCCCAAGTATCATTGCAGTGTACAATGCTATAGTGTTCTAATGGAGGCACTACACGATGTTGGGAAGGCGGATAAAGCTCTAGAACTTTTCCAAGAATTAAAAGATAATAAAGAGTTTCAAATTGATTATTCAACGAGCTGTAGCATCGCAATTCAATGCTTTGTTGAGATTGATGACCTAGAGGAGGCGTGCAAGTGGTATAACCGGCTAAGAGAAATTCCCTTGATTCCTTCCACCATGGCTTATGACTCACTAGTAAAGAAACTTTGCAAGACTGGAGAGATTAATGACGCTATGATGCTTATACGTGACTGTTTGGCGAATGTCACAAACGGGCCAATGGAATTCAAGTATACACTTACGATCATCCACATAAGCAAATCTAATGATGCTGGCAAACTGGTTGAAGTTATAGATGAAATGATTGAACAAGGTTGCCATCCTAATGAAATCACATACTGTGCTGTTATTTGTGGGATGTGTTTGCACGGTACAATTGAAGAAGCAAGGGAAGTTTTTTCAGTAATGAGGGGGCGCAAACTTCTTAGTGAAGCGGAGGTTTTGGTTTATGATGAGTTACTTATTGAGCAAATGAAGAAGAAGACGGCCGATTTAGTGTTATGTGGTTTGAAGTTTTTTGGCTTGGAAAAGAAGTTGATAGCTAAAGGATGTAAAATATTGCTGGAATGAAAACATAAAGAAGGTGTGTGTGAACTTGTACTAGCTTTGATGCAAATATATTTCTCCTTTTAAGGAGACTGGAGTATTTTTGTTAATGTCAAAGTATTCTTATTATTTGGTATAATGACAAAATATGTCTAAACTAAAAGTAATGGACAAAATATAACTTGATGCACACGGAGCATCATGGTATTTTTGTTGTGAATACAAGTGGTGTTCTATTTTATATTGTAGCAGTGAACATTTAGTCATATTTATGTACATACTTTCTATCTTAGTAAAATAATCAGAAAAATCCCTTATAATTGTCATCACTGTCATCATCATCATCAATTCATCATCATCATCATCATCATCATCATCATATAAGGGCTCAACTCTAACACCTTTTAATGTCAGGTTGTTTTTCAGCAATGGTTAACAATGATACCATGAGCCTTATAAGAGCATGCCATTGAAATGGAGTAAGAGAAGAGGACACTTACTCTCACTTGCATTGTAAGCCCAAATCCTGTTTTTTAGTTTTTTTACTGTCCTAGATATATAGAAATGGTGCAAACTTTAATTGAGGACACCTAGTGCTCATTGCTCAATATATAGGGAGGTAAATATATGCCATCTTGTTTGCATTTTTTGTTGATCTCCTTTTCCTTCTCCTTACCGTTCGCTCAGGAAGATGAATTGACTTTGTTGTGTTAGACGGTGCTGCCTGGGAAATACTTCCAGCAACATTTTGATGTATATGTACGGTGCCAGGAGTATTGATAAAATAATGGAGATATGGTCGAGGAAGCTGTCTGATAATCATGATGGCAAATCATATGTGTACAACATTCAGGTATTGTACTGTCTACTGATGTTTTAGAGAAACATGTGCTCTATTCCATTAGGGTTCGTTTGGAACTCAACAAAATGATTGGTAAAGAAAATAGGGAGAAAGGTATAAAGGAAATATATTTACTGAAGATATTTTTTCAAACTCTTTTATTTATTTCTATTCTTTAAAGACTGAGAAATCTAAACGTATGTCAATATCTTAAAACCATTAGTCACATTTCATTATCCTTTTGCATTTTCTGAGGTGAGACCAAACACAAGACATTAACTTCCCTTAGCTCCTTTTTGTCCCTTTTCTATCATATTCCATGAGGCACAAATACCCTTAAAGCAACTGCTATAGAATTTCTTTTGTAGGATTGAAGAAGACTATAGAATCTGCACTTGGAACGAGAGCTCGTAATTGAGCAATGCGCCAATGCCAATAAACCTAGAGGCACATCTCACCAAACACACCTTGAGGTGACACCCAATATAGGGAATGGTATGTCTGATGCTGTTTAGGTCCAAGGCATATGCCTTGAGGATGAGGCGCAAGTAAGCCTTATGCAATATTTTTCAGTGAATTAAGGTTGGCCCACTTCTTTCCTTTATTTCAAATGAGCCAATGACTCACTATATTTTGGCTTGAGAAAATATGGAATAAAGCAAAATGGGTCACCAAACTCTTTGCGCTTCTTCGTTATGGAGCAGTAGTATGTCCATGCAATTTTCGAGTGATTTTCATCACGTGTCATCCAAAAACAGTCTCTCTGTGCTTTAGTATAGGGGTAAAGCTGCGTACATCCGACTCCTCCTTACCCCACCATAGGTAGGAGCCTTCATGGCGTTGTTGTAAGGTTGGCCCATTCTGTAAAAATCCATTTTTTTCTTTAATACGTCTATTCAAGATAAGCTCCATCTGCTACTTTTCAATTCTTTGGTTTAGGTTTCCGCCTGGGAATATATTTTAGAAGAGCGATTACTTCTCAAATTTGGTTTGCTGATTGTTCTTTTCTTTACAGCTACTCTTGTGGTGGGTGTAATTATTTCACTTACGGAGTGAAGATAGCCTAGGCTTGTAATTATTTTACTTTAATGGCTATAATAATATGTGGGCGTTTTTTTATTATTACTAAATTAAAGCCGATTTGTAAAAATGGTACAAATGTGACCATTTTTACAAGAGGACAAAAATGTGACTGAGTTCATATATTTGGGAAAACATGGTGTTACTGCCAAAAAAATTATGTGATTGCCAGACTTTTATGTCACTGTCAAATGTCATTTTCATATTTTTATGTTGCTTTTTGAATGATAATTTTCAGGCGACTTTTTTCTAGTAATCATCCCACACTGTCGCCTGCCACCCTATCGGCACCACCATCCCACCGCTACTTCTTTCTCCTGGACGAATACATTCACTAATTAAGGAAATTGCAGTCTTCCTTTATCTTTCACAAATTTAGTTTTTTCCCAATGCATATCGGACTAAATATTTTAATTGTGGCGTTAACTTTACTGGTTCTTATTTTTGCGACTTATATCCTAGTATCATTTTGGATGTTTTCTTTTGGACTGTTTTCAGTCCCAGACCAGACATGACTTAAACAGACTAGACTGAACCAAACCACATTTTAACATATCAGATCAGACTTATACAGATCAGATCACACCATATCAGACTTAGACAGTTATAAAATACATAGAGACCAGACATTTAGCAGGCAAGATCAGTTCAGATTAGACTAAATCAGGTTTAAACAAATCAAACCAGACCAGATAAGACTAAACCAGATCAATAAATTTCAATTCAAACGAAAACATCTTTTATCTTTGTATAATTACTCAGGGTTTGTGAATTTGCTTCATTACCATACAAAATATAAATATATACTACCTTCGTCCCTTAAAATTTTGCCAAATTTGACCGACACGGAGAATAATAAAGTAAAAACGTGGTTGAGGTTTGTGCAAAGGAGAGAGAAATAACAGAAACTACAAAATAATTGATTAAAAGGGAAAGTGTCAAAGTTTTTTGGAACGTCCCAAAAACGAAAGATGACAATGTTTTAAGGGACGGAGGGAGTAATACATACTTTCTCCGTCTCAGGAATTTCTTCCGGTTTTGACCGGTATCGCAAATTTATGCAAATTTATAAAGGGGTTGACTTTCCCCTTATACCCTTAGCTGAATGGGGTAAATGAATGGGTAAAATTTGAGGTAAAAACTTTAATAAGGTGGGAAAATGATTAAAAGTAGATTGATTGACATGTGAATAGTAAAGACTATTCACATTTGTCTAAAAGTTGCATACATAGAGGCGCCAATCCAAAAAAAAAGGGAGAGATTAGTTTTTGGTTCTTTACATATACTACTCCCTCCTAATTCCCTACATACACACGCACACTTCCATCACACACTCCACACACACGCACACTTACAGACACTGCACACACACGCACACTGAAAACAAAAAAAGGTGCAACTTCTTCTTCATTTTCTCTAGCTTCTTCCACACCAGGACCCCTAGACTTGCAAATAGTAACAACGGATGGTCATGGTGCTGCAGTGGGGAAAAAAGGCTTTCGAACAGTGAAAAAGAGCGCATAACACATGTACTCTTAATGTCCTGTAGGAGGGATTCTTTGGGGTACTTGAAAGTTCAGAAAGGTATTTTTGTCATACTTGCTGAAGAGTATGAAGTGTCTAGAAGAACTATTTCTGGCATTTGGGACACAGTTAAAAAGCAAGTTGTACAAAGTGATGCAGTAAATGTGTGTAGGAAGTACCATGGCAGAAAAGGATAGAATTTGATCTATCTCAGGTATCACAGATCCCACTGCATAAAAGGACTACCATAAGGTCCTTGGCAGCTGCCACCTCAATATCAAAGTCAAGTGTCCACAGATTGGTTCAAAGTGGTAAGATCAGAAGGCATACAAATGCAATAAAGCCATTTCCAAGTGATGCAAATAAATTGCAAAGATTGAAGTTCTGCCTTGGTCAGATAGAGAAGTCAGTGCCACAGAAGCCTACCTTTCAAACATTTCAGAATGTGATTCACATTGATGAAAAATGGTTTTTCATGTCAAAAACATCTCAAAGATTATACATGGATTTGGAAGAGGCTGATCCACACAGTGTAGGCAAATCAAAGAGGTTCATAACTAAGGTCATGTCCCTAGGTGCAGTGGGTAGGTCCCTTTTTCAGAAAGTGGTGAGGTCATTTGGGATGGAAAATAGGCATGTTTCCACTTGTTGAACAGGTTGCAACAAAAAGAAGAAGCAAAAATAGAAATGCAGGTGTTATGGAAACCAAGCCTATTCTTAGCATAACAAAGAAAGTGTTCAAGAAATGTTAATCAACACAGTCCTCCCAGCAATCAAGGAAAAATGGCCTTCACAGTTAAGCAAAGAAATCATAATACAACAAGACAGTGTAAGGTCACAGATTTCACATGATGATGCAGAGTATATGAGTGCTTCCATGGCTGATGGGTTTACAATCACGCTTACTAACCAGCCCCCCAATTCTCCAGACCTTAACATCCTAGACCTAGGGTTTTTAGGGCAATACAATCTTTGAAAGACAAGAATGCACCCAAGACAGTGGATGAACTGTTACATGCAGTGGATGATGCTTTCAAACAACTATCACCTATGACTCTAAACAAAGTTTGGCTAAACTATCAGTATGTTATGATTGATGTTCTGAAAGTGCAGGGAGGCAACAATTACAAGCTACCACACAATGCAAAGGATAGGATACAGTCAGAAGAGATACTTCCAAAAACAATTGAGGTAGATGTTCAATTATTGGAAGCAACAGAACAGATTCTAGGACAACAAACAGGGGATACTGAAAGTCAGGGGAACTTCATAATTGAAGAAGATGATGATCATCATCATCTTCAGTGATGAAGTACATGCTCAGACATAATAGGCCTTAAAATTTTTGGTTTTTTGTACATGCCTTAATTTTGCAGGACAGACAGACATTTAGAATTAATACTAACATGCTCAGACATTTTGTAATACATGCTGCATACTCAGACCTTTTGTAGAAGTACAAGCATAGTCAGACATTTTGTAATTGTAGAAGCATAGTGATCTAGCAATGGTCATAATGATTTCATCATTTTGGGACAAGAACAACACACTCAGACCTTATGAATAACTACATCAACATACACACCACACAAGTACTGATCATCATATGGTACTGAATAAAGTACCATATCACATGGATCATGGTCATCATAGTATGGATAAAGTACCACATCACAGGATCATGGTCATCACAGTATGCTTAAACTACCAAAATACTTTCATATGCTCATCATAGTATGCATAAAATACCACATCAGAGGGTCATGGTCATCACAGTATGCATTAACTACCCAAACACTATCATATTGTCATCATAGCATGCATAGAGTACCATATCACAACCTAATGCTTTCATCATAGCATACCACTCAGAATGAACCAATCATAGTAGTAAAGAACCAGTACACACAAGGTCTACTTTCATCACAGTATGCATAAAGAACCAGTACACACAAGGTCTACTTTCATCACAATATGCATAAAGAACCAGTACACACAAGGTCTACTTTCATCACAATATGCATAAAGAACCATTACACACAAGGTCTAGTTTCATCACAGTATGCAAATGGACAGTTTCATGACAGTATGCATAAAGGACCAGTACACACAAGGTATACTTTCATCACAGTATGCCTAACTACCATTTATAATACCAAACCACCATGTACAACCCACACGCATCACAATAAACATCAAAAAACAATTTTTCATCATTGCTTCCCCCAAATTACACACAATGGACATAGAGTACGAATTAAACCATAAACGAAGATAAGGTATAGAAGAAACTCCCCTAATCTGTGTCCACGCCCCACATCCTTGTTTCCCATTTTGGCAAAATTATTTTTAGGAACTCCTCCAGTTGGGGACTTCTCCGAATAGGATGCATGTCAATGTCTTTGCGTCTTTTAAGCCGATTTGGGTCCACCGTCTCCCCCACGACCTCTGCAGGCTTTTCGCTTACATCCTCGGGAAGCTCTTCTTCACTGTTCGGGATGATGAGGAGGGCATCCTCTGCCGGGGAGTTCTGAGCCATGCACCTCGAATGGAGTACCAATACAGGGTCATCTGTGTCCAACGCCACCGCTTCCTCCGGAAGAACAACCTCTTCACTGTCAGGGATGATGAAGTGTTCAATATTCTCCATACTCAAAGTATTTGGGTTTAGATTCATAAAAATGTGAGAGAGGGGGAGGCGGAAGGGTAGATAGATTTACATAGGGGGGGATGGAGGAAGTAAATGGGAGAGACGGTTGGAGTAATTGAGAGAGACGGATGCAGTGACAGAGAAAGAGGAGACGGTGGGAGTAATGGGAGAGAGGGATGCGAGTGGGAGCAAATGAGAAAGAGAGAGAGATGCAGACGGGTAAAAGGGAAGGGGAATGGGAAAGGTTTTTTTTATAGGGGAGGGTAAAATAAAGTTTTTAGTATGGGTTATTTCCTTTTTAGGAAAGTTGGAAGAATTAATTGGAACGGCCCAAAAAGGAAACTGAAAGAAATGATCGGGACGGAGGGAGTACATATTTTCTCTTACCTTTTTATTCTTTCTATCCCATTTCCACACATTTTATATATCTATTCATTCAACTTGATCTCAACGAAACCTTAGGAGTGTTTGGTTATCTTGATCTCAATGAAATCCTTACGGCGTGTTTGGTTTTGCGTAATTTCACTTGAAGGCTGCAAACTATTCTCTGGTCAATGTAAATTGTTTCTCAAATATTTTAGTTTAGATATCCAACCTTTATCAAATTTGGTTTTTTACAACTTTATAAATTTTTTAATGTAGTTCTTAAAAATGGAGTATGTAAATTTTATTTATAAAAAAAATCTAATTATTGATAAAGATCAGTTAACTTTATGGCCAATCAAATATCCTAAATCATGTGGCAACTTTTAAGTGAGACTGATGGAGTATGTGTTTTAATTATATTCGCATATCTATCCTTGTTATTTGTATAATTATTTTTTTCTAAACATTTAGATTTTGAAAAGTATTTATGTTATAGGACTTATAGCTTATTTAAATTTTTTTGAGTGGATTTCAAAATGTAATGGAAAAATTGATCATTTTCTTAACCTGAAAATAGCTTTTACGAATAACTTGAACGTTTTTAAAATTGAAAACTTTTTGAAATGATGGATAAATATAGGGGGTTTCATTAAATATTATTAATAAAAATGTTATGGACAAAAATGAGAGTACAATTTTGTGTAAAGTTTACATTACACTAACTTACATTTAATTACTAGGATGTAAATTTTGAACACAAATGTAGTGACTAATAGTTACCAAGTAAGTAGTAATATTTTTGTCAAGCCAGTTCTGGTTCGGGCCTGGGCCAAGCCAGTTCTGGTTCGGGCCTGGGCCCGGCCGGGCCTTTTTTGGGAATGGGTGAACTGGAACCGACCTGGGTAGGCGGCGGTTTCAGGCCGGGCCAGTTCCGGTTCAATTTTTTTATTTCTTATTTATTTCACCCCCACCCCCATCCCCCCCATCCCCCCAAACCTCTCGAAAATACCCAGCCCGGCCCAACTAAACCCAGCCCAAACAAAAAAAAAACAAAAAAGACCCGAACCGGGCCCGGTTCGGCTGGGCCGGTTCGCCTTTTCCTTGACCGGAACCGTAACCGGAACCTGTTTCCCGGGCCGGGCCGGTTCTAAACAGTACCGGGCCGGTCCGATTCCGAGCCAGGCGGCCCGAACCGTGTCCATCCCTACTTTTATGCTCAATGGTTTTATGCTCATTTTAAAAGTTGTATATTTCAAACGTATCATATTATATTAGATTCGCATATTGAAATTAATTGGAATTGATTATAGACATAATTTAAAAACTTTTTATAAAAGCAAAAAAAGTCAATTAAAAGGTATGAGTCAGATATCACGATACTAATTCTTAGACTCTTAATACTCAAAAGAACAAGTTTGTTGCTCACCAAAATTCCATTATTCCTCACATAAGTGAAGTGACTTTCACCAAAATTACTAAATTGCCACGCGGTACAGCCAGTTGAACGGTAAATGTTTCCACTCATATCCGAATTTTAAACTTTTACTTTACTTTTACATATTCGTATTTAGTTTCCTACTTTAAAAAAAATAGTAGCTCTTGTCAAAAAAAAAAATTAGTAGCTCTTCTTACTTTTTTTACGTTTTATTGCATCATACTTTTTGAGCCCTAATTATTATGTTCTACAGTACTATTTTTCTTAATCTCCATGAAATATCACCAACTACTGATGAACGCATGCAATATAAATTTTTATTACTAGCTTCCACTTAAAAAATATCGGAAAATAATACTCCCTCCGTTCCAAATTATTTTACAAAGTAAACATTTTTTTATCAACCAATAAAAAAAGTCAATGCTCCAAATCGATAATTAATTCAATTTTTAATAATTAAAATTTATATATTCAGAAACTACGTTGAAATCTCTTCAAAGTTGTAAATTCCAAATTAGAATATAATTAAAAATTGACATCGTAATTAAACAAATAAAATGAAATTGTCTGACCAAGAAAAGTCAAATTTGCAAATCAATTTGGGACGGAGGTAGTAAATTTTATGCTCAGTCAACATTGTGAACCATATAAATAAAATATGAACAAAGAACCATTCAATTCTAAGAAATAAGGAGGTCTCGTGTCCTAGCGGAGGTCTCGGGTTCGAATCCCGCTAGGCACATTTAGGGGAGAGGAGGGAGGTCTTGCTCCCAATGATTCTTCCTACCTTCACGGAGTTGCTCAGCGGCTGAGAAGGGAGAGGATGGTAATGAAGGTAGCGGGTTCGTGTGATGGGAGGAGCAGCCTGAAAGGTGATGTAAGTCCTGCTGGATTCGTCCTTTGGAGCCAGTACTGACGAGGCTAACTGTGATCAGATCCAGACTTAATTGTCTAGGGGCTTTGGAGGGTAGTTCATAGACTCCAGGATTATGGGAGCGTTTAAGCCCTGACATCTGGATTATCAAAAAAAAAGTAAGGAAAATATTGAAATTAAAAATATCAAAACTCCCAAAAACTACGAAGAGGATTAGAGGAGTCTTACTTGCAGGATTAGCTCAATTGATCGAGTAGTGATTCAACTAATGTGTATTGAAGCTGAAGTTCTGATACTTATCAATATAAGATCTACCACTGTTAAATTGATTGAGTTGTCGTGACTTATAATCTTGTCGTGTTGGGGCGTGGAGTCTAAGCTAAGGTCCCGTTTGGATAGCAGCGGTTTGAACAATCCGATGCAATTTGCAGGGGTAGACAAGAAATCGCAGAAAAACAAATGCCTAATTGAGAAATTCAACCTTTGGAGGAGGATTAGAGGAATCTTATCTCCACACATAGTCAAACCGTCACGGCTCATCTTCCCATAGATTCTTCATTTTTTACCACGTAACTATGGGGTTTCACTCTTTCGTGTTACTGTCTTCGAGGGAGAAAGGATATGGAAAAGAGTAAAAATATTCAAAACTCAGTCTCCTAGACCAAATATTCAATCCAACTAACCTAACATGAGAGATTCACCATTATCGTTGTTTGGTCAGAATTCGCGGACCGATACTCCAGTTGTTGGTCGCTTTGGAGGCTGTCGGCTACAGAGTTTAATACTCGTGCTTAGAAGGTAATGACAAAGAAAAACCATTTTATTTATTTCAATTAATGCATGCTATGGGAGTCCATCCATTAACTAGAAGATGATCATGTGGGATTATATTAATTTTTTCTGGATTATTGCTTGACTCAAGCCCTCAACCCACTTTAGATATTGTACATACATGTGCAGTTAGGTAATAGTGTGAATATTTTTATTCAAATTTTAAGTTTTAAATGGGATTTTTTCTTAAATATGAATACATTGAAATTCACTTTTTAAAAGTTGACTACTTTTCAATATGAAAAAATGTCTCTGACAAGGTAATATAATTGAAAAAACATAATATAACTATCACATTTTCACATCACTAACGATGTCATTCCGGATTTCATGTCACTAACGGATGTCACCGTCATCATGAAACATGTCATTCAAATGACTATTAGGAAAATCTATATATAAAATGGGAAAAAAATCATCTAAATTTTTTGATGACCTTTCTAACAATTGTTTCCTACCGGAGCTGAGGCAGAAATTGGACATAGATTAGGATAAGAAATATTGAATTTAAAGGGTAAGCCATATTTTGAGAGAAAAAGAAAAATAATCATTTTTCCCACAAAGGCATAGTTAATATTTGAATCCTTTTTCAATTTACAATTCATCTCTTAGTATAATATAAAATGCCTATGTATTACAACTAAACCATATGTTAAAATATATGACCCTTACTCACCATATCTTAAAAAAATGTTACATATCGAGTGTCTTTTTAGGTGATAGTAAAAATCTCGTTTACTATATGTGACCCTTACCCAAACTTCATCAATTTAAATCTCGTTTCGTTACACAATCCCATAAAGTGATATATATTTCTCAACGGCATCATTGATGTACCTACTTTAATTCCATTGTCAACTTATGATTCGAAACATCATCACAAAGTAGACGGTTTAAGAACTCTCACGTGTGTAATTCCATAAAAACCCTTACATGGATCTGCCCTAAAAATATTATCTGAATTAAGATACATTCTCTCAACTCTAGCTTCGTTCAGATGTGTCATGTACACATTTATGGAACCCGCCACACTAAGCATTGACGCAAAAAGCTCAATGATCATGAATGAACCATTCAATCCATTAGTTCATAATTAGTTTTTATAGATGTTCAGTACTTGTTCATTTGTTCTTTACGGTGTACGATCTTGAGGTAATGAGGTGTGAATCTCAAATCTTTCGACCATTGATCTTTAGGTAACATTTTCTTTATATTTTCTTGCTTTTCGAGTGTCAGCTTGCTAGTGCTGGAGAAGTTCATGCATTTGCTGGCAGAAATCGACGAGTAATATGGGAAGTTAGAAGAAGCCATGTGTGGGAAGCTACAGCTAGTCTTTGCTGGTGCAACGACGACTTGGATTTACAACGCTCGTGACATTGCTCCCTCATGTCCAACTTACTCGTAGATCGCAGCATTCCACCTTCGCCGTCCAACCCCACCTCGTCGTGAACAAACCGGCAGCTGGTTCTCCCGTAAGAACCCACCAATAAGGTCGTAAGAACCCAAACAAATATCATTCACCGAGCAGCTTCTCCCGTAAGAACAAATCAAAACATTATAATTTTGATTAATATGAGCTTTAGAGGCCTAAACTGTTAAGTCAAAGCTCGAGGTGAACCTAGATCTACATCTTTCAGTTTTTATTTTTGTTCTAGGTCAAGTTTTACGATTTACAGAGTGTGTTGGGTTAATGGCACAACGGGGGTTGGTCCATAAAACCCTCAAGGGACGCCCTACGAACGTCCTCAGAAGGCACGAGCGAACGAGTTACCTTTCTGCTTATCCTGGCGAGGTTCATCCCCAACAGGGCCAGACTCCCACTCCAAGGCCCAGGGGACGTACGTATCGTGGCATAGGCAGGTGCCTTGGAACAGGGGCAGAACCAGACGATCGTCTTGTAGGACTTCAGACCCAGCAGGAGGTAGGAAGCAAGCTCGAGGGGACGAACGTCCCCACCTCTTGGCGGGAAGCCAAGGTCCTGGCAAGGGCAGCACCGGACGCTCGTCTTGCAGGGCTTTGGACCCAGCAGGAAACCGGAGGCAAGCTCATGGGGACGATTTGGTGGTTGCGCATTTAATGCAGAAGATTTGGTGGTTGGGATCAAGCCATCCACAGCTGGGTTCAACGCATCTAACTACCCATTGGCGGTATAAATAGTAGCATTTATTTCATTGTAAATAGTCGGTAAATGAGCAAGCCAATACTATAGCATTATAACAGCTCATAGCATAGCGGGAGAGGAAAGGCCTCTCGGCCTTGTACCCCCTTCAATGTAATAAGAATTCTTATTGAGCCTTCCTTGCTTATTTCTTCATCTGCTTCACTTTATTCTCCATTCGAAACCCTTGGGTCGTGTGTTGGGCCTATGGGTTGAAGGAATAAACCTTAACATTGGCGCCGTCTGTGGGAATCTGATCAAAATGTTCTTCCAAACTAAGCTCTCAGCTAAGAAATCACTCTAAAGCAACTAAAAACAAGTATATCTGGCAGGAAACAGCGCATGGAGCTCATATGACCTCTTTGAACGTCTATCACGCAGTAGAAGGGCCCGCCAGCAGACGGCGGGCACCCAATCCAGCAGCTTGTGGAGCTGTGGGGATTTTGGGGTACTCACCGACATGATCCCCCATGAGGTCCAACAGGATCCGAATGCCCTGCGGGAAATGGCAGACACCATTCACCGTTTGGTGGACGAACGGGAGGCAGAATATGTGTATTCCGCAAGCACAGAGCATACACCGCTCTCCTCTCTCCATTCCATACAGACGTTCGGTGAACGTACGGGCGAGAACGATGATTCTCGCTCAACGATCCACACTAGGAACATCCACTCTCCAGATATGGGGGGCACCGGGGGAGCCAGGTTCTCCAACGGGGCGCAGCACCATGCGGTCCAAGACCGCACACTGGTGATGCCGCGTAATGATCACGCGGCCCGGGAAAAGACCCCGTGATCAATGGCCTGAGGCAGGAGGCCCGTATCATCAACGGGCAGCGTGACACTGACGTTGTGCATAAGGGGAATGCCTTAGCATTAGTAACCCTCGTAACCCCAGTCATCGATCCTCAAGATGCGATGCTCGTGGACCTCGAGAGGCAGATCAATGAACTGAGCCGACGAGCGGATACTGACCCAGTTTAGCCAGGATTGCACTATCCTCTCCCTTCTCCGCGAGAATCATGGCGGCGGAGATTCCAAGGGACATTCGACCGTCCGGCACCATGAGTTATAATGCGGCTGGGGACCGGAAAGCTCATCTCCTTTCTTTCCAGGGAGGACTCTCCATGTTGGGAGCCTCCGATGAGGCCATCTGCAGGGTGTTCTTCAGCACCCTCAAAGGGCCGGCACAAGAATGGTTTGGGCAGCTCAGGCCTGGATGCATTGACAGCTTTGAACAATTGTCCAGACAGTTCAAGGCACAGTTCGCCTTCAGCTCCATGCCGAAGAAGCACTTCAGTTGGTTGACGAGCGTCCGCCAAGGGAAGGAGGAAACCTTATCCACCTTTCCTCATACGGTGGAGGGGTGAAACCCTGAAGGTCGAGGAACTCACGAAGTGCACGGGCATCACTCTCTTCACCAACACACTTGTAACCGGGGATCTTTACCTGGATTTGAAGAGGAACCTCGGAAGCAGTTATGCCGAGGTGCTATCCAGGGCACAGAAATATGCGGCAGTCGAGGAAGAAATTGCCCAACGGGATGGGACGTCTGTCCTTGCAAGCCGCAAAATGTCGGACCGTCTGGGGCCAAGGTGATCAGACCCCCCGAAACAAAAAAGAAGAAGACGAGCGGTGCCTACGCCCCCCTGGGCGACACAGGATCAAGCCACATACGGATGGCATACGGAGGCAGATCATATCCCTCTGGCGTTCACGGTGAGCCAAATCTTTGAGGCCATCAAAGACAAGGGAATGCTCGAAGAGCCACCAATTTCCGGTGAGCCAATGGGCAGAACCACAAGGTTTGTTGCGAATACCACCGTAAGACCAGGCATAGCACGGATCACTGCCGCAGCCTCAGAGCAGCCATCGATGAACTTATCCGGAGGGGCTACCTCAGAGAGTTCACAGAGGGGCCGGGCTCCCAGAGCCAGATGCAGCCATACAAGAAGCCGCATGCCTGGCGTCGGGACGGCCAGCGGGAGGCGGATGTCAAAGATGCTGACTACCGCCATGCAGACAAACGGCCCGAGGGGTCCCTCGGGCCGGACGGCCACAAGAAGAAGTTGGAGATCAAGTGATCTTCGAGGATGCGGAAACCGGGGATACCCCTGCGGAGCGGAAAAGAGTTGAAGTACTCCGTCCGGCGACAGAGACTTCAGGTATCGTCCATTTTTGTTTTTGCAGGTCCAAACTAGACGACCGAAGTGGCTGACTACCTCAGGAAAGGGACCCCTCCCTTGGACCCAGATGGCCGATGAGCTGGGAGGGGTGCCCGGATCAAGAGGCAAGCCCTGCGCTTCGAGGTTATTGACGGACGACCGTATAAGAAGACGCTCAGCGGACCATACCTCAGATGTCTCCCGCTGAGCTTAGCTACCGCAGCCATGAAGGGGATCCGTGAGGGCATCTGTTCCAGCCACCAAGGGCCTTAGACGCTAGCGAGAGATTATCGTGCAGGGATACTATTGGTCGTACAGGGTATCTAGATAATACGCTTGTTGGACGCTTTTTCCTCCACTAAATGGAGGGGCGCGCCGCCGACATGTGGAATGTGGACCACTTGAAAAAATCTTTCAATGAAATCATGACACCGAATTCCTTCCTCCCAAAAAAAGGGGAAGAGGGAGACATAACTCCCAAAACCAGGGAATCCCAGGGGAGAAACCCGTTCTTCATCAAGACCATCAGCCTTATGTAGCGTAAGACCCAAGGGCAACACGGATGATCGATGAGAAGATGGTTGAGCGAAAACCGGTGAATCCTAGGAGATCAACCCGTTCTTCATTAATATCATTGGCCTCGCGCAGCGTAAGACCTAGGAGCAACACGGAGGACCGATGAGAAGATGGTTGAGCGAAAACCTGTGAATCCTAGGAGATCAACCTGTTCTTCATCAAGAACATCGGCCTCGCACAGCATAAGACTTAAGGGAAGCACGGAGGACCGGTGAGAAGATGGTTGAGCGAAAACCAGGGAATCCCATGGGATAGACCTGTTCTTCATCAAGATCATCGGCCTCGCGCAGCACAAGACCAAGGGACAGCACGGAGGACCGATGAGAAGGTGGTTGAGCGAAAATGAAGACCCCTAAGGAAAAGGGGGGAGGAGCACCAGGGAGTCCCGAAAGGGATAGACCTGTTCTTCATCAAGATCATCGGCCTCCCGTAGCGTAAGACCCAGGGGCAGCACGAAGGACCGATGAGGAGATGGTTGAGCGAAAACCAGAGAATCCTAGGAGATCAATTCGTTCTTCATCAAGATCATCGGCCTCGCGCAGCGTAAGACCCAGGGGCAGCACAGAGGACCGATGAGAAGATGGTTGAGCGAGAACCAGTGAATCAGAGATAAACTCGTTCTTCATCAAGATCACTGGCCTCGCGTAGCATAAGACCCAGGGGCAGCACGGAGGACCGATGAGAAGATGGTCGAGCGAAGGAGAGTGACATTCAAAAAACGGAATTTGCCCACAAAAAGGCCGACCATCCCCCCAGTGGCGACGCACGGCTTCAATGCTCGAGGCACTTGGGGCAGCCAGGCAGCGCATCTGGTGACTCTTCTACAGCTATGTCCTCATCGGAGATTTACATTGAGCAATCAATAGGTGACTCTTCTATAGCTCTATCAACATCAAATGTTGTATTACTTGTATCTAGGCATGGTGTGAATGCAGGTGTCAATGCAGGGAGCTCCTCAAATGTTGTTGTACTAGACATGGTTATAGAGGAAGAGGGTATGTATTTGCACAATGGTGCTTCATTTGTGGATGGGCGGGCCAGTGATGATAATGCTGACGAGAACATCAATGGTGATGACATGACATCATCCGATGAAGATGATGGTAATACTGTCATGGCAACTGCCCCGTCTAGCCACTTAACTAGAATATATGATTTCCCTGAAGGCTTTACTGATGTGTGGATGAGTGGAGAAGGTATGAAAAGGTTTACACCCGAAGGTGAGTTTGAGGTTGGTCAACAGTTTGACAACAAAGAACAAGTCATCAATATGGTGAGCTTGTATTCTATCAAACAGAACCAATTTTATCGGGTGTTGGAGTCCGATAAACACAAATAGGTGGCAAAATGCAAGAGGAAGAAAGAACGTGATTGCCCATGGAGAATACGCGCCATAAAGAACAAAGGCAACCTCGACAGCTTCAAAGTTGCGCGTTATCCTGGACCTCATTCTGTTACTTGTGTTGGCAACACCGACAATACTGATGACGTGGCGATGACTTCAGATTTCATTGCTAAAGATGTGATTGACATTCTTCGCAATGATCCCTCCCTTAAAGTGCATACTATCATTGAGATGCTGAAGGAAAAGTATGGGTATAAGGTATCATACAGGAGATCATGGATGGGCAAGCAAAAGGCCATTGCAGAAATATTTGGTTGTTGGAGAAGTCATATTCTGAATTGCCCCATTTTATGACAGCGCTCCAACATTCCAATCTTGGAACTGTTGTTCATTGGTACCCACCCCCTAGTAGTTTCACAGGTTATATGCAGTTTCAGAGAGTATTTTGGGCATTCAAGCTTTCAATACATGATTTTAAGCATTGTCGACCCATACTTACTATTGATGGCACACACTTGTATGGGAAGTACAAAGGTACATTGCTCGTGGCTATGGGTAGTGATGCAAACAACCAATTATTTCTCATGGCCTTTGCAGTTGTTGATTCTGAGAATGGGGAGAGTTGGCCATGGTTTATGGCATGCAAAAGGGAGTTTGTGACTGATAGGGAGTTGTGTGTCATTTATGATCGACATGCAGGTATAGTCAAGGCAATGAATGAGGTGGACAATACTTGGGAGGAGCCTTATGCGCACCATAGGCTATGTATCCGCCATCTAGCATCGAATGTGCACACTCATTTCAAAGACACTCACCTAAAAAATCTGTTTGTATGGACCGCAAGGCAACATAAAAAAAAAGTTTGATGGTGGGTTCAAGAAGATAGGGGAAATGCAGGTGGCGGCACGACAATTTCTAAGGAACATTCCCTTGGAAATGTGGTCATTACACCACGATGGCGGTTACAGATACGGTACCATCACTTCTAATGTGGCTGAGGTTTTCAACAGCGTGATGAAGAATGCCAGATATTTTCCCATCACCACCGCTTTGGTCCAGGTTTCCTTTTACCACGTTAATGCTTATTTTGTTAATAGGTGTGAAAGCAGTAAAAGAAGAGTGACAGATGGCCACGACTGCTCCCCACACATCACAGATTTGATTGAAAAGAATAGTGAGAAGGCCAAACATTACATTGTTACTCCATTTGATATAGGCCGATGGATATATCGAGTGGAAACGAGATGTGGTGGCCGAACGTTGGGAAAGGGTGGGCAAAAACAAATTGTCCATCTACGGCGGCGTACTTGCACTTGTAAAAAGTTGGAAATATATAAGATTTCATGCTCCCATGTATTAGCTGTGTGCAGACAACGTAGTTTGTCTTCTCATCCATTTGTGGATCCTTTTTTCTCATCTGACTAATACGCCGCCACATATCAAAGAGTTTTAAATCCATTCCTGATCGTGATTATTGGCCCACTTGCAATGGACCTGAAATTGTGCAAGATCCATTCATGTTTCGGGCTAAGGGAAGACCTAAGTTCACATGTATTAAGAATGAGATGGATGAAGGTGGCATAGGAACCGTAAGATAAGGAATATGTAAACAAACCGGTCATAATAGGGCCACATGTGCGAAGAGATCTTCAGGAGATGGTGGGGGTCCACTTCGTAAGTATTTAATTATTAAATTCCGCAACTCATAGTAATGTGAATTATAAAATAATGATTTCAAATTATATTAATTACTAACTAACTACGTTTTCATTTTTTGTGGGCACTATAGAGGTATCAGCGGGTCCAGGGCTGATTGAAGACCAAGACTTGAGGCGGACACACTAAGGGTCCCACAGGGTCCCGAGACCCCGTGCACCTCGAAAAAAATACCTATATATATTATATAAAATTTATTATTCAATGTATATTAACACAAAAACGACCTTAGAACCAAAAGAATTGATCAGTGCAACGGTGACGGGTGCTTATTCCAAATATGAGGTCGTGGGTTCGAAACCTGGCCTATTCGTTATATTTCTTTTTTCAGTGCTGGGCTTAAACAATGTATACGAATTTCCAACGAAAACTTCAACTTGGTTCATTTAGCTCATTGGTTGAGCATGTCCTTCTTTGTCCCAATGACTAGAGCTCGAATCCCAGCTCTGTTTTACTCCTATTTTCTTTGAAGGAAATTTCACTTTTGTTATCCTCCAACTTGAACTTTTATTTTCTTCATTTCTTCACGCTAAATGTACCCAAATAACATCAAATGTACTAGAAAATACAAAATACACGCATAGGACTGCACTAATACAAATTAACGACAAATAATAAAAATATGTACAAAAGTACAAATTTAATAACTAAAATTATCAACAAACTAGGCCTAAAAAGTGTGTAAAATATAAGCACATCAGTCGCCGAATTTTTTTTATCTATTGCTTTTCTTTGCATATCTTTTTTTAATGTTAGATTAAATTAATAAATTAATGTATTTGTAAATGTTATTTTCAATTTTATACTACCTTTGTCCCTTAAAACTTTGCCAAAGTTGACCGACACGGAGAATAATAAAGTAAAAACTGTGTGGTTGAGGTTTGTGCAGAGGAGAGAGAAATAACCGAAACCACAAAATAATTGATTAAAAGGGAAAGTGGCAAAGTTTTTTGGGACGTCCCAAAAAAGAAAGATGACAAAGTTTTAAGGGACGGAGGGAGTATGATTTAGGATGAAAAGATATGTTGATGTTGTACCCAAATTTAAAGAAACCTAGAGTACCGGGAGTAGTTCAGGTGTTAATTCAAATGATTCGCCATTAGTAAATGAAGAATTGGGTCAATTTTTTTATTAGTTTCATATTTGTATTAATTAGAGATTAGAGATATAAAAGGGTAAAGACCCCGTTGCTCTGACTTTCTGGGTCCGCCACTGACCGAGACCATGACCAAAACGATAAAGAAGACCATGAGAAGTTGTAGTCTCTCTATTATTGGACGAAATAATGTACACCAAATTTTGTAGAAACACTTTACTTTTTAACGTATTTTCACCTGCAAACTAATGGATATTGTGTTATTAATACTTTTTATCATTTTGTATCATTTTTACCAAATTGTGTTTCTCGCTTTGTATCATTTTTACCAAAATGTGTTTTGTATGTGTTCTGTAAGTCATCAAACGGTGAATTTAGGATGAAAAACGCAATTTTTGGCCATCAGGGCGCCCCCGACCGGCCCCGGTAGGGCCCAGACCAGCGTCGGTCTGAAAAAGAATGTTTGGGTGTTGACGTATTTGGGAAGGGGAAAATCGCCAAATGGTTTGGCGACTTATAAGTCGCCAAACGATTTGACGACTTTCCCCGATCAGAGTTAAGCCCAGCAGTATATTGGTAAATAGTTTTAACTCAACACTAATTCCGTAATTATTTAATTAATTAGCATTAATCCAGAAAAAACTCATTATTAATATACTAGTTGGGTTGTAACATGTGATAGATGGGTAAGAGGCAAAACGGTAATTTAGCAAAGGCAGAAATGATATGGCCTGATTTACGAAAGTTGTTATGTTTTCGGAAATGTTTGAGGTTTACGGGAGTGGTTAAGTTTCCGGAAATATTAGATGTGTACGGGAGTTGTTAAGTTTCCGGAATGATAGAGGTTTTCAGGAGCGGTTGAGTTTCGAGGTGAAGATAGATTTTGGGTGTAATTTGAGTTTCTTGGTTTCTCTCTAGGTGTCATCGTTTCAGAATCAATCGAAAACTAGATAAACCAATCTAAATTAAACGGGTTAGATATCAACACTAAGATCGGAACATTGTATAATTCATCTTCACCTTGAAACTCAAATTACACCCAAAATCAATCTTCACCTGGAAACTCAACCACTCTCGTAAATCTCTATCACTCTTGGAAACTCAACAACTCCCGTAAACCTCTAATATTTCTGGAAAGTCAACCACTCCCGTAAACCTCAAACATTCCCGTAAACTCAGCTATTTCCGTAAACCAGGGCATATCATTTCTGCCTTTGCCAAATTATCATTTTGCCTCTTACCATCCATCTCATGTTACAATCCAACTAGTATATTAATAATTATGTCATTCACATATAGATATATATTTTTTAAAATTCAATAATACTCTCTCATCCGGTTCTAAATAAACTTCACACTTTCCTTTTTGGGTAGGTCCAAAATAAACTTCACACTTGTTCTCCCTTCCTTATCTGACAAATTATCTACATCAAAACAGTGCACAACAGTGTCAAACAATGCCAAACTGTGTCACAACAGTGTATTCTACAATAAATTCAAATTTATTTCCTTAGTTTGTGTGAAGTCAAAGTGTGAAGTTTATTTAGGACAGGGAGTATTAATATAAATTAACTATTTATATGATTATAATCCATTTAGAAAAGCTAATGACATTTTTTTCATTAGGTATCTCAATCTCTACAAAATCGTCATTCAATCAAGTTTAGTAATAGTCACACAAATTGTAATAGAAAGATATGATCACATGATTGAGAGCATATATAGCACATTGTAGTATAAGTTCAATGAAATCGATGAACGTATACTAAGAGCTCGTTTGTTAACACGAAAATACGCTGATTCGGCTGATTTTGCTGAAATTTATGAAGTTCTGGCTGAAGTGGCTGCATAACCTGCATTGGCTGATTCTGTTGATTTAAGAAAAAATTATTCTTAAAATATATTTTATTAATAAAATAAAGAAAAATTATATGTAAAATAGCTAAAATGGTCATCTACAGTAATTTCAGCCAATATAGCCAGAAAAGTAACTTCAACCTTACTTTTTCTTACTATTACACAATTCAGCGCGCGAAAACAAAAGTCACGTTTTTGATGAAAAAGTTGATTGATAAGCCTGATAAATCGCAAAAATGTGTTACCAAACGACCTCTAAGTTTAATTGTCACAACTCACAATGGGTGTTTTCACTCCTCACACGCCCTATAGTTTGTCGCAAAATTGTTAAAGTATATCTATGTTGAAATATTAATGTGAATTTTTTACCATCCAAACTTATGTCCCTCAACTAGAACTGATTAATTGTCGATATTAAAATTGGAAATGGGCTTAGCAGATTTGGCTTAGTGCTTTTGTTCTTGCTTAAATCCAAGCAATCCAAATTAAACTATGCTAATGTAGTAATGGCCAAAGACACCAAGTTCTTTTTGTGTACATATTTCTGTTCAAGTCCAGCTAGTTTGGGACCCTGAGAGATTTGGCCCAAGCATGTTTTGTTCGGTGGTCCTCCATAAAATCCTTCGGTTCTTAATGAACTGTTTGTGGCGTACTTCTATCAAGAAGCAAGATATTCACCTACTTAATTTTAGTATACACAAGCTTCAATTTGTTAAACAATATTTTAGCAAAAAAACATATACTACAATCTACATGAACAAGCTTCACTTCTACATCCATTGCATAAGGAGTGTTCAATTTGTTAGCTTTTCATCTTTCCACAATCGATTCAATTTAAATGAGATTAACAGAGATATAGATTTGAATCATTTGATATACATGTCATATATATCGTAAACTTTTTTTATACAGGTTTAGTCGAAGGGTTTCTGCACTAGTTGTTGCCTCGAATGACCCCCTATGCCTTCCTCTCTCACCCAGCATACTATCAAGATTTCTTCTCAAAAAAGAAGTGACTATTAAGTAGACACTCGTAGTATTAAGATATTTTGTCTTTTCTTTGTCTCTGAGTCATATCACTTCATGAGTAAATTATACGCGATCTTTAAAATTTTAGGTAGTACCGATTTTCCAGAAGACATAACTTTTTAGTCATAATGAGTTACGAGCGTCATATAATATATCAATCAAAGGTATTTTAGAGCTCTATTCTCAAACTTTCAAGAGGGTCGGCTGACCACCTTGACCCCCGACCTCCCCTATTGGTACTGTAACAGTACTGTATTGGTACTGTAGCTGCCTTTTGAGTGAGTTTCTTTCCAGAGGGAAATGGGATAGTTAATTTGAAACACCCAAAAAAGAAAATGAGACAACTAAAGTGATATGTAGGTAGTATACATTTAAAATACTTTGAAATTTTATTGCAACACAAAAATAAAATTGAATGTTAAAAAGTTTATAAAAAATATAGTTGCATTGATTAACAAATAATTAAATTGCAGATCATACCATAAGTAAGAATGCTTACGTGCCGATCTTATTTTTCGGCTTATCATCCATCTTTTTCACTAAAGAGAAAAGGGTCAAATACGATCTTCTACTATTACGAAATAGTCACATAAGGCCATGTACTCAATGAAGTGTCATATAAGTACCTCTACTTGTATAAAGTAATCAAATGAGTCCTAACAGCTTATTTAACACCTCCTAATCCCGATTTTAGCTTACATGTCGATTTTTTTGACTTGTATTTCAACCAATATTAGTTAAATATTCGACATATGTCGTATAATGTATTCTAAAAAGATGGTCAAAAGTACGTTGAAACTGAGATTAAGAGGTGTTAAATAGGTCATTAGGACTCATTTGATTGCTTTTTAGAAGTAGATATACTTATATGACACTTTATTGAGTACATGATCTTATGTGACTATTTCATAATAGTAGAAGACCTTATTTGACCCTTTTCTCTTCACTAAGCACGTAACGTTTGTGTAAATTTGGCGTGCTAAATTGTGTAATAATGAAACTATTACAATAAGTCCAATGTAACGGTTTTTTGGACCAAAGGTAATGAATTCTGCTGTTACAAAAGACTCGAAAATATAGTAGTGAAAAAAGTAATATTGAAGTTACATTTGTGGTTGTATGGGTTGAATTTAATAAACCATTTTAGCTATTTTTCATACTTTATATAATTTTTTTTTTTGGGAAAACTGTCAAATAGGTTCTCGAACTTTCATAAAAATGTCAATTAAATCCTTCTATAGGAGGTTCGGTCCAGCCGTCGTGATTTGGGGCAGTTCCCGGTGGAATTTTTGATGATTTTTTTGAGTATCTTATTCACCAAGTCTAGTTTACTCATACCAAATTTCAGCTAAAAATTCAATCGGGAACACATTCAAATTAATTCTTGAAGATAACTGCGCATTTTTGCGTTCTCGAATTAATTTGAATGCGCTCCCGGTTGAATTTTTAGCTGAAATTTGGTATGATTAAGCTAGAATTGATGATTAAGATGCTCAAAAATTGCATCAAAAAATTCCACCGGGAACGGCCCCAAATCACGACGACCGGACAGAGTCTCCTATAGGAAGACTTAATTTACTTTTTTATGAAAGTTCAAGAATTTATTTGACAGTTTTCCCTTTTTTTGTTTTATTAATAAAAAATATTTCAAATATAATTTTCTTAAATCAGTAGATTCAACTAATACAAGACTACAGCCAAAAATAAATAAATTTCAGAAAGTCAGCTGATTCAGTAAATTTCAGTGTTATCAAATAACAAACCAGCCGTGAACTGGACCACATCTGCTTATCCCCACGTAACAGATTTTGATATAATGGTTAGGTCAGGTTCCTTAAGTACAATGGACATTAGAGTGATCGTCAAGTTTAAGATGGAAAAAATTATTGGGGATACGGCTAAAAATGTTACTGTATCTGACTTCTGTTAAATGTGTGAAATCTCAATGGTAATCGAAAAAAAGTACAATGCCGTAAGTACAGTGTACAACCCATAGAAATAGAGAGAGAGAGATAACACAGGGAGCTGAGATGGTGCAAGTGGATATAAATCAACGGGGGGTGTTGGGTGTCCGGGACCCACAAGCCATGATACTGAATAAATAATAGTGGGTCCCTCTTGTCAGCTGCCCATGTGATTGTATGCCTGTGAAAGGTAGAAAAGGACAAGGCCCCACCACCAATGATACAAGAAAACAAGCCCCCCACACTCTCCCAGATTAAGTTTTATTTTCTCTTTTCTTTTCTATAATTGGTATTTTTTCTTACTTTCCTCCCAATTACAATGTAATCAAGATTTCTTAATATGTTTTCAATTATAATTCTCTCTCAAAAATCTCATATATTAGATTTGTTTTGATATAGCCTACTTGATGAATCCAGTCGAGTCTAATGTAGGGTATGTTTGGCACAACTAGCTGAAAAGATACTTTATAAGCTTTTTAATACTAGTAACTCTTAGCTTTTATTGGCTGAAAAGATCTTAAAAAGAAAAGATTGTAGTTGTTTGGTAAAAAACTGACTGTTTAATTTAGTTCGATTTGACATACAAACTGTTAGGATTAATTAATACTAAAAGTCACAGGCTTTTTTCAGATTTGATCAAATTAGAACAGACTATTTTTTTATAATCATAAAATACACAGAGATTAAACGTTATCTAGACCTGTTTAGGACAAAATTGACCGGAGAGATTAGTGTCCAATTTAAAAAAAAAATAATTCATATCTACAAACGTACTCCAAACCACACTAAATTAGAATAAGTAAAGTTAAATATACAAAATTTGATCATCGTCTAGAAATGTCCAAACCAAGATTAGTTTGATAGTGATCGAACACACATCAAATTGACAAATTCAAAAAATAAAGGCATGATTTGTATGATTATTCTTTCTCATTTTTCACTCCAAAATCAATTACCCCCTCCGTCCCATATTTAACTCTGGTTTTGATCGGACACGAGTTTTAAGATAGTGAGATTTGTGTGGTGGAGAGTTATGCAGAGGAGAGAGAAATGTGTAAGAATGGTTGTGAACCACATATTTTTTATCAAAAAGGGAAAACGGAGATAAATTTGGGACGGACCGAAAAGGAAAGAATGAAGATAATTCCGAGACGGAGTATAAATTTTATTGTAATTCTATTAATAAACCTATCACAATATACAGTGGGAAGCAAATCTGAAATAAGTTAAATATACAATTTTTTGTACAAATATTGTTGTGTAAACATGAATGAGCGGTCTCAGTTTTGACCACAAGGGTAAACAATCATTTAGTAGAACGATATAGGAAAGATGTAAGGGGTAACATACTGTAATTTAGCTTGCCCGCTTAGATTTCAATTTTTTTTGATAATCCAGGTGTCGGAGCTTACGCTCTCATAATCCTGGAGTTTATCAATACCCTTCGAAGCTCCTAGACAGTTAAATCCGGATCTGATCATAGTCAGCCTCATCAGTGACTACAAAGGTCATCCATTCAACTACACCCACCTTCCCAACCCGCTTAGATTTCTAGGAATCAGAAAGGGAGAACTCTAACCCTTTTTAGTAAACAAATCTAGAATAGATCCAAAATGATTAAAATAGGGAATTTGACAAAACAAAACTTAAATAAACTGAATAGATGTTTACAAGTACTCAACATTATATTCTTGAATGAATTAAATGAAACACAACCCGTTTGGTGGGTATTGAAATTGCTGAATCCTTTCATAATAATATCATAATACTTGAATTAAAAGTATTTAATAGTTAGGGCTAAATAATTGATTGAATTGCCGTTATAATATTGAAAAAAAATACTGCGTGTGGCGTATGTTATTTGTATCCTTGTTTATAACTCATAATCTCAACTTATCAACCAAATCAAACATGTATTCCTTCCGTCCCCGAATTATCTTCATACTTTCCTTTTCGGTCTGTCCCAAATTTATCTCCTCTTTCCCCTTTTAGCAAAGAATTTGTGGTTCACAATCATTCTTACACATTTTTACACATTTCTATTTTCTCTGCACAACTCTCCACCACACATTTCTCATTATCTTAATATGTGTGCCAATTGTACTTGTGTAGTACTTACTCCCTTCATCCCAATTTGATAGTGTCATTTCTTTTGGGCACAAGTTTTAATTAAGTGGTTGAAAAGTTAAAAATTGTGGTTTAGATTTGAGTATAATAAAGTGAAATGATATGAACCATATCTTTCTTTTCAAAAAGGGAAACAAGGCCATCATTTTGGGACATCCCAAAAACGAAATACAGCACTATCATTTTGGGAAGAAAGGAGTATTATTTTAGCTATTTTCATATGCTTTCACTATATTTTATTAATGTGATATAGTTAATGTTTTACAATTCAATAGATTCAACCACATTAATTGGAAATCCGTTCAACTAATTTCATCGTTATTATGTTAGTTGAATGTTATTAATTGAATCGTTTTATATCTCGAATCACACCACAAGTACCAAATTATTTAGACTATCTTCTTAGTTCTTATAGCATTTTTTTATTTTTATTTTATTAAAATATATCAATTCCAAGGCTCATTCAAGCTAACCAAACAAGCTCTTATAATATGGAAATCGAGTTTGAAATTTATAGGGAGAACTATCAAATAAGCTCTCGAACTTTCATAAAAAATGCAAATAAGCCCTTTTATTGGAGATTCTGTTCGACGACCGCCATTTTGGACGGTTTCCAGTGGAATTTTTTGATGAAATTTTTTTCACATCTTCTTCATTAAGTCTGGTTTACTCATTCCAAATTTCAGCTAAAAATTCAATCGGGAAGACAGTCAAATGAATTTTTGAAGATGACTGCGCAGTTAGACAGCGCAGTATATTTTAGAATTTCATTTGACTGCCTTATCGATTGAATATTTAGCTGAAATTTGATATGAGTAAACTAGACTTAATGAAGAAGATGCTCAAAAAATTTCATCAAAAAATTCCACCAAAAACCGCTCCAAATGGAAACGACCGGACAGAACCTCTTATAAAAAGGCTTATTTTCACTTTTTACGAAAGTTCGAGAACTTATTTGATAGTTTCTTTATATATACTCCGTATCAATTTAAACGAACGAATAATTTCTTAGTACTTTTTTGTTGTTGAAACTTGAAAGCAAGTACTTATTTATTTCCGTCAGCACAATGTAATAATTTAGCATGGCCAGAAAGCTTCACTGATAATCAGAAAAGGAAAAATTATTACAGGCACTAACATATATTCCCAATAACAATTTATCTGATCATATCGTTATGCACGTATTCCACGTTCGCCTTTGACGCAATTATTATTGTTTGTAAGAAAATAAATGATACGTACATAATTATCTTTTCAAATTTGACAGCTCACATAACTAAATCAAATAAAAAATTTACCCAACTCACCTGCTCAAAATCATTTCTAAAATATAAAGCTAAAAGTACAGCGTATGGAATTTTAAAAAGTACAGCAGTTAATCTCTAATTAGCATGTGCCATGTATAGTTTGTTTGGTGGGAAAAAATGTGAAAATATATGAAACATAATAACGTTTGTCCAAGGTTGAATCCCGGACCCCAAGGTCCACCCACACCCCGACCCGACAGAGCACAATAATATGTTCATGCTAAATACTGAACGATCTAAATTCTTCAAATATTTTAGACAAATATATCTTAATCATTCATCATACCAACGTTCTCATTAATACACACCCTAGCGTGCTCCATATATTTCCTCAGGTAAAAACCAGGAGATCTAAACACCCCATTATCAAATTAATCTTTAGTTTACACCAAGATAGAGACCCTGGTGGCCTGGTACTTGGTCTTCAATCTTCATCAACACAAATGCAATAAAATAGAGAAAAGCTGCAAATTCAAGTAGGAAATGAACTAATATAAATTGGGAAACCTTTCCTTTTTATGATCTTTATACAAGAAAAAGGCACTAGGATTGTAGTAAGAACACTGAAAACCAAGGATTAAAGATCTGAGTAGAGAGAGCCAGACGCACATTAACATTAGAAATATATTAATTACCTTTAACTTGTCCTTTAAAAAGGCAAATAGAATTACATTATCCCCCTCTTAGGCACACAAAATCTGCCTTTCATCTTCACTATCTTCTCCTCACTGTACATGTACCCCCCCTCTCTAACAAGTACATAAACTAAAACTTGTTACATGTGAATCTTCTTGATTATACATTGGTTGAGACAAGGGGGGATAATTATACTCCAAGGACAACAAACAAGAGTTATTTTTTTCTTGCCCCTCCCTGAATTCTTTTTACTAAATAGTTTTCACCTATTACTATATATAATATATATATTTTCCCTTTACTACTACATGTGGTCCAACCAAAGGCCTCAGTCAGCTACATAGAGATGGTGAAAGTGACAAGAGAATACAAGACAAGAAAACAGGAGAAAATGGCTGGGTCCCACTTCTTTTAACTTCTTTTATGTATGCAATTTTGTATTGATAGTAATATGTGTGTTGACTGGTGCTGTTACTTAGTCACAAGATGGTGGTGGTGGTTGTGGTTACACTTGTACAAACTCCTCTTCTTACTTCCTGTTCAAACATAAAAAGCAAAGCAATAATCTAAATCAAATGTTGGTTTAGTTTATGTTGAGAAATAGGAAAATATGCCCCAATCATGTGTGCACTTCTCTTTTCATGAATGCCTTACCTAAACTAAGGAAGCCTAATTGTGTCACAGGCTGGTTTTACATTCCAATGGCACCTGGTCCTGAAGAGAACCTGCCCAAATATATTGAGGAAATGACTCTAGGCACTCATAAAGATGAACAAATTTAAAACCCTGTTTGCAAAAAAATGACTTACCAGCTATATTTTCTTTGGAAAAAAAATACTACAATATGAGTACAACATAGGAGAGTGTACATAAAAATGGAAGTATCCTGATTTGTGATAAATAAAGGTCATTATTAATTCTTTTCTAAAGAGCGAATAGATCACAGATATATGTACGGGTTTATACATAATTTCTAAAATAAAATAAGAATATGTTTTGGAGTAGATTATAAGTTTATTTATTATCATTAGCTGTTTAAAGAATATTAAAATGTGTGGTGGGGAATATCAATTAAAATGTATAATAATCATCAAAAAGGTTTTCGGGAATCTGAAAATTCTTCCTCCTGACTTGTTCATTCTTGTTTTACCAGATAAAAGTTTGTTTTGTTATGTGATGTGTAAAAGAAATTGATTCTTTTGATTGTAATAGTACTTAAAATTTTAGTTTTTTCTGTTTACCCAAACACATTAGCTTATTTATCTGTATAATATTGTTGTTAATATTAATTAAAATTATTATTATGACTGGACTTATCCAGTCAAATTTACACCACCAATAGGGCACAACATGGACTAGCCAAATTAATACTTCAATACACACCTGGCAACTTCAAGGTAACATGATTTCAATGGTGTGAGGTCCAGTGAAGCAGCAGAGGCTGGAAACAAGGGTGAGGAGATCATATTACTGTTACCAGAAGATGGTGGTTTCTCAGCTTCTCCAAAGTCATTTAAGAAACCAGGCATTGTTTCCCTGCTAGCTTTTGGAGATGAAAACGGATTATCCGGGAGTGAATGTTCCGGGCTACAATCCAGTAAAGCACCTTAATTTACAACTAAGTTTCAATAATGTTTAAGAAAAAATCAGATCCAGAAGAGATTTGCTAATATTTACCTTTCTGGTAAATCTTTTTCACTCTTGTTGTCTTTGTGGGTACTCTTTTCATTGTTAACATTGCTCATTTCTTTCTCCACTTCGGTGACATTTTCACTTTGCTGCACCTCCTTTTCAGTGACTTGATTGACCATTTTAGAAGCATACCCATTCTCTAGAACCATAATTACACAATAGTAACGTATCAAAATTTATATTTAAGATTAAAGTCCTGGCAAATAGAAATGTGCGACTTTTAATAGAGTGACTAGTGAACACAGTGGTATTTCACAATCACAGCAGTGACTATTCGGTTTTACAGTGAATGATCATGGTGTTATTTTTTAAATGACTCATGTGACCATCTATTCACATTTTTGTCCACGAGTCTTATTTTAGGAATATTATTAGAGGTTTTTCCTTTAATAATACTAAAATATAACTCATGACCAAATATATGGCTAATAGGTCATTAAAGTGCAAAATTGAATATAAATGTAGTCAATAATTACCGTAAATACATCACAAAGGTCGCTACATGCTAAAAGCAACATTTTTCCATTAATTTTTTTACTCATGTATTTGCAACTAGAAGAACCTATAAGATTTACCCCCCAAAAAAATATTCAATTGCTGGATACCTTTGATGCAGTCTTGAGCAGGCGGGAAAATGACATTCTGACCAGAGGAGAATCCCGGGGAGTGAACCGGAGATGAGACAACCGCTCCGGTGGAAAATGCACGGTGATGGTTCCTTTTCACATCAAGAAGCTGCAAATTCATTAGCCTTCTACTGTGCAGCTCAATGGCTTGCTGCAAATCCGCTTGCTCCTCACATTTTCTCCTCCACAACATGTCCTGAGAGTTGTAAAGCATCCTTGCCCCTGTAGTCAAAAGCACTAGCATGTAAGTTGCTTGCATTTAGAAATAAGCCCATCAGCACAAAGAGCATGGTCCTTCCAAAATAAAGATGTCATTAAGAGAGTTATTTGTTCAAAATTATATTTGAAAAATTATGGAAACAATGACAATTAGTTGACACATAAAATGATGAATAAAAACATGACCTTTAACAAGCAGTGACCTTTGGGTCTTTTCATAACGAATGTAATGAGTAATGACTACACGAATGTTCAATTTTACAATGTAGTGCCCAAGTAATATTTTCTCAATGACTATTCTGATCATGTAATGATATAGTTGTCCATGATTTTTATTTTAATACGAGGAAAACACCTGATTTAAATTATATACTTAATTAAATATTATGACGGTTAAAGGTCATGTAATGACTACACAAATGTCCAATTTTACATAGCAGTATCCAAGTAATATTTTCTCAATGACTATAGTGACCATGTAATGATATAGTTGTCCATGTTATTTATTTAAATGCGAGGAAAACCGCCAATGTAAATTGTACACGTAATTAAATATAATAATGGCTAATGATCAACATTGAAGATTCTGAATGTCAAAGTGGGAAAGACTTGGAGTATGAGCTTAAACCTATGCAACAAGCAATTCATCTCATCTCTCTTATAAGTTGTTAAAGTCAAAATTTGGAAAAGTTAAAAACATACCAAGCTGGAGGTCAAAAGGATCCCGGGAGTCTAGACCCGTGGGGCTAAACTCTCCCCGCTCCATCTCAGATTGTTGGTGCTTCCTGCAGGTTATCACAAAAAATAGAAATTTAATTATCTTCTTTTATAGATAAATGTAAGTTAGCAATAGTTTAAATCAAAAATTTAAAGAAAACCTGAATTTTTCTGGGACTTTTCCTTTCTCTTTGTACGGTTTCACAAGAACCCGAGCATCACATACGAAATGGGGGTTACCTTTGGCTAGAATAACTTTAACAGTCTCTGGATAAATGAAGGTCACAAATCCAAACATCCTCTTCTGCTGGTATGGTATCCTAACATCTTGCACTGGTCCATAATTGCTTTTCAAATTAATAGCAAAAAAGACTTGTTAGGTATTGATTGATTAATTTTGATGAGTGGTCAACAACCAGAAAACCAAGCAGCAATTGAACAAACCTAAAATAGTTAGACACATCTTCTTCCTTGAATGTACTGTCAGCTGGAAATGTCAAATAAATTTGCCTTGAACTAGAATTGTTAGCTCCGAAATTCATCCCAAAATCCCCTCTTTCCAACCGTGCTCGGCTAAACTTATTCAAATCATCCCCCATCATTAATGCTGCTGCTCCTCTACAATAATTCAATCAACCGCAAGAAACAAAAATTCAAACTTTACACCATAATGATCAAGGGTCTGTTTGGTATAACTAATTCCGTAAATTGTGTTGATTTAGCAAAATAAACAAGACTCAGCAATAACGAGTGCCAAACCAGGCCTTAAAATTTTTAAATGTCTGAGAAAGTATAGTAAAAACCTTGGACTCTCAGCTTGCTGTTGCTGGAGAAGGAAGTTCATGCATTTGCTGGCAGAAACCGGCGAGTATGGGAAGTTGGAAGAAGCCATGAGTTGGGAAGCAACAGCTAGTCTTTGCTGGTGAGACGAAGATTTGGATCTGAGAAGCTCGTGACATTGCTCCATCATCTCGAACTTACTCGGCGATCCCAGCATTCCACCGCCGCCGTCCGACCCCACCTCGCCGTGAACAAACCGGCAGCTGGTTCCGTTCTTGCAGTACCCTCTGGCGTAGTACAGGCAAGGCTTCCACCCAAACCCGCCGTTAAGGTCGTCGGAACCCAAACAGATATCATTCACCGAGCAGCTTCTCCGGTGAGGTACGCCGTTGACCGACCCGCCGCCGCCCCAGCCGCCGTAAGAAGAGAAGTGGGGAGAATCGTGACCATTTGGGCCCAAATCTTGATGGGGGTAGAAAATGTCTGAGCTTTTTGTCCGGCCCAAAGTCGGCGAACCCTCGTTAAGGAATGAAAGTTGGTCCTGCAGCTGAAACTCGTCGATCAAATCCACTTCGCCTCCGCCGTAAAAGGGTGGCGCGGAAGAGTTCATAGACGAAGACAAGGAAGCGGAGGAGAAAGCATTCGCGGTGGGGCTCGAAGTGGCCCAGGAAGATGAAGTGGAAGACTGGGTATTTATGCTTAGCGGGGAAGGAAGCCTACCGGAAGAAGCCGAAACAGATGAGTTCTGTCTAGAAAATGGGGCTGAAATGGAGTTTCTGAAAGGGGAAGGAGATGAAGGGGTGGAAGGAGAGTTATTGGGAGGGGAAAGGCCAAGGTCAACCTTAGTCTTGACTATCACTGACTGAAGCAATGACTCTGAACCAAAAGCCAAGCGAATCATCTCTTTCTCACCATGGTCTTGGATGAGGAGAAGCCCCATAATCTTAGATGCATTTTCTGGGTCAAGACTTTGAATCCTTTGAAAAACCACCTTTGTTGCTTCATAGCCATCCATCTTTCTTCTTCTTTCTTTCTTACTTTTTTCCCCTGGTGGGTTGGTGACAAGATTCCTCTTCAATCCCTTCTCTCTTTCTAACTATTTAAAAAAAGGCAAAACAATTAAAGAAAAGGCCTCTCTGCTTTATAGCTTTATTTCCTTCTTTCTTTCTTAGCCACAGCTACCAGCTAGTTAGCACAAAAGCTAAAGATGATTTGCTCTTTCTCTTCCTCCTGCAAAAAGAATC